>JARUPZ010000003.1:5565455-5882639 GCA_031213475.1 Nereocystis luetkeana | reverse complement strand
AAAATGGTTTAAATATATAGGTTTTTTATGTATACCACACCGGGGTAGGTCCTATTGACCATGGTCCCCCGTAATAGTTCTGTTTTCTTCTACTTCTTCTACTTCTTCTTGTCTATTTCTCTTCTCTTCCGCCCTCTCTCTCTGCCCGCCCCCCTCTATATGGTCAAGTGGCTAAAGCGAGCAATAAATGACAAATCAGTACGCCCCCACCCCCCCTCCGTATTATCGCCTCCCTCAGCGTTTTGTTGTGGGTACACATAAAGACAGATAGTAAGTGCCGGCATGTTGTGTGTGTGTATAGGTGGGTGCTGGAGGCGTTTTGATGAGACATGGTGACTGTGTTCTTGCTTGCCTGTGTAGGAGTGTGGGGGGGGGGGATGTACTCGATGGGAGAGATGTACTCGATCTCATGCATGGTCGTGGTCATATGACCATAGAGCCTGGGGGGGGGGGGGGGGGTTCAGGGATTGATATTGGACTACTGCTGTACGCAAATGTAGGCTTCTCCACCAGCCCGCAATCAAGGTGAAGGTTGCACAACCCGGATAGATCATGATCTAGATCATGTAAATGATATAGGTCCTGTAGACCATTTACAGGTAGATCCTGATCTAGATCATATACAGGTAGATCATGACCTAGATATTCTACAGGTAGATCATGACCTAGATAATCTACAGGTAGATCATGATCATCTACAGGTAGATCATGTTCTACTGTAGATATCTACAGGTAGATCATGTTCTACTGTAGGTATCTACTGGTAGATCATGTTCTACTGTAGATATCTACAGGTAGATCATGTTCTACTGTAGATATCTACAGGTAGATCATGATCTAGATCATATACAGGTAGATCCTGATCTAGATCATTTACAGGTAGATCATGAGCTAGATCATCTAGATCAAAACCCTGTCGCTATGAGATGTTGCGCAGCAGGATCTGTGCATGGTACAAATAATTCAACCCGGGAAACATCTGCTACTACTGTAGATCATTCAGATTTTTTTGCTGCTCGCACCCGGCAACATCAGCTAGATCATGGACGAATGAAGTGATAATCGATGATCTGTTTCGAGGTGTGGAAGATTCGCGGGTGCTTCACGACAAAAGAAACAGGCCGAAGGGATGCGCGCCCCAGCAACAGCATCCTCGATATCATACTGGCCGGCCTCGCCCACACCAAAAATTTCTATTTTGTAACCCGACCCCCCCCCCCCCCCTCCCCTCTCCCTCCCCCTCTCGCCTTCCCTCATTGCACGCCTGAACCGTTTTTTTTTGTTTCCTCCATGACCGAAAAACATAAAAACGCAGGCCGAGATGATGCGCCCCAGCAGGAGCACTCTCGATCTCGCCGAGATGGCCAACACCAAATCTTCTTCCTCCTCGGAAATGCCTCAGAGTCAAGCGTTCCAGTTCAACTCTCCGGCCTCCATGCCTCCTCGCTAATGCCCCCCGCATGTCGCTGTTTCAGCGCCAGCTAAGGCTCTCTTCCCCTGGCAGTGTCGCCACTCACAGCTCGCTAAGGTTCCACTGATGCCACCACTTCGGCGTCGCTGAGGCTCCCAGCGTCGCTACTATAGCGCCGCTGATGCTTCACTAGTGCCGCTGTTGCCGCGTCGTTAAGGCTTCTAGTGCCGCTGTTATAGCTCTCGCTAAAGACCCCCCCTGGTGTCGCCACTACACCGTCGCCGAGGGCACCAAAGCCCGGACTGAATGAAGGGCGCTTTTAGCCACTCTGTCGATGGTCCCGACGTTGACATCGCCCTGCTATCCGCCAGAGTGTGTCATAGGTGCCGGGCGGGTGGGGGGAGGAGGGAGGGAGGGAGGGAGGCGAGGGAGGCTGGGGGAGTGGGGATGGGGGGGAAAGGAGGGGTAGGGTGTGGAGGGGGGGGGGGGGGGGGGGAGCTTCAACAATGGTTGCAGGATTTCGATGGACGGGTAAAAATGCGCCTCTTGTTTGGCGGCTGCATGTCTCTCTCTCTCTCTCTGTCGCTCTTTGTTTCTCTACCTCTCCCTGTACTGCCCAAGTGTCTGTCGGTGAAAACGATGGCGGGACGGAGTCTGGGGGAGAGGCGGGGGTAGGAGTGGGAACGGGGGGGGGGGGAGGGGCGAAGAGAGGGGGGAGGGGGGTATATAGATGGCGCGTGACAAACCGGAGAAATACTTCGGGTTTCGCGGGGATGGAACGCATGTTCGTCCCTCAGAGATGAGACGCACGTCGTTCCTCGCCCTCTCGCTCAACGTCCGCAAGGTTAGGATAGTCTATTGCAGGGGGAGGAAATATGGTGGGGGGGGGGGGGGTTAGGTGGGTAGGTGGGTGGGTGGAGGGGGTGGTAGCGGTAGTGGTGGGGGTGGTGGTAACGGGGAATAAAGTCGAATAGGGGTGGGTGGGGGTGGGAGGGTAACAATATGCGGGGCGGGGGGGAAGGGGGGGTGGACCGCGAGGAGTCTATCTACTAACAGACAGGGTAAATCCAATCCCTTACGTGAAGGGAAGGAGGCACACGCCATGGTTTGTGTGCTATATTATATTTTAACAGCTGGCTCCACTATATACCGTTTTACGGAGAATTAAGACGGGGTGTCAACTTCCCGGGATTGGAAGGGAGGATGCCACTGGGGGTGGGTGAAAGGGGGGGGGGGGGGGGGAGCAGGGGGGGGGAAGGTTCACCTCTGGCCGTTTTGGGCTGCTATGATCCACGCAAACAGGTTCGGAGTGGGGGGCACAAGTTGTCCCATGACTACAGTTTTGGTGGTTTTGGTGCACGCAAACAGGTTTGGAGTCAGATAGAGGCGGGATTTATCTGTGGCGAGAGACGGGGGGGGGGGGGGGGACGGCCAAGGGAAAAAATAACGATGAAGGACGGCGTACGTGCGAAGCGGGGTGGAACGGGAAATGTTGGATTGCCACGGAGCGGAGTGGAGTGGAGTGGAATAGAAGGGCGGAGGGGCAGACAGGCGGGAACGTTTTTGGTTTTCGTCCGTGTCTCCCCTTCATTTTGGTTTCCTTGTGTTCCGTTTCTTATCCCCTCCTCCCGAGCGCTTTCCAAATTTTGGGTTCCACCTTTAAAAGTATTTTTTGTCGGAATCGAGGGCGTACACGCGTGTGTTGGAGTCTGTCTGTCTGTCTGCCTGTCTGTTCTTGTCCGTAACGAACCTCAACGGTGCTGCTGTAGCTGGTAGGCATGCGCGGGGGGGGGGGGGGGGAGACAGAAGGAAGACGGAAAGGGCGTGGTGTCTCTTTTTTCCCCCATTCCGCTTTGTTCGTGTTTCCCTTTTTGATTGGGGGGCCCGTACCGTACCTCTACCCGTCACACGACCCGAGGATACCTGTTCTCAAAGATGTTTAGTTACATGTGTGGTTTATGTTATCTACTTCTTTATTTTCTGTCTTTCTTTTTTCATTTCTTTATTCCTCGCTTTTTCTCTTTTTACCTTTCTTTCATGCGTGTTCTTGCTATTTTTGTTTTTCTGGGTTGTGTTTTATTATACAGTCGGCGGGGTGGCCGAGTCCAGCGGCGGCTACTCCGCGTCTGGCGGCGTTTACCCGTCGTCTAGCGGCGTCTACAGTAGCGGCATCTACCCAGCGCTCAACGTTGTCTCCCGCGTTTGTCCCGTTTGGTGGCGTCTAACCGCGTTTGGCGGCGTCCACCTGCGTTTGGCGGCGTGCGTCTATCCGCATTTGGCAGAGTCTACCCGCGTTTGGCGGTATTTACCCGCATTTGGCGGGGTGTCCCCGCGTTTGGCGGTATTTATCCGCATTTGGCGGGGTGTCCCCGCGTTTGGTGGGGTCTACCCACGATTGGCGGTGTCTACCCGCGATTGGCGGGGCCCACCCGTGTTCGGCTGGGTTTACCGGCGTTTGGAGGAGTCTACCCGCGGTTGGCGTCGGCTGCTCGCGTTTGGCGGTGACTGCCCTCGTTCGACGGGGGTACACCCGCGCTTGGCGGCGTCCACGCGTGTTTGGCGGCGTGCGTCTACCCGCCTGTGGCGGCTGCTGCTACCGCGTTTTGACGCGTCTGCTCGCGTTTGGTGGTGTCTAACATTGTTCGGTGATGTCTATTATTAGCCAAGTTTTGACTTCGTCTACTACCCGTGTTTTTCCCGTTTCGCGGCATTTGCCAGCCACGCCTACACCCGGCAGCGTCTAGTACCCTTTGAGCTCGAGAATGAATGATGGTAGCAGAGCGAGTCCATCGGCGAAAACATGAGGTTCGGACACGAACGCGTGGGTAGAAACGGGGGGCGGGGGTGGCGGCGAGGGGGGAGGGGGGAGAGAGGGGGAGGGGGGGGCGGGGGGGGGTAGGATACCCGACCGATGCTGTCATAGTTGTTGTACTGCCCCTCGTTCTCCAAACTTTGGCTGCCAATTTTGACTTGTTTTTTGTGACTTCCCATTACGTACGAGCTCCTTTATTGCGTGTCTCCGTGGGACAAGCATGAAGTATTTATACGTACCGTGCGTAGCCCATTTGCTTTTGTCAAAGTCACGACAGCCTGTTGAGGCATTTTTTTGTTTCAAATCGTTCCCTTATTATAGTGTGTGTGTCTGTTCTGTCTTGTCTCTCTGTCTGCCGGTCGGTCGGTCGGTCGGTCGGTCGATCGGTCTGATCTATCTATCTGTCCTGTCCTGTCTGTCTGTCTGTCCGTATGTCTGTCTGTCTGTCTGCCCATAAATATGCGTTTCATTTATTGTTGGTATATAGAGTGTCCCCCTTTACCTTTAGCTAACCTGTTGTGTGGACATCCCCGCGCTTTTTGGGGGGGCGACTGGGTGATACTTGGTTTCGGAGTCGGACAATCATGCTGCAAGTAGGTACTTCTACCGTAAGTAGCAGTAGAAGCTACTGTAAGCAGCAGTAATAGCTATTGAAGGGTAGAGTGTACGGACGAGGAGCGGCCGGCATCGTGGAACCTGGGGGCAGAGAGAGAGAGAGAGGCGGTGAGGCCGGCATGCTTTCGTGCGTACGAGGAGGCCGTGGGGAGGAGATAGGACTGTGCAGACTGCGCAATACATCACACACAGAGAGAGGGCAGCAACAGCAGCAGCGCTAACAACAAACAGCAGATCGATCGATCGGTCTATATAGTTATATTATTTAATGACGACGTGTGAGAAGAGAAGAGAAGAGAAGAATGGTCTACCCACCAAGAGGCGGATCATACTTTGGGGTCGGCCGTGGGTGGAAGAGGGTGCGCACGGCGAGTGCTTCTCCTCGGTGGAAACCCCCAGTCCCGCCGCACCTGGAGACAATAGGGCGTTTTCCCCGGCTCGGATATACCTCCATACATCCAAAACTCCAATGACCCCGGGACGACAACCAAGATCCCCCCGGGTCGATACCGCCCCGCACGCTGTGGAAACCCCGATCTCACCGGGTCTATCGCTGAGGGTGTGGCTCAATCGAAAATCGAACACATTTCGATTTCGATAAAAATTAGCCGGGGTGAATAGAAAAGTGAAAACAGAAATCCAGGCGAAACGGAGAGCACAACCTACTAGGCCGTTCGCAACTGCGCAGACATGCCGGCAATCTAGCGCTCGGCAACACAGATCCACTACAGAAGCAGACAAGTGCGACGGTAATTCGATTCTGGGAGGTCGTTGGGCCTCCCAATTTGTGATTTTGGATAGAGTATGTAGGAGATATAAGGGTCGTTCGAAATTGCAAGATAACATTCAAGCGGTGCTTATTTTAGCAACCACGCTGAAGTTGAAAGAGGGAGCTCCCAGTCTGGGTACCAATACTGTCTAGCTCACGAACGACGGCCATGGTGAGCACCGGGCGCGTGCGCCACGTTACTCGGCCTGCGGTAATATTGTTTCACCTCCCTCCTCCTCATGCAGGCGGGCTGTGTTTTGCGATCGGGGATGAAACACAGCCGGGACCGACGGAGATGACCCGTGCGCAGAGTGTAGTACGTATAACCCTCGCACATTTGTCGGTCTGGGCCTTCTGGGGCTTTCGACCATTCACTGCCTCGGTGGGATTTCTACCGTATATATGGGCGTAGTTCGTCGGTGCCGTATAAATATGGTTGGGGTTTTGGTGGATTTGGGACTTCCACTCCATTAATATACACACACAGCTACGATGCTAATGTGACGTAACGCAGAGGGGCAACGTCGGCCGGTTTGGTTTCTGGTTTTCGTTTCGGCGCTGCGGGAGGCAAGCGGGGCGGCCAAGCGAGCGGCTAATTATGAGAAAAAATGTCACCAAGTACGAGCATGGCAACAAGAAAACCCCATCGACCACAATCAATACCTGCTACGTACGTACCATGGTATGAAAAAACGAATATATATACCTGGTATATATATATATATATATTATACGTATCATCTATCTGCGGCAGGCAGCGCGCGTATCGTGTTGAATGGTCGAGCTCCCGTCACACCCCTTTCGTACGGCCATGTCATACCAATGAACTAAACAAAAAACATCAGTACCAGAGATATGACCCTAAACCCGACCTGACCCCCACCCCGATCGCGGTACACGCACGTATCAAGGTAAGCACGTACCTGCCTGAAGGGACAGCAGTGCAACGCGTATCGTTGGGTCTGCTTTACAATGACCTGAACCGAAAGCATACCTACCAGAGATGGGCGCCTTGCCATAACAAGGACACCACTCCGAACCAAAACAAAGTTACAGCGGTAGTAGCATCGGTTACTCGGAGGAAGCAGATTTCGCTCCCGGGGCAGAATAATGTCTGATATGGAGGCGTGCTTGCCTTATAGGGGTAGCACCTGATTTTTCTTAGGCTCCTCACTTGACCTTAAGGAGCTATACTATTAGTACCAAGTCACGAAGAAAATTGAGCTTGATAAAAGCTAATACTTCGAAGTACGAAGTACCACTCGTAGGGCAAACCGACGAACAACCCCAAAGTCCGTCACAATGGGTATATCACGAGTTAAATATTGAAAAACACCACGAAATGATTTTTCCCCAGCAATATTTGGTTAAGGCGCCCGGTCAGTCAAAGTGATACACTTTGACCGGGAAGCGCAAAATCCCCCTATCGTGTATAGGGCGCCTCGTTACCACTACCAAAATGTCATGTGTCGTACAACGTGGATCAAGGGGGGTGTAGACAAACGCCCACCTCGCAATGTCGGAGGGGTTTGCTACGCTGTTTGATGTCCCCCACCATGAACGAGTTTTTCGCCCCCGCATTGCGCGGCCGGGGGCGGGGGGGGGGGGGGGGTCCCGGCCACCTGTGTACTCGAAGGGTGCGCGCGTGAGGGACAAGAAAGAAACGACGGTGCACAAACTTTTCCTCGCTGCACGTTCTCCTTGTCCTCGCTACAAGTTTTTACTGTAGCTCGCGCCACCGTCCGCCTCTTTCCGTATTTGTTTTGTTTATCCCGCCGCCAGTCGCTGCGATGCCCGCCGCCCCTACCCCCGAACCCTACCCACCAGACTTCACCCCACCTTCTATTTTTCAGCCCCGTCAAGCCAAACGCAGCGCACCACAATCACAACAGCAACAGCAGCAGCAGCAACAAACAAACAAACACGACGACAAGGAATACCGGGGGAGACAAAAAAATCCAGTACACCTACGTGAATTTCACGTCGACCGCTATCAGCAGCACTAGCTGCATGTTCTGTTTCTTTAAAACCCCTTAAAAATAACAGGCATGTTAATGTAAAGCCAACGACAACAGCGACAAAAAATAGGGCCTATGGGCCTGGACGAACCGTATCCCATCGCCGCACGTCTGTGGGGCGGGAAGGAAGGACTGACCACCAGTCACTTTGTTAAGAGTCGCATTTGCCACAGAAATTTCCCGACATACGCCGCCCCCTATCAACGTAATACTACTCGTACGTAGGGTGCGCGTGCGGGGTACAAGGAAGAAGCGATGGTGCACAAACTTTGTCAGGGCGACCGCGCCCAAGAAAGAGGAGGCCGTGAAGCGAGAGAACAAGCTAGCTCGCACCACCTTCCGCCTCTTTCGTGTTTTTGGTTTTCCGCGTCGCTCGTCATCACGATGCCCACCACCCCCGCCCCCGTCCCCACTCCACCGAAACGTTTTCCCTACCGTACCTCTTGTTTAGAGCCCCTCAAAGCCAGGAAAAACACACACAAAAAACACGAAAAAGACAAAAAAAAAAACGAACAACAACAACGACGACAGAGGGAAAAACGAGGACAGCCCGAGACAAAAAACTTTTCCTTGACTTTGCTTATGTCGACAGCCATTGATACCTGCATGTTATGTTTCTGAAAAATAAAGGAAAAAGAGCAAACCCAGCTGCTCAAGCCCAACAGCAACGACAGCACCAGCGACACGAAGGGCCTAGAGCTGAGGACGAACCGCGTCCCATCGCCGCGCGCCTGCAGCGCGGGAGCGAAGAGTCAACCGTCCGTCAGTCCGTCGCCCGGAGACTCGGGCCGAGAAAAAAACAAAATCGAGAAAGACTCCGACGACGACAGCGGCGGGTCGGCGGCGGCGGCGGCGGCAGCAGCGATGACACTCACGATTTTGTCCTTTGCAGTCAAGCAGAGTCAGGCAGCCAGGGAAATAGCTTGCCACCACCACCGCCAACGCCGTCTGACGCCGCCACCGCTACCTGACGCCCATTACCGCAGCAGCGCCACGCTGCCACGATAAAACGCTGCAGAGTCGAAAGCTACCCGCCGCGTCAAGAACGCGATGGAGGTTCTCGCTCGCATTTGTTTTTACTTTTTTCTCGGCCCCAGCTGTCACCCTCCGGTGGCACCGTCTTCTGCGGCATCCGCCTCGACCTCTTCCCTAGTTTTCCGTCTGGACGTCTCGTTTCCCCCCTCCTTCTTCTCTTCGTCTTGTTCCGCCGCTATCCTCTTTGGCGATGCCCGCAGCTCCCTCTCTGGGGGGTCGACCACGCCACCCCGACCGCCCTTTCCCTCATCAGAGTCTACCGGCGGCCCAACGCCGCGTTCGCCCGCTGCGGTGTCTGCAAACGGTGCTATAATAGTAGTAGGAGCAGCAACAGCAGCAGCAGTGGCAGCGGCGGCGGCAGCGGCGGCGGCAGCGGCAGCAGCGGCGGCGGCAGCAGCAGGAGCAGCGGCGGCAGCGGCGGCAGCGGCGGCAGCGGCGGCAGCGGCAGCAGCGGCCGCGGCCGAAGCGGCGGTGGCGGCAGCTGCGGCGGCTGCGGCGACTGCGGCGGCTGCGGCGGCGGTGGCAGTACCACTACCAGTACCAGTACCAACAGAAGCAGCAGTAGGAGGAGCAACAAAAGACGCAGCAGAAGCAGCGGCAGCAGAAGCAGCGGCAGCAGCAGCAGCAGCAGCAGCAGCAGGAGAAGGCGTCTCGGAATGCTTTGTCAGAGGGGCGAAAACAGGGGCCGCGGCAGCCGAGGAAGAGGAGGAGGACGCAGAAGAGGCGCGGGCATGCCCCAGGGTGTCTGCCAGTAAGCGAGCCACGTCTACGTTAGACGAGAACGCTTCAATCAAGGCTTCCGCCCCGTCAAGCGCACGGCTGCTATCGCCGCTGCCACTACCACTACCGCCACCCTCGCCGCCACCTCCACTGGGACCGCTGCTACTGCTGGTTTCCCGGCCCACTGAAGCGGAGACGGCATCTCCAGTGCCCGCAGAGACAACTTCTACTGCTGCTGCCGTTGCTGCTGATGGTGATGGTGCTGTTGCTGTTGCCTTTTGTCCGGCGTCGGAAGGCGAGGCTGCCGAAGACCCGATGGGCGGCTGGGTGTCTACAATATGCTTCCTGATTTTATCAAGGAGGTTCGCTTCAACGCTGCCGGCATAGCTGTCGACCTATATATGCCCGGCCAAAAAGCGGGGGGGGGGGGGGGGCGTGAAAACAAGTGTTGCGGCTTGTCAGGGAGAGGGGGGGAGGGGGGGGGGGTTAGCGAAAAGAAACACAAAAAAGGACAAAAACAAGCGAACAAGAGTGACCTTAGGCCTCTCGGATTTTGCGGCGGGGGAGGGGAGTAGGAAAAAACAAAGCTCATGAAGCCGGCTATAAAAAAAATAACAACCACAGGAGCGAGCAGAGAGAGGCCTCTCGAGTTTTATGCGAGGGTGGGCTACACGTTAGGGAAACTCATGAACCGGGCTAGTGTATCGAACATAAAAAAAACAAGCAGGAATAACCCAAGGCATACCGATGGTAGACAGGAAGTCAACCAATGCGCGCTTCCTGTTAGCACTCGGGCGGCCGTAGTAGTGCAAGAGCGGTCATGCATAGCCTAGGTTACACCGACTACTTCTGTTGCTACTACTGCAACTGCCATGTATCATACGAAGTACGTATACTGAAGTTGCTAACTGAAGTTGCTACTACTACTACTACTACTACTACTGCTACTACTACTACTACTACTACTACTATTAATACTACTACTACTACTACTACTACTACTATTACTACTATTAATACTATCAACACTAGTGCTGCAAGTAGTTCTGCAGTAGTATGATTACTACAGCTGCTACTGTTGATGCTACTACTACTACTACTACTACTACTACTACAGTTACTACTGTTTTTGTTGCTGCTGCTGTCGCTGCTAATATGTACAACTGCCAATGCCTTTCCCGTTACTACTGCTGCGGCTGTTGCTGCTGTTGCTGTTGTTGCTGCTGTTGCTACTGCTGCTGCTGCTGCTGCTGCTGCAGCTGCCGCTGCCGCTGCTGCGGCCGCCGCGCCTCACCTCAACACCATCCCTCAGTAGTGAGAAGTGTGGGATGCCTGTAACGCTGTCCATGATGAGAAGATCAGCCACGTCCACGTCGATCGTGGCGACCGCAACGCCTCCTCCAAATTTAACCGGAAGTTCATGTACAAACGGCTTGCGCAACGTGAACGGAGGGAAGAAGGAGGGGGTTAGAGAGGGGAGGGGGGAGGTGGAAGGGGGAGGAAGAGGGGGCGGGAGGAGGGAACGAGGTGGGGGGGGGATGGGGAAGCATGAAGAGGAAAGAACGGGATTGGAAAAGGAGGGGGGGGGGGGGAGGGCGGGAGGGAGGGAAGGAGGAGGCGAAGGGCAGAAGGGGGAGGGGGGGGGAAGGCGGGGAAGGAGGGGCGTATTTATTTGTTGCGTGCCGTAGTCATTTGACCATTGACCACGCATCACTTTCGGGACGGAGCACCGTTCCTACTCCAACTAGATACGATCCCAACAGTTGGGCGCTCATTGCGTTGTTTCCATATAACACACAGATTTATATTGCCAATATTGTCCCCTCCCTATTTCGCCGCCTGCGGCCACCATTTGTCTTCTGGGAATGCGAGGGGGGGAGGGGAAATGGGAGAGGGCACAGAGCGGGGGAGGGGGGGGGGTATGGCAGTTCCCAAGCTGTCAACGATATGAATGGTGTGCGTGTTCAACTGCTCGCCGGAATGAAAGCCGAGCCTGGCGCTTTAAAAAAAGGCCAACGGCGCCTTCGCTTGTCGGTCGGTCCCGCCACGGGCGCTATCGCGGAGGGATGAGAAAGAGGGCGAAACCAGGACACGCGCGGCTGCAACAGCTTGTCGCAACCAAAAATATCAAAACACAAAAACGTGGTACGGCGAACACGAGGGGGGGGGGACGGGGGGGGGGGGAACACGCATACCCGGCAACGGACATCTGAACCACTGCTGTCGCCGCCGCCGTCGCCGAGTTATTGGAAAGCACCAAAAGCACCTTCTAAGGTGCGCATTACAGGAGGCACTCCCTCTCACACTCACTCACTCAATCACTCACTCACTTGTTCCCGCGATCGTTAAGTGTGTCCAAAACGAGCGGAACGTGCGCAAACACTCACGAGAGAGAAAAATGAAAAGTAATAAGTACATCGTCGTCATCGTCGGCGGGTCCTAGTCCTAACCACCATCGAAAAACAACTACGTATATGTGATAATCCTGCCACTGTCACGACAACGTGTGATCGCCCAATATCACAGTCGACGGCTGCCCCCCCGCCCCGCCCCCCCTCCACCCACCCACCCATTCCCCCTTCCTCACCAGCATCGCCTTGCAGTTATGGCACCATTCCGCCCCCAAGTCTAGCACGACCAGCCGCCCACTCCCCGCCGCAGCCACAAACGCCTCCAGCTCCTGCTCGCTCGCCACAGCCGTCACTGGCAAGGGAGCCAATACCACCGCCGCCGCCGCCGCCGTCCCCGCCCCTGCTGACGCTACCTCCCGCCCGGCTGTAACAATTCCCGACAGCGAAGAGGATGCCGTAGTCGCTGCAGACGCGGCGGGCTCTAGTGCTACCTCGGCGAGGGTGGTAGTGCTAGCGGTGGTGGGGGTGGGGGTGGTGGGAGTAGTGGCGGCGACAGCGGCGGTGGTGGCTTTCAAAGAGGCGATTTCGGGAACGAAACCGTAGGGCATGGCCGTCGGATTTTCCTGAGAGAAGTAGGATGTGACAGCCTGCAGAGAAAATTGGTAAGGGGGGAGGGGAAAGAGGGGGGAAGGGGATGAAGTAGCATTTCAGGGGGAACGAACTGACCGCCTTTGGAGAAGCGAGGGAGAGGGGAGAGGCGGGGGGGGGGGGTGTACTCGATAGGAGAGATGTACTCGATCTCATGCATGGCCGTAGTCGTATGACCATAGACCCTCGCATCCCTACAATGCCGGGACGGAGCATGTCGGGTTTTCACCGACCAGGCAGACATTGCTTGCACCAAGCGCGAAGCGCTGTGAGGTGTCTGGCGAGTCGCATGAACGGTGAGCTGCATCCTACTAAGAACCGCTTTTGAGGCGGACTTGCACTTGCATATGGACGACAGCTTCAATGAGTTGATTTAATTTCCGGTGTAGGCATATCCAGAGACAGCAATGGGAGTACTGTGTAACTGCCTCTTGGGTGCCTTACCTTGAACACTACGTGATACGATCATTCCTAATTGTGCGGAGTAAAGGTTCTTTACCTTGCACAAAGAGAGGGAGAGGTGGGGGGGGGGGGGGGGAATACACGTGTCATGCATGGCGGTAGTCGTACGACCACAGACCCTCGCATACCTAAGCATAATACCGGGGGGACGGAGCACCCGTCGGGTTTTCACTGAACAGGCAGAAATTGCTTGCACCAAGCTCGAAGCGCCGTGAGGTTCTCGGCGAGTCGCATGAAGGGTGAGCCGCAACCTACTGAGAACCGCTTGTGAGGCGGACTTGCATATGGATGACAGCTTCAATGAGTTAATTTATTGGGGGGGGGGTACTCATTTGTTGCTTGCCTTAGTCATTTCACCATTGACTACGCATCCCTTCCCGAACGTGGGGGGCGGGGGGGTAGGGGACATGAGGGGGAGGAAGGAAACGTTAGGGGCAGGGCGGGGCGAGGGGGGGGGGGTAGGGGGGTGTACTCGATAGGAGAGATGTACTCGATCTCATGCATGGCCGTAGTCGTATGACCATAGACCCTCGCATCCCTACAATGCCGGGACGGAGCATGTCGGGTTTTCACCGACCAGGCAGACATTGCTTGCACCAAGCGCGAAACGCCGTGAGGTCTCTGGCGAGTCGCATGAAGGGTGAGCTGCATCTTACTAAGAACCGCGTTTGAGGCGGACTTGCATATGGATTACAGCTTCAATGAGTTGACTTAATTTCCGGTGTATCCCTTCCCGAAAGTGGGGGTCGGGGGCGTAGGGGACTTGAGGGGGAGGAAGGAAATGTTGGGGGCAGGGCGGGGCGAGGGGAGGGGGGGAAGAGGAGTGCAACTATGGAAAGCGAGTGTCGCAAGCAGAATAAAAGCGGGAGTGCAAGGTTGGTCATTGCAGGCGGCAAATACATTACATCGGCATACTTCGCGCGCCTTCAACCACAGGTCATTGGCTACACACACAAGCAGGAACCAAACCAAACCGAACCGAATCAAACCAAAACAAACCACGCCGAACCAAACCAAACCAAACCAAACCAAACCGAACTAAACCATACCACACCGAACCAAACAGATTCCAGAAACAAAACCAAAAACACAACAAACACTAAACACAAAACACACCCAAAACCCACACCCGAAAACCCACCTCGCGGCACCTCTGTAGCGAGTAGAACCCGTTCGTGGAGATGCGGTTAAACACGCCTCCCAGAACCCGAACGCCCCGCGCCTCGAAGAAGGAGGCGTTGAGGTTGTAACTGTCGACCGCGTCCCCCACCCCCGACTTCCCCACCAGCAGAACCGGCGCGCCCAGAGCATGCGCAACATCGGCATTGGAAACCCCGCAGATTGACCCCACCGCCGGGTAACCAACGCCGTCCACGACAACAACCTAAAGAAGGGGGTGCGAGGGGGGGGGGGGGGGGAGGTGGGGAAGGGAGGGGGGGGAAGGGGGGCGAGGGGGGGTGAGAGAGGAGGAGGGGGCGGCCAAACGGTCCGTACATGTCTGAACAGCTACCAGGTACCTAATAGTAGCACATACCAGGTACTGTAGTATACCGATGCCTTCACATTTAAAAAAAATGACGAACCCAACTCCCGCCGCCCCCCATTTCCCGTGTTCCAGGTACTGTAGTATACCGATGCCTTCACATTTAAAAAAAATGACGAACCCAACTCCCGCCCCCCCCCCATTTCCCGTGTTCCCCCCCATTAAGATAAAATATACACAAACAAGCCCCCCCCCCCCCCCCCCCTCTCCTCCCCTCCTACCCCCCCCCCCCCCCACACACACACTCAGTCAACGCGGTTCCCGACCACCCTCTGTACTGAGGCAAGCGGCAAGCACCTTCTTTCCTTGGGAGAGTTCTTCGACGGCATCTCGTATCTCCTGAAGCAGGTCCTCCGACGTCCCCGCACCACCTTTTAGGAACTCCCTCGTAAAACCCTAAATGTATAGGTAGGGGTGTGTGGCGGAGGAGGGTGGGGTGCGTGGGTGGGTCGGACGGATGTGGGACATTTTGGGAACATCAGCATTGATCGATTTCCGTCAAATTTGCAATAGGGAGGGGACCGAGGTTTGACGGCATTGACTGACCGCCCGCCCCCACACTGAAACTAGTATATATTAAGGCCAAAACAAGTCTTGACGGGTCCACACAGACAAAAAGAACGGTCTCCTATCAACTACATGGTATTTCTGGTTCCCATTGACTTCATTCGGCGGGCGCTTCTGTCATACATGGCGCACGATGCGAGCCGACCCGTGCTTTTGCCCTACGGGGGAAGCAGCTAACTTTTCTGACCCTCCTCCTTCTTCTCTCTTGACAGCTCCATATTGTCAATATCGTAATATGTCACCCAAAACTCACTTGTTTTTTAGAAAATAGGCTGGCTCAGCCCGATGCTACGAGCACTATTGAAAGCATGGCCTACAGGTGCAACACAAACGGGACATCACACCCGGGTAGTCCTTTATCACACCCGGAGCCACCCCACGGTAGGGGTTGCACTATTTGGGACAAAACGTTTCTGGCCGATTGAGTTCCCCAAGGGGAGGAGCCAGCAGTTAGGATGAAATTTTTATTCGTATCTTCGTTTTAGGACTATTATTAATAGCGCATACAAGTGCCGGTCGGGTGGCGCAAACAAACTTCTTCCAAGTATTGTATCGGTTGAGATATTGAACTCCCACTGTGAGGGGCTCAGGAACTTCTGGTACACCCCTACTGTGGGATGGCTCCCCGGGTAGTTCCTTTATCACACCCGGGTAGTTCCTTTATCACACCCGGGTAGTTCCTTTGTCACACCGGGTAGTCCTTTTATCACACCCGGGTAGTTCCTTTGTCACACCGGGTAGTCCTTTCATCACACCGGGTAGTTCCTTCATCACACCGGGTGGTTCCTTTATCACACCGGGTGGTAGTTCCTTTATCACGCCAGGTGGTAGTTCCTCAGTTGGGAAGCCCCACCAGTCAGATCTATTTGCCTCGCGAGGCAAAAAGGTGACATGCACCCCTATCACATCGTATGGCATAGTTAGATACGCCGCACTCACGCGCACTGAAACCGGAGTGCGAACACGAACAGCCCTCTCGGAGGAAAATTTGCCCTTAAGGGCAATTCCCAACAAGAAAAAAAAGCGGTACAATACCGCCTCTTGTCGGGGAAATACACCCCCATTCGACGTTCACATCGGAGCGCTAATGTACACGGTATTTCTCGGCCAGAGTGATGTAACGGTACCTTTAGGTGTGGGTGGATACGCAGACCAGCTGCTTTCAGGAAAGAGAAGAAACAAAAACACGGCTCTCTGCGGGGCAAAAAGCCCATCAGAGCGTGACAAAGCCGACGGCATTGCTCAATGAAAAATCTGCCTACGTACGTGTAGATTCTTCATGAAGTCGTGGTTTTGTCTGTGTGCCCCTATTTCCGTTGGCACTACCACTTCCCCTTCCCTCACCCCGAAGGCGGCGAAACAGGAAGGGGACAATTCAAAACGAGACAGACCTGGTCAATACACGGAAACCACGCAACGAGCGCCCCAACTGTCGGAGGTGTCTCTGTTAGGAGCAGGAACGGTGCTCCGTCTCGAAAAGGGATGCGCGGTCAATGGTCAAATGACTAAGGCAAGCAACGAGCGAGTACGCCCCCCTCCCCTTTCCCCGGTTGCGTTCAAGCGAGTGTGGCGGTCCACCCTCGCCCCCCCCCCCTAAATAGTATATATCATATAGATTGAGTTGGCGTCGGTTGGCAACGACACTGTCAAACATACCGCTCACCCCGTGAGCTAGACAACCAGGGCACCGCTTGTTGGTTCGTTTGCTTTTTTGGCGGTCGGTCACAGCTTGCGACCGAGTTATAGATAATTTGTGCGGGACAAATAACCTTTGCTTCGCACAAGCGGGAAGGATCACAGCACGTAGTGTTCAAGGTAAGGCACCCAAGAGGCAGTTACATAGTACTCCCATTGCTGTCTCTGGAAGTGGCCACACCGGAGAAGGAATCAACTCAATGGAGCTGTCATCCACATGCAAGCCCGCCCCACAAGCGATTCATAGTAGGATGCAGCTCACCCTTCATGCGACTCGCCGAACACCTCACGGCGTTTCGCGCTTGGTGCACGCAGTGTCTGCCTGGTCGGTGAAAACCCGACGTGCTCCGTCCCGGCATTGTAGGGATGCGAGGGTCTATGGTCATACGACTACGGCCATGCATGATATCGAGTACACCCCCTCCCCCCTCCCGTTCAGCACACGCCAGGCCTTCCGCACCTTGTAGAAAACCACCGGGCCTATTCCGCGACAAGCCACTCCTTTGGTCTCGCACCACTCGGTGACCAGCTGGGGCATCTCGCACTGCGTGGCTGGTTTGATGTAGGCGATGTCACCCGCTGATAAGCCCTGCCTGAGCAGGGAGCCCAGCAGCCCGAGGCACGTGCTGCTTTTGCCGACCTGGGCCGAGGGCGAAAAGCAATAAATAAATAAAAATACAAGAAATACGAGCTGATGAAAAACAAGTTGAAACAAAAACAAAAACAGTAGCAAAAATCAAACAAGAATTATCGAGAATCAAATATCAAAATATCAAAATATCAAAAATCAAATATCGAGTTTCGAATACCCCTGATATCAAATATAAAATATCAAAACATCAAATCTCGAAATAAAACAAGAGCAAAAATCAGATACGAAAAATAAAAATAAGAAAATAGGAAAATAGGAAAATAGGAAAATAGGAAAATCGAAAAACTCTAAACAAAACAACAAAACCAACAAAAAAAATAATTTTAAAAACACACCAAAAATAACGCAAAACACACCAAACGAGAAAAAATTGTACATGGAACTCAGTGAGCGGACGGCGGGGAATGCAAAAAAAAGAAGGAGCGTCGTGCTGCTGTGCGGCATTGCGGCGAGAAGGGGCCGATTGGATTCTCGCACGAAGAGGAAACGAAGCAGGAAATAAAAATGGGCGAGAAGTTGCGGGAGGCTTCTTCCCTCGACTGCTTCGCTTGCACACACATATGCCGGGCGTCTTGACTGCACGAAAGAAAACGATGCGAACCGTTGCTTCAAATCCACCGCTGCGCGTCCCGCAAGCAAAGAAGAGTACACCTAGTGTCTCGCGGTCCGTGACCCGCATGATTTATATCTCTCTATTGATACGATGAAGAATCAGGACGGACACTATCAATAGGCGTACTAATCTATTACGGGGGGGCATAGTTAATAGGACCAAACATTGTTAGTAAAAATGGTTAAATATATAGGTTTTTATGTATAACATAGCTCCTATTAACTAGGGTCTCCCGTAATAGTTGGGTAGAAAGACACTATCAATATGCGTACTATTACGGGGGACCATAGTTAATAGAACCAAACATTGTTAGTAAAAATGGGTGAATACATAGGTTTTTATGTCTACCACAGGTCCTATTAACTATGGTCCCGCGTAATAATCTAGTTGGGCAGAAAGAACGGTTAAGTGCGCAGACAACACAAACGACAAAAAGCATTGCGGCTTCCGCAAACAACACAAACGTGCAGCAGCAGCAGCAGCAGCAGTATAACTACGCCTTCGCATTGCGGTCAAGCCTTTCGCGACCAGCCACCATTAGGCGCGCAGCTCGTCGGGACCCCTCCCCCCCAACCCCCCCCTCCCACCCCCCCGAACCCCCCCTTCCACCCCTAACAAACCCACCTGGGAACGGTCGCCGGCCACGAAGATCAACGCCGCAGGCGGGTCAAGAAACGTCCCAATCCCCTCTCCCCGCGTCGTCGTTCCCGCCCCCCCTGTCGCCCCTGCCCCCGACCCCGCCCCTGCTCCCGGCATGGCATCTGCTCCAACCTGCTGCTCTTCCTGCTGCTGTCGTTGAGGGGTGGCTTCAAGCTCGTTCTGCTGTTCGGCCATCAACTGTTTCTGTTTCTGTCTTTGCCGGCGCGAAACGCCTTCTTGCCGTCCGAGCTGGGCGAGGGTGTCCGAGCTATTCTCCAGGAGGTGGACGAGGCGGGAAACCTTGGCCCACGGGGTGGAGCCCGGCGCCACGTACACCTGCCAGCCCGGTCGGTCCGGTCGTGGGCATTTTGGAGGGAACAGAAAAATGGTATTCGAGCCGGTAAAATCGAACGGTTTACCACGTTGCGCGTCGTGCGGTTTTTGACCGGTTTTTTGACCGAACCGCGTCGCGCTGTACAACCTCAAACCGACCCGCCTGATAATCAAAAACCAAAGCCCGCACCGCGTAAAACGCACCCTACGATTATCAAATGCTAAATCCACACCGCACCGCACAGCACAGCACCTAAGTTAGCATTCTGCAAAAAAAAAAAAAAAAAAACACGGCGGTTTGACTCACTAATGGAGGGCGAGAAACCTTGCCCTCAGAAAACAAAATGATCCTCGCTCGCAAGAATGAACCACGAGCGCTGTGCCGGCATATTGTCCTCAACTCCCCACACCAAAATCTCCAAGGTTATGATAGGTAAGCCGTACCCATACCCGGGTACATTTTCGAGGTCGTACTTAACCCCTTTAGTACCGCAGTCCCGATTTGGGGACAAACCAGTCTAATTCCAAGTGCTTTGTCCCCAAAACGGGACTGCAGCACTCAAAGGGTTAACGTACCCGAGACTTGGGGGTGTGTATCGGAGGTCGTGCCCAACGTTAGGCACGACTCATGCAAGGTTCGAAGGTCGTACGTAGAGTGAGGTAAAAGGTAGGCACGTAAGTATCGGAGGTCGTGCCTCAAGTCGGATGAGTTTCGGGTCAGTATCAAAGGTGACACCTAACGTCAGGCAACACTTGGATAAGTATCGGAGGTGATACCTAGAGTTAGGTTCGCACAGCGTAGGTGAGTATCGGGAGTCGTACCTGAAAGGTTGGGTAAGTATCGCCGGTCATTCCTGAAGTTAGTTAAGTATCGGACGTCGTACCTAGAGTTAAGGTAGGTTTCCCAGGTGATACCCAGAGTTAGGGAAGAAAAAACTGGAAGGTACGTTCGTATTGAGGTCCAATTTGAGTTCGCGCGGTATGTAACCGCCGGGTATTTTGTCGACGGGAATACCTGGCACCAGATAAGGGGGTGACGTTTGGTCGGCGTACCTAACGAACCGAAAACTTGGGGAGGGTGACGGTAGTGCACGATGTTTTCTTGCGCAGGGGGGTATACAGTATCTCCAGAGCGGCACTCGCTGTTGACCAGGCAGCGGCACGCGGCGCTGAGGTCATTCTGGTCAGCCGGAGCGCAATGACCTCCTATTAATAGACAGTACGACGAAGTCATCGACGAACTTTGACTGTGTGGGCTCGCTCGACACGTCGTACACCTCATGTGCCCCCGCCCTTGCCCGGTGCATCTCTACGGACCCCGGACGTGTTCTGTGCGCTGCCCCCCTCGCTCGGTATGCTTGGTGGGTCCTCATCATCTCCACCAATGCTTTCGCTCTTTGTCCATGACCTTACTTTCTACCTGCGGCTTTGAGAACGCCTGTGTGTGGCAGGTGTCTCGTGGCAGAGGGAGGGTTAGGATGCTACTGAAACTACTGCTGTAGCATACTAGTAATACTGTAGCATGTGTAGTGCGTACCTGTACCTAACGGCTGAGTAAATCTAAAGCGTCTATAATAATAATTTTAATTTTATGACATGGGGTCAACAGTTTACTGTAGTACCAGCACGACTTCGGGGAAACGTGGCTGACCAAAAACCTGGGTAGTCAGTTCAGAAAATCGGACAAGTGGACTTTTGGAATTTCGAGGGGCGCTTCAGGCTGGACCAGCCTATAGTTAAGCAGCAGTACGTACATACCTGGTACCTGGTAAGTAGTTGTGCAGCAGTCGCCAATCGCTCGAAATGGGCCAACTGGAAGAAATACCACAACCCGTACTTGTACCATGGGTACAGCAGTAGAACATGGTATATAAGGACCTACGAGTCGTATCAGATCAACCAAAAAGCAAAGGCGAGAAATGCAAACTGCAGCCGTGTAAACTAATGCGTTCACTGCGTTCGTGGGTGCTGCGTGTTGTCAGGAAACTGCAGCGACATTACGTGATACTGACCGCTGCGCCAGGTACGATGGTACGAGGTACGTGGGTGATACAGCTGCGTACAGCAAGCAGTACAGCAGTAGGTGTACTTCACAGCAGCAGCAACGTGATACAGCAGTACAGCAGTATGTACCAGGGATGCGTATTTCCCGGTAGCGGTAATTACCCGAAATTAATAGGGCTCGAGGTAATAATTTTTTTCAGAGGAAATTCTTTGCGTCCCCTATCCCCGGGCAAATAACGCCTCCATATAGAATGGAAACCCCCGTTTTTTTTTTCAAACGCTGCTAAGCTGTGCAGCAGAGCAGAGCGCTACGTAGGCGCCCACAGGCAACCGAGAGCTACGCCACACGCAGGACACAACAGCTGTGTGTCGTTGTGACGGAGTAGCATACTATGGCGTTCAGGCGTAGCGCCGTCGTCGATTTATCCGATGGCCAGCCCCAGAGCTACGAAGAGCACCGCACCGCGCTTACAATATAAAATATAATCGTATATATGAGCTGACATATTCGAATGGAAAGGGTGAACTCGGCGCAGATGCAGCTGGGACGCTGGGATTTCGTTGAGGCGTCCAGCGTCCATGTTTACAGTTTCTAGTCGCGGATAAGGTCGCGATCGCTACACGCGTACGAAGCAGCGCACTGCTGTAACTGCTCACTTCCTGCTTTGCGCTTTGTGTTGCTGATTTACCTCGCGACATATCATAAGTATATTCGTACATGAGAGATCGCTATCAGTACTACGGCAGTAGTCCTACTATTCCAGTATCAAATTGCTTCAGGACGAAATCAACGAGGACATGAACAATTAAAAATCAACTGAAACCGATGAACATTTACTAAAGTACTTGCATTGTGCGCAACTGCTACTACTGCTGTGCACCTGGTGCCGGTAGAGTGAAAATGATCGAAAATGTCTGTCCGAAGGCCTGAACGAATCTTATACTTGTGCTTTATGTAGTGCATGGGCCACCCGGGGATGATATTTTTTGTCCCCCCCCCAAAATTACGCCTTTTTTTCCTCGAACGAGAGGAAATAGGGGAAATTTTTTGGAAAAGCTGAAAAAGGCTGTTTCCCGGAAATTTTTGGGTTCCGGGTGAGGAAATACGCATCCCTGGTATGTACCTGAACGTACCTGGAACCTGGTTCAACGAGTGCGAAACAAGAAGCAATTGTTGCTACGTATGAATATTTATCCTGCTGTAGGTACGTATATACAAGCCCTCACCATCTTTCCGCCGCTGAAGAACAGCCAGCGTGCCGCAGAGACACCATCACCTTCGCCGCCTGCTGCCCCTCCCTCCGCGCCCGGCAGGCTAGCGGCGACATCCGGTCTACTGGCTACATCGACGCGGTACGACTTCACTCCAGAAGAAGAAGCATCGAGAGTATTTGAAAGCTCGTCGAACGCATGCGCCACCCGCGCGAAGTCACCTCCGCGGCCGCCGTTGTCGCTGCCGCTGCCGCTGCCGCTGTGGTGACCCTTTCCAGTTGTGAAGCAGTGGATGACTAGCTTAGCACTGCCCTTCACCAGGCGCTCGAGGTGCTTTGTGCTCACTATGTCGACAGGTGGAGCCATGCCCACTTGGCATTTGGCATGAGTGTGTAAAGAGCACAAGAGAGCAGAACAAAGAGCGTAGATTGCACCGCACATCGGCCTCTCCTGACTTTTAGGGCCGCAGTCCCGTTTTGGGGACAAACTACTTGACATTTGAATGGTTTGTACCCAAACTGAGACTGCAGTTCTAAAATGGTTAATACCAGTATATTTACACGTTAGCCCTGTCAAAACACGCTTCTCATATTAATATAAAACCTTCAAGATCTCATACGTACTCGCGCAGCTCAGGGCTGCGTGCCAAATTCCTGTGGTGCACAGGTAGCTAGGCAGGCCTCAGCATGAGCACTCCTCAGCCGAATGAGTGCACGTCTTTAAGCGTAGGCGAGGGTAGGTATCGAGCCACGAAACCAACCCCACCCGCCGCCGACAGGCCCGCAGGAATATGCGGCGCCCTGCATCTGCCTCGCCTGGGCATCGCATGCGGTGCAATCTTCTCGCTGGTGTTCCTGGTATCTATGCTCTTGTCCGAGCCCGGGGGTGCTCCGAACGCTGAGCACGGCGGGACTCCGGGTGGATCCCCCGGCAATGAAAAGCTTCAGGACGCCTCAGCTGGTGTCCCTGTGGTCGAGGACCGCACCGTTCCGAGCATGCAGCCGTTTTCGACGATGGATCCTGCGGACGTCCACTGCCCTCATATGGACAGGCCCAGAGACACCTGGCCCTCGGGTGCCTGGGGGACGTTGGCCAATGCCTCTGTGGATCTGCACACCAGCCTGCCGACCAACGCGTGGTGGGAAAACATCGCGTTGGGTTCTCCGACGCAGGTGCGTCGTCGTCGCTTTCGTCGCAGTGGCTGCCAGGGAGTGTGACATACGTTGCTAGATTTTCGGCTACTCGAAACGGCCGTTTGTTGATGCTCTTGGGCACTGGGCACTGGGCACCCATGGTTGACTTGACACCTGCACGCCTGTGTAGGCTGAGAGCTGACAGGGCTCTCTACCTTTCGGGCTTCTGGTTGCTCCTGGTATCATGTCACAGCAGTTCTGGTGCATACCATGATACTCGAACAGTCGTGCCGCTCCACTGCTGTTGTTGAAGCGTGCTGATACGAAGTACCTGGTTCTGGTATACCATATTCCCACAACAGTAGTTCCTGGCAACACGCAAAAAGATATCACACCCCCCCGACCCCCGAGGCTACTTTCCTATATATAGCCGAAATTCTCAAAACCCACGGGGCGGCACCTACAACGAGAATGGTATTAATAGCTGCAGGGGAAAATCTCCATGAGATACCCTCCTTGCAGACGCATTGCTCGGCGCTTGCACCTTCTACCTCACTGTCGAGAGAAAAACACCTTCCTTCCGAGTTCGTCTGAGGGGGTGACTTCTCACGCATGCATGCGTGTTCTACACTCTGTCCCTAAATTTAGGGACAGTTTTAATTAAAATTTAGTATACTAAAGTTTATCGTATTCAGGGACAGAGTGATATACAGCAGCAGTAGTAGTGGGAGTAGGAGTAGGAGTAGGAGTAGGAGTAGTAGTAGTAGTAGTAGTAGTAGTAGTAGTAGTAGTAGTAGTAGTAGTAGTAATCGGAACCTCGCACCTCCTTTGCAAGCACAGCAACAGCTAAAATAACGGTCGCAAGTCATCGTGGTGCCTCGTCTGTACAGAACTAGCACACTACTGCTGGATACGAGTAGCTTATATACCAAGAATGGGACGCCTAGTGAACAGAGTGGTGATGGCGCTCCTGGTGCACCAGGGACAACGACAGATGGTTCAAAAAATGAATCGAGTCTGCTTGCTTGCGAAAGGAGCTCTTATCCCGCGGGGGATTACGAGCAGGAGGCCGGTCTTTTTGGGGGGTGTTGAGAGTCAATGCCTCTCTGGGCGTTACTTTACCGGTTTTAAATAGTCTAGGGGGGCGGTCAGTCAAGGGGCCAAACCGCGTTCTCTTTGTCTACATATGTTTGCTTCTTGTATGGACACACATACGTAGTAACTTAATCATTTTATCCTTTCCCACCTCTTCCGACCCCGTCTGCTGAAGCGGCGGGGGGGTGGGGGGCGTACTCATTTGTTGCTTGCCTTAGTCATTCGGCCATTGACCCCGCATCCCTTTCGAGACGGAGCACCGTTCCTACTCCTAATAGAAACACCTCAAACAATTGGGCGCTCATTACGTTGCTCTTTTTTATCATGCATGGCCGTAGTCGTATGACCATAGGGGGAGGTAGACGGCGAACAGGACGACAGCTTCAGCAGTAGGTCGCCTAGTTTTGCTTCGAGAACATACCCCTACAACCGTCATTGTCAGCTATCGAGGTGAACCTCAACCAATTGAAGGTATGTCAACCTTTCGCCCGCGAGACAGCCGTTACTACGAACTCGTGCGGCTGTCGAGCTCTTCGCCCCCCCCGGTACCAGGTATGATATATACCGATAATATCAGCACTCGTACTATAGTACATAGCCTCTTCCGTAGAGCACTGATGCACGTTCCTCGCGGTTTTGCAGCGTGCTTACAGTAGTGCAAGTCCGCTCTATTACAGCAGCGGGTGGTTCATCATCGAAATTTCGCGGGTAGTATCATAGCATGGCCCCGAGCCCTTATACCCCTCCCTCCCCCCGATATCACGCTATTTATCGCTGCCGTCTGCCTCCGTCCCGTCCCCCCCCCCCCGATCCGACGCGCCACCTCTCGCTCCGTTCCGTTCTGTAGGAAACGCGGGCGAACAACGTGGTCGTCCTTCCTTACACCTTTGACGTCACGGGGGACACTCCCGGGTTAAGGATCCACTTCCCTCAGGTACGTGGAACTCCCTAATACATTTTTGCATTACCTATTTTTCTGTAGTATTCTGACTCGATGTCCTGGATCATGTGACGTAAGTATTGGATTTTTGGATGAGGCCTCCTGCGCGGCAAGGGTTCTCGTCCGGTATTTTCCCCCGCGCGGAGTGGACGAGCGCGTCGCCTGCTCTGCGCGGGGTTAGTACCTGCAAATGATCTGGGGAACCAAGCCTATCATTACTCCTTCTACTGAGGGGTGGGTGGGAGGTCTCAATAAATATTCCGTGCCCACCTCTGCTCACGAGGTTTTGGGAACGAAAATGACGAGCGATCGTAGGCGACCACTCCACAATACAAATTCAAGACATTTCTGATGGTACACCTATGATTTGTGCCAAATCATTTACTTTGTTTCCATCGCCAATTTTACCGTAGTATTCAGACTCGATGTCCTGGATCATTTGATGTAAGTATTGGATTTTTGGATGAGGCCTCCTGCGTCGACCCGTGGTCCCGCCCATATTTCGTTGCGTCGTTGGGTAGTATTTTGTTGTTTTTTCTCTTAAAAGACCACTGGTCGGATACGTAGTTGTCGCACCCAAACTTCTTTACGCCTGCCTCAACCCTGTCTCGCACATGCTGTGAAATCTTTCTCGAACTCGGGCGACCGAGGAAGCCGGCTAGCGTCCGCGTAGCGCTGGCCGCGTTTTCTCTAGCCACCCTGGACCCGGTCACTAGAGGCGTACTTCGGTAGGGGCGGGGGGGGGGGGGGGGGGGTTGGGCCCAATGTATATCGTGTCCCTCGGGGGCGTATCAATCCGCATCGACTAATCAATTAATTTCACCTTCCCATACCCTCGCATTGTGCTCCAATGACACGGGTTGCTGCTCACCCGCAGAGAGCTATCATACGTACCCAAGTATGCGTCTCACGCCCGATGCTGTGTTTTGAATTTTTTACAAGATTTCTCGTGGAGTATCGATCGTAGCCGTCTCATGGGATAGTTCGCTTGACCGAGGCTTAGCTTTTGCGTATTTCTAATACAAACCCGTTACGTATTTGTTTTCGAGGGAGGGGGGTGGGGGGTGGGGGTGTAGAGCACATTCATCCTTGAGTGAAAAACAGGCTCAGAAAAAAAGGGCCTACTGCCGCTATCAAAACACGTGTCTGTCTGCTTGCGTGACGTTAGTGACTGGCATCGTATTTTTTCCGGGGGTTTGGCGTGTTATATAATTCCTGTGTGTTCACAGGCTTTGTTATTTTGTCTTCCTTCCAAAAAAACGAAATTACGAGGTTGCAAAATTCCAAATTTTATTTCGCCAAGGGCTCCTCCTGGTAAAGAAGAAACAAACTCCATAAACGTATATTCAGAAATTGGGGGAAAAAATGAGGGAAAAAATATGGAAAAAATGGGAAAAAACAATGGGAATTTGGAAACAAATAATACAGTGCCCCACGGCTCTAGGAGAAGGGTTACGGTCAGGTCAGGTCAGGTCAGCAGTACTCGCGACTGATTCACCTCCCCTGGCAGCAAACAGCGTGGCCGGCGGTGCATTGAAACGCCCTGACAGTGCTGTTGCCTCTCGAGAGACGGCGGCTGTGTGTGAGGATTATTGACGTTTTGGCAGCTCCTTGCGACCTTCCGGTGCACGGGATTGTATTTTGCTCAATCATGCACTGATACATGAAACAACCGCGCCGCTGATCGCCCTCCTCCCCTCCCTAAATATACCAGCAATTTTCTGGGGTTCTGTATGTTGTCCCCGCCCCTATCGAGTGGCACATATACTTGTACCACAGCCAACGTCCCCACGATCTCTCGCCTGCAGTACTCAAGTTATGTGTGCGGGTGAAGAAGGGCCAGGGGGAGGCGTCTTTGTCTTCCGTTGGCCACCCTCCTTCCTGCCTCGCCTCCCCTCCTCTTTCCTGCCTTCACCCAACCACCCCCACGATTTTTTATCCCGTTCTTATCAGTGTTTGTAGTACTCCGTGTCGCTTCCTTCCTTCAATCCCTTCCCTCCATCTCCCACACGCCATGCCGTGCTCCCCCCCTACGGCTGCCACCGTCTGACCTAACCTTCTCCTGCGAAGGTTCTTGCCACCGATCTCATCGTCCGGACCGCGTTCGACTGGCGGCATGCCCTCCAGCTCGGCTGCGTGGAGAGCGTGTCTCCGCACTACATCACGCAGCCCGGACCCTTGTCGGTGACGCTGAACTGGAAGCTAGACGGGGCGGCGAACTCATCGTCGTCCTCGCCGTCCCAGGAAGCGCTGCTCGCCGGCGAGGGCTCGGCACCGGCCATGAGCGTCCCCGCGGTGCGCGGCTCCCCCTACGCGACCATGGAGTACCGCGGCGTCCGCCCCGTCATTTCCGCTCGCCAGGTAGGTCCTACGTGTAGCGTGCTTTTATGCTTCGCGTGGGCGGCGATAAACAATGTCGGCGTCTCGGCCGGGGTGTGAAAAGTACGTACCTGGTAGCGCGCAACGTGCCGGCTTCCAGTGTCCACGGGCCATAACACAGTGGTGCATGTACAAAATGGGCCGAAGGATGTACGAAATGGACAAAAGGATGGGGTACGCCTATAAAAAGAGAGCGGTATTCCTGTAGCCACTACAGCAGGTGTTATCTTTTTTTCGGGGCTCCGCCCGTTCCTAAGAGATAGGACACCCACCGCCCCCCCCCCCCGCCCCCTGCCCCCGCCCTCGCCCAATTTCCAAGCCACCAATCCCACCCTTCTTGCAGGTTTTCGCAGAGCAGAGGAGGCGGAGTAGTTCCACGGCAGCAGAAAAAAAAGTGGCTGCGTGCGCGCGTGACCAACCACCTTCTGTCGCACCCCCACGCCTGACACAATCCTCATCCCAACACACCCCACCTTTCTCCACTTCGTTCCACCCCACCCAACCCAACCCCCACCCCCACTCTCACACCCCCACGCGCCCTCAGGAAGTAACTCAGCTGATCGTCGACGGGGAGCGTCTTTCCCCCTCCGCCGGCTGCGCCAACGGCACCGCGGTAAGGGTCGAGCGTGAGGCGGAGGTCGTCTTTTCGGGGGGCGCCGTGAGCAGCGACGACACGTGGCTCGTCTTCACCTCCTCCCCGATGGACTTCCTCTGCAGCTCGTGGTTCGCGATGGAGCGAGGAGACCCGCCCACCCCCGGCGCCGTGGGCGCCTGGCAGAGCATGCCCCGGTTCAGGCTGGAGGCCGTAGAGCCGGTGGCCTTCGGGGTCGTGCGCACCGCCCTGGTTAACGGGTGCAGTTCGGGCCGGGGGGGCAGCAGGTGCGAGAAGCGCGGCGTGGCCGACGACAAGAGCCGCTACGCCGAGCTGCTGCGGGAGCACGCGGAGGTGTACCCCACGGGCGAGGCGAGGGTGGCGTACTCTTCGAGCACTCTCGACTGGATTCAGGACGCGCTGCAGCAGGTTCGGGTGCTTATTTCGGTTGGCGCGGGGCTGGGTAAATAGGTTTTTAGGGCGAAACCGGAGTACATCTAGCCGGCATTTCGGGACGCTCCGCGGGTTCGATGTTGGGGGCTCGGGTCTGGGATTCCAATTTTTCGCCCGTAATCTCTGGACTGAGCTCAAGACGTTCTTACGGGGGCGTGAAAGCTGGGGTTTAGTTTTGTAGGGGAGACAGGGAAGTGTGTACACAGGCGGCGCCTAGGTATGTTATGTGAGGTTTATGTCTCATCGTGCCAGGTTATCACCACATTTTTTAGTATCTACAGTCTTGCTGCCCCCCCCCCCGAGCCCGACCGCTGTTGCTGTACCGTGTAAAAGGGAACAACATCGATTACCTCCAGAGATAAAAGTTCCGAGCCTTTTTTATCTTCGAAAACCTAATAGGCCACAAACACAAAAAGAAAACGTGGTGGCTTTGGAAAACATCTCGCGCACGCGTCATTCGGCGTTTGTTGCACTCTCCTCGCTTTCCAGAAAATTCCTTCAGGGGGAGGGTGTACTCATGATTATTATCATGCATGGCCGTACTCGTACGACAATAGACCCTCGCATCTCCACGATGCCGGGATGAAGCATGTCGGGTTTTCACCGACCGTGCAGACATTGCTTGCACCACACGCCGAGCGCCGTGAGGGGCAGGGTGAGTCGCACTGAGGGGGGCGGGGGGAGCGTACTTATTTGTTGCTTGCCTTCGTAATTTGACCATTTGACCTCGCATCCCTTTCGAGACGGAGCAGCCGCATGGGGGAGGGGAGGGCTGTCTTGCGGGTCATGCGGTACTGTTGTACTGTGATCCGCCCTTTATCATCGCGTTTTTAGAACGAGGTTAGCAGAGTGGGAGGCAAACGAAAAAAAAACACACAATCGCGCTACAAAACAAGCACGACATAGAGGTAGACTACTATTGCGGGGGACCATAGTTAATAGGACCCAATATTGTTAGTAAAAATGGTTAAATAAATACCAGGTAGGTTTTTATGTACACCATAGGTTCCATTAACTATGGTCCCCCGTGTATTAATAGGCACGGACCCTTCCGGTCGACCTGATGTTTCTCTTCGCCATGCTTGCATGTATGCCCTCGGCGACGTCCAAACGTATTTTTTCTGCGGAACAACCAGGGCGACGACAACGCACAAGCCGCCGCCGCCACCGCCACCGCCGCGGGAGCGGACGGAAGCAGCGCTGATGCTGCCACCGCTGCTGTGGCTGCTCCTGCTGCTTCTCGTGTTGATGCTGCTGCTCGTGGTGCTGGCGCGGACCCCACTCGCACCGTAGGCGCAAGCAGCAGCACCGCCAGAACCTCTCCGTCCTCCTCGTCCAGCGCCAGCAACGACGCCACCGGCAGCGGTAGGGGCAGCGGCAGCGGCAGCGGCGGCCCAAACGAAGAGGGCACCTTACGGTTCCTGTGGGCGCCGAGGCGGATGGACGGCCAGCCGATCGCCCCGGGTACGAGCGAAAGCGGGGGCGAGGGCGGGGGCGGAGAGGGTGGCGTGCCCCTGATCATGTTTGCGCTGTTGCACCACAAGCAGACGTTTTCATCGACCGACCTGCTCACCGGCGTGGGTACGCCCACCCTCCACGGACAGGTTAGTTGTCGGCGAGGAGGGGGAAGCAGATGGGGGAGGGGGGGGGGGAGGGAGTACTCATTTGTTGCTTGCCTTCGTAGTAGTTGATCACTGACCACGCATCCCTTTCGAGACGGGGCGGGGGGGGGGGGTTGTGAATTTTGGATAGGGCAGGACACGTATCGCGCTTTCCTGTGAACGCTGCTGTGCTGCGATGGGAGCGAAGATGCCGCCGAGAAATGCCACCCCCTGCGCGAGCAACAACGACAGGGAGAGGCAGCCGCAAGGAGATTGGTTCGATGGCGCATATGTTGATGGCCAGACAGGCTGTTTCGCGATGTTCGCTGACGTTTGCACAAAAAGTGATGCGCCCACCAAGTGTGCTGCGGCAGCAGTTATTTCCAGAGTTGTTCGCGGGTCAGGTCAAACCTCAAGGGTCAGGTCGGGTCGGGTCGGGTCGGGTGCGACCCGCAAGATTTTGAGGCCTCCCGACCCGACCCGACCCAACCCGCGAGATTTGAAAAGCTCTCCACCCGACCTGACCTGGCCCGTGAGATTTCAAGCCCCTCCTGACCCGACCCGATCCGACCCGCCAGATTCCGATTTGACCAGTGAGATACGGGTCCGTCGCGGGTCGGGTCACCTCGACCTTTTAGGTTTTTTCTCTCGATCCGCGGGTTCGACCCAGCGGATCCGGCCCGTAGGTGGACGCTTCAAAACAAAATGATCTTCATTTTTGTACCCCGTAGTGATATGTCGCCTGGTTGCAGTGGTTATGGACGAATGCGGACCAGCGAATATACGTTTGGCGGTGTTGTAATTAATTATTATGATACCAAAGGAGTAGTTTTTTTTCAGTGTTGGTACGAGAGAAGACTTCGGGCAGAAAACGCGATGGTTTTGAAGTGTCTGATACGCGGGCCGAATGAGCGGGTCAGCAGAAAATAACTCGCGGGTCATGTTGACCCGACCCGCGAGTGACTCGTTTCTCGCGGGTCATGCCCTGGCCCGCCCCGTGAGCTTTTCATCACCTCTTGACCCGACCCCACCCGACCCGACCCGTGAGATTCGAATAAGTCTTGACTCGACCTGACCCGACCCGCAATACTTGGAAACCTCTTGACCCGACCAGACCCGACCCAACCCTACCCGTGAGGTTTTTAACGCTTCCTGGCCCGGCCCGCGGGTCGGGTCATAACCCGCGAACAGCCCTGGTTATTTTTGAGTGGTGTGGAGGGGTACGAACAATAGGTCACGATTGCACGCTCCGTATCGTGCTGTACCTTATACCTCCGCAAAATGATAGCCCTTGTAGCCGTGCGCCGCCTGTTTCGTGGCCCCCCACCCCCCCCGCTAATGGGGAGTGGTCTTCTGTGAACGGGAACGCACGCCCTTTTTTCGTGTCGATTCTGCCTGACTGTCGTGTCTTGATGGTTCATCACATGGAGCATACTTGATGTTGCGGGGCGGTGCTACGTATCCCAGGTTGTACACATGGTCTGTTGTCTGTACGGTCCAGTTCATCGCGCGTGTGACGGGTGGGGTCTGTATGACGCGGCCCTAGAGCACGTGCGTGTATTTGCCGGGTGGGGAGGTGCATGTTACAGGTTTCTCGCGCATCACCTCACAACGGTGCATTTAATATACGTATAGGATCTACAGTAGGTGATCTGCTTGTTTGACAGATAGATCGTCATCTGATTGATGCTGTTGGAACATTGACCAACACACATGCCTGTCGTGCTTTCTTGGAAAATAATCGGTGGGCCGGGCGGGCATTGACGTGAGCAGGCGGACGTTGTGATCGGCGACGAGTGGAACTTGAAGGTCGACCTTCCCCCGGTGTCCTTCGGCGTCGGCCGCCCCGTTCGCGAGGAGATGGTGGCCGACATTAACGATGCCCTGGACGAGGACGTAGGATACGAGATCCCGGCGAACTACCTCAGGGGCGAGGGGGACAGTGAGTGCCTGTCGCGACTCGGACTGCAGTGCGGAGTCTAACCGATTGAAACTAAACTGAACCGAACCAAACGAAGCCGTAAAGTTGAATCGGACGAGACCGAACAGAACCGAGCCGAACCCAACCGAACCGAACCGACCCGAACCGAACCGAACCGAACCGGACCGAACCGAACCGAACCGAACCGAACCGAACCGAACCGAACCGAACCGAACCGAACCGAACCGAACCGAACCGAACCGAACCGAACCGAACCGAACCGAGCCGAGCCGAACCGAACCGAACCGAACCAAACCGAACCGCTGCTACTGATGTTTTCTCCTCCGCTGTCGCCGACCATGTTTCCAGCGTACTTTTCCGGGAAAATGCTGGCGAAGATGGGCCGCATTGCCCTCATCGCCGAAGAGATGGGCCGCCACGACGACGCCAGAATGGTGGCTGCGCGACTAGCGGAAGCGTCTCAGGTACCAGTGGCACCTGATGTTGTTTCAGTTGGGGGGGGGGCGGGGGTAAAGTTGCGGCTGCCGCGTTGCGCGATGCCCTTCCGCGCAAGTGTCGGATAACGGCGGGGAGGGGTCATCCGTCAGCAGTAAGCGTTATTCCGTTCGCGAGCAGGTACAGTCTTTGAATCGCGTATATAGTGTCGAAAGCAGCATTGTTAGCTCTGTTATTTTTGCTCCTGCCTTCTTCGAAGGTGCAAGTATCACGATATGTTACTCGAACAAAGACCACGCATTAAACCGTGGCACATCGACGGAGATTTCTTTGTTTTTTGCGGGACGAACACAGCAGTCCAAGCGCTGATAAAAAATTGCGGCATTGTGGTAAATTACGTCGCGGTATATATACTCAGTCTTCTCTAGGCACATGATTCAAACTAAACCGGCTAAACCAAGATACGCAAAAGAAGCGGCTGGGCATACCTTGGTGGAGAGGGTGGACCCCACCGGGGAGAATGGCGTATTTACAGAACTGTTGCAGCGTGACGGCGGTTCAGCGATTTCGTGGGGCGGGCAGCCCCCCTTTCCACGCCCCCCCCAATCCTGATATACAGATACAAGTAGGTTTTTATGCCAGGCGATCGGTACGACTGGGCTAGGCTAATTTTTAGGTACGGCTAGCTTTTAGGTGCGACCACCGTAGGCTAGCCTTTGGCGTCAGAAGCTGGCAGGAGGCGACGTACGCAAAACGGCTAGCCCAAGCTGGGTAGCTTTCAGCGACAGATGACAGCAGGCGACGTACGGTTCGACGACTAACTAACCCGAGAAGCTGACAGTATACGACAGCAAAACACGTACTCGTACGATTGGCATGTCCTCAATCCGTTAGCTGACAGCTCAAACGGTCCACACCAAGCTTTTTTCTGAAGTATTCTTGCCTCGGCTTGCAGTTCGTCACACACGGGAAAGCCCCGGCGATCGCATACACTTTTGCCTCCGTGCAATAGCCACCCAACCTGCTGTAGTTGGGGTCTGGCTGTCCGCCGCTGGAGGGCTGTGGTCACCCCGTTCCGAGAAAGCAACACAGACAACTTCGGAGCGGATGTAGACCCTCTCCGCCGATGTTCAGTCGCGTTGTATTTTCCGTTGCGGGTAGGTTTATTTCGCTGATGTACTAGTCTGGTTGAAAAAATATAGGGTACGTTTAAATGTCCGTAATGTGCACGAAGGTACCTTATGTTTCCGATCAGACTGATATTGTGTTTTTGGTTCGTTTGAAAACTCGTCGATCGTATTATCGTTATTTGCTGCACGCATTTTTGGACTATAAGTAAATACCGGTATTTCCGTGCGGGTCCAAGGGCCGATACTCCTAGTATATATGTACTACATCAGTAGTTCTGACGCAATGGAAGCACACCCAGCACAGAGCAGAAAAAATAGCCAACCCAACTACCGGGTACACAGCAGCAGCAGCAGCAATCTGCTCGGTGTGGCATGAATACGAGTATACGGCAACACCTACGCTACACGGAAACAGCAGCAATGTTTGCGACGGTCGAAAACTACCAAAACACAGCACAACAACAACAACAACAACAACAACAACAAGAATCAACAGCAAGCGGTATGGTGAATAGCTGGCCGGCACTCTTTCAAACAAATCATCAAACAATGGTTTTTATTTCGTTTTGTTTCTTCTTTTTTTTTCTTCTTTTTTTTTCGTTTATATACGCTTTAGATATGCTTCCTGTGACTACTTCGTATACTAGGAATAGCATCATACCTGTGGTACCGCGTCGGGGCGCACGTACGGTGTGCCGCCTCGCTTTTGTACGCACAATTTACCTGGTGCATACATACCTTGGAACTGCGATGTAGCATATTAGTAAAGCAGAAGTTGCTATCTCTTGGGTCCACCCTCTGAAAGCCTAAACCATTGGACTGAAGAACTGTTGCTTTCATTGTGCTGCTGGGTTTGAACATTTTCATTCCACCTGCTGTACTTCGAAGCAATACTTGATGCCACCTTGTGTTGTCTTATTTCCTCTAGTCGTCACGTACCACACCGACGGGAAATCTAGTACCAAGTATTTTTTTCTGGCCGGCTAAGGCCGTGAACAACAGACCTTCCTGCCCCCTTGTATGGCGTCCTTCTTCCCCTTCCCCCCGCCCCCTCCTTCCCCGAGCCAGCCCCATTTCTATCCTTCCGGGCGGCCTCTTTCCTAGCCTTCCGAGCGGCGAACAGTCAACTCGAGGCATCCAAGTCGCGAGAAACCGCGCTTAACCCCCCACCCTCTCCTCCCCTCTCCCTTCCTCCCCTTTCCCTCTCCCCTCCCCTCCTTCCTGGAAGTGTCTCTATAAGGAGTAAGAACAGTGCTCTGTCTCACAAGGGATGCGTGGTCAATGGTCAAATGACTTCAGGGAAGCAACAAATGAGTACCCCCCACCCACCCCCCCCTCCACACACACCCTTGTTCAAAACGCCTCCACCAAGGTCTGGCTGAATGGAACGGCCGGGTCGCCTTTCCTCTACGACTTTCGCTGGGGAGGCGTCGTGTCGTGCGGGTGCGCGTACAGAAAGGGTCAGGGCTGCACGAACGGCATCGGGCCGCACCAGTGCCCCGCTCTGAGTGACCCGGGGATGAACTTCGGCCAAGGGTTTTACAACGACCACCACTTCCACTATGGTAAGCAAGCTGGGTCACCAAAGGGCTTTTGCTTGAGTGATGAGAGAGCTCTACAGGCGATATGGGGGTGCGGTTACAAGCGGGGAGAGGAGGGGGGTGGGGGGGAGGTTGGGGGGGGGCGTACTCATTTGGTGTTTGCCTTAGCCTCTTGACCATTGACCACGCATCCCTATCGAGACGGAGCGGAGGGAGAGGGCGAGGGTGTATGCGATATCATGCTTGGCCGTAGTCGTAGTCGTATGGGGGGGACGAGGGGTGTACTGATATCATGCGGGGCCGTAGTCGTAGTCGTATGGGGGGGGGGAGGGGTGTGCTGATATCATGCATGGCCGTAGTCGTATGACCATAAACCCTTGCATCCCTACAACGCCAGGGTTGCGCACGTCGGGTTTTCACCGACCAGGCAGACATTCAGGCACGACCAGGAACGACACTACGTCCCCCCCGGCTTCTCCGCGGAGCGTCGCCGGTGCCTTGAGCCTCCGCCCACCTGATTCAACTTGCATCCACACCTCTTTGCTCTAGAAATCAAAATGAGTAAAAGCGTGGGGCCCGGTCCTACATTTTTTTTCTCCCGCGGTCCGTTGCGTGCTGTTGTGGCGCTTGTTGAACGCACCTTCGCGGGCGAGAAAAGGGTGTGCTTTGAGCATCGACATGGAGTAAATTGCGGGGTTTGACGGTCGTCCCGGGTGTGGTTTTGTGTTGCTTCGTTCAAACGGGGGGTTAGCCGTACTGGAGGAAGGTAGACGCCACTACTTTGACAGAGTGGTCGATCTACGCAGGACGACGAACCGTAATAATCATTGACAAATGCAATCCCCCCCCCCCCCCTTATCATTTATATATGTAGGTTGGGCTGGCGTCGGTCTACGACGACGCTGTAAAACACGCCTCTCGCTGCGTGAGCTAGTCAGCCAGATTGTTACCGTTTTGTTTCGTTGTGTTTTTTAATGTTTTTTTTTTGTGGTCAACACAGCTCGCGGTCGAGTTAGATCTCTTTTGTGCGCGGAGAACCTCAACTCCGCACGAGGGGGGTGGTCGTATCACGTGGTGTGCATATGGCAGGCAAGGCATCCACGAGCCAGTGAGATAGTAAAGCCATTCCTGTCTCTGGAAGTGGGCACACCAGAAAATAAATCAATTAATCGAAGCTGTCATCCAAAAGCAAGAAGATCCGATCTGCTCCCTTGCTTTGCTTGCTTGGTTTTCTTGCTTGTTTGCCTGCCCTGCTTATTTTGCCTGCTAGATTGCATCCATCGTTAACTCACGGGTCTCTCTCGTCCCCTCGCTCTTCGAAAACCGCTTTGACACGCCAGGGTATCACATTTTCGCGGCGGCCATCGCGGCCAAGTTTTTACCCGAATGGGGCATGCAGCACCACGAGGCGGTGACCTTGCTGATCAGGGACATCGCCAACCCTTCCTCCTCGGACCCTTTTTTCCCGGTCTTCCGCCACAAGGTACAAGGTGTTATCTAGCGCTTGCCTCAGGCCTAAATCGCGTCGATATTGAGTTGATCACAGCAGTCTATAGTAGTCTATTAATATCATATCGTGCCAGATATCGTTATCAATATCGCAGAATCGCAACACCTCGTAACAGACTGTTATCTTGCTTTCGGCGATATTCGTCTCCTAGAAAACAATATCCCCCGCTTCACAACCTCGACGTTTTTGCATGTAACGTGCAAATTACGCCGTAGTTTTGTTTTCCGCCCCTTTTTTCACCAGAGCACGCGCTGCTGCAGACCGTGGGTGGGTGGGATTTTGCGACTGTTGGAAGTAGGCGCGCTATCAGACTCCACCTCTCCTTCCCTCCTGCGGTTCTTAGTAGGACGCAAGCTCGCCCTTCATGCGGAATATCAACGATTATTTCGAAGCTGTAGTGACCAGTTGCCAGTGTGGACTATTACGTCAATCCTTGTGCCGAGTCTGTCAACCCTTGTATCGCATCTGCCAACCCTTGTGCCGAATATGTCAACCCTTGTGTCGAATCTACCAACCCTTGTGTCGAATCTGCCAACCCTTGTGTCGAATCTGTCAACCTTTGTGTCGAATCTATCACCCCTTGTGTCGAATCTGTCAACCCTTGTGTCGAATCTGTCAATCCTTTTGTTGAATCTGTCAATCCTTTTGTCGAATCTGTCAATTCTTGTGTCGAATCTGTCAACCCTTGTGCCGAATATGTCAACCTTTGTGTCGAATCTATCACCCCTTGTGTCGAATCTGTCAACCCTTGTGTCGAATCTGTCAATCCTTTTGTCGAATCTGTCAATCCTTTTGTCGAATCTGTCAATTCTTGTGTCGAATCTGTCAACCCTTGTGTCGAATTTGTCGACCCTTGTGTCGAATATGTCAACCCTTGCGTCGAATCTGTCAACCCTTGTGTCGAATATACCACCCCTTGTGTCGTATCTGTCAACCATTGGGTCGAATCAGCAGTGAGGAGTTCGTGTGGACTATCGTTATGACCTGTTGCCCGTCCTCCCTACCCATCGTGTTCCGCCGACCCCGACCGGCCTCTGGACTGGTACCTGGAATCGCTACTCGGCCGCGCGCACGCAGGACTGGTACCTGGGATCGTCGTGGGCTCTCGGCATCCCTACTCTAGGGGGCGTGCCTTACATGAACGGCCGCAACCAGGAAAGCAGCAGCGAGGCCGTCAACGCGTACTATGCTGTTGCCCTGTACGGCCACGTCATGGCACAGGTGCGGCTCCGATCCCGGCTCGTGTTTGTTGCTGGTGGTGTTGGTGTTGGGGCAGGTGCAGATGCTGGTGTTGGTGGGTGTTGGTGTTGGTGGTGTTGGTGGTGGTGTTGGTAGGGGTGTTGGTAGAAGTGACGGGCGGTGTTGGTAGGGTTGGCAGTGGTGGCAGCGTTGGTGATGCTGGTGGTGCTGGTGGTGTTGGTGTTGGTAGCCGTGGTTGATGTCGGCGGTGGTGTTGGTGGTCGGTGTTGGTGGTGTTGACGGTCACGATGGTTATGTCGTTGGTGTTCGTGGTGTTTTGTGGTGATGGTAATGCTGGTTGTGCTGATATTCTGTCATTGGTGTTGGTAATGGGTGGTGGTGTAGGTGTAGGTGTTGGCAATGGTGGTGGTGGTGGTGGTGGTGGTGGTGGTGGAGGTGGTGGTGGTGGAGGTGGTGGTGGTGGTGGTGGTGGTGGTGGTGGTGGTAGTAGGGGTAGCGTCGGTGGCATTGGTGGTGGTGGTGTGGGCGGTGATGGTGTTGGAGGTGTTGGTGATGTTGGTGATGTTGAAATTTGTGGTATTTGTGGTCGTTGCCGTGATGGTGTGGCGTTATGTCGGTTGGTGTTGGTGGTGGGTGGTGTTGGTAATGTAGGTGTTAGTGTTTTTTGTGGTGGTGGTGGTGGTGGTGGTGGTACTGGTAGTGAGTGGTTGCGGTGTCGGCAGTGTTGTTGGCGGTATAGGTGGTGGTGATAGTTATGGTGTTGGTGTTGGTGGTGACGGTAGTCGTTGGCGCGCTTTCAAGTGGGTGGTCGAAGACCAAATTTTGTGAATTGCAGAGCAGGGGCTCGCAGGTACTACCCAGCGGCCTTTCGTCGTCCATGTTGTTAGTGTTGCACACAGCGGTCGGTTGCTATCTTCCTTCGTTTGTTTTTTCCTAGACTGTGTTGTTACCACGGGCTATATAGGTGTCAGGGAAATGAGCTATCATGTGACAACATCACCACCATCATCATCACCACCACCATCGTCGTCATCGTCATCGTCATCATCGTTGTCATCATCATCATCACCATCATTTTTCGACATTGAGCTCACTCCGTAGGTTACGTTTCAGGTCGGGTTCTCCAATGGTGGTGGTGGAAAAACTTAACGCTCCCCACATGGCATAACACCAGCAGCAACCATACCTAGTATACACAGGTATATATATATATATATTATGTATATACATATATATATATATATTGTTTTTGACGGTGTTGTTTTCTTGCTTTTCCACGTTCAGGACGTTTTTTTCAACGAATCACATGGAATTAGAGTGGGATACTGCTTTATCAGCAAGAAGCATCAAATTAAGAATAGGGGAGTGTGGGGCTCATGCAGGTATCAACAGGTGCCCGGGGGGGCCATCTTATTCAAGCCCAGAGTGCCCGCGATCGTGCCACATAACGTACCGATAGACGGGCTTTGCTCTCCCATCCTTAAACGCCGCGAAAAACGACATGGCATCCACAAAAACGAATTTAATACCAGGTAATAAAAACATTTTTGTTGCGTGGAGGGGATGAACAACAAACCGGTACGTACGTACTCCATCATTCAAGGAAAAGGGGTGAACGGACGAAAAAGGGAAAAGAAACTGGCACAGTACGTGTTCGCATCTTAAGTAGAAAAAGGTGAAGGAGGGTTGCATTCATTTATTTTCGCCCGTCGCGTCTTTGCTGCCCCCGCCCAATACACACGATGGCAGGTGTTCACAACGGCGGGAGAGCCAGCGAAGGCGCAAACGGCGTCTCTCGTACGCGACACCGGGAGACAGCTGCTTGCGACCGAAGTGCACGTGAGCCCGTTTCCCCCGACGATGCGAATGGCGATAATGATGATGGCTATAATCAGGGCTGTTCGCGGCTCGGGTCAACCTTCGCGGGTCAGGTCGAGGTCGCGTCGAGTAAGGGCGACCCGACTCGGCCCGTGAGAGTTTAGTATCTCCGGACCCGACCCGATCCGACCCGACCCGACCCGACCCGACCCGACCCGACCCGACCCGACCCGACCCGACCCGACCCGACCCGACCCGACCCGACCCGACCCGACCCGACCCGACCCGACCCGACCCGACCCGACCCGACCCGACCCGACCCGACCCGACCCGACCCGACCCGACCCGACCCGACCCGACCCGACCCGACCCGACCCGACCCGACCCGACCCGACCCGACCCGACCCGACCCGACCCGACCCAACCCAACCCGACCCAACCCGACTCGATCCAACCCGTGGTATTTCAAACGCCGCCTGACACGATTCGCGGGTCGGGTCATGGCCCGCGAAGAGCCCTGAGGGTAATGATGATGCTAAGGATGATTTGGTTGGAAATAAAAAAAACGGCATGCTTACGCTGTCTTCAACGCTGTATGCACATGCAGGAGACATAGCTAGCTAGCTCCGCGGAGCACTCTGGTTTTATTTTCTCACTCTTTTTTTTGTTTTCACTTCATTCGCTTTTTTTCTCTTTCGTTGTCTTTGTTCGCTTCGTTTCTTGCCTGCCAACGGCTCAACAAAACAGACACAGCTAAATACGTAGTAGTGGACGCTATGCTGCGTCGGTGCGTGCCGCTCGTACGGTACGATTTTTGACAGACACAGATAAATGTGTAGCAGTGGGCGCTCTACTGCGTCGGTGGGTGGCGCTACGGTACGATTTTGGTGGCTGGTTAGAATCTTTATCGTACCCAGCCTCTTACGAGTACTTTCGGTTATTTACATCCATCACGGAGACGGGTGTTACCTTATCCGACTGCTGCCTGTGTCAGCTTGACCCCGGGGTCGTACACCAGGACCGTGGCTTGTCCTCCCTTCCTCCCGGACGTGGACGCGCGCGCGTCAGTCGCCGCTCCTTAGCCGTACAATGCCTAGTTTTGGGCAGGTAATAGGATAAGTCTCACATTTTACCAGTAGCCCGAAATATTCAAATCAACATTGGTGTCACTGGGGTAGGTTGTCCGGAGGATCGAACCCTCGAGGAGCCCATTCTGGGATTCTCGTCTGCTGCAAGGGTGAGCACGTGTGTGTGTACGGGGTGTGGGGAGAACTTAAAAGCCGAGAAAGGAGATAATGGAAGTACGAAGGAAGACCTCACCTATGTGAATGCTTTTCGCCATCGCTAGCGTTTCTTCTCAAGGCGAACACTGTTAGCTAGCAGGGCAGAGGGCAGAGGGCAGAGGTGGTGTACGCCTCCCCCCACCCCCCAACCCCCCCCCCCTCCGCCCCCCTCCCGCCTTCATTTTCCTCCGCCTCCTCTCGTAGCCTGGTGCCCTCAGCGATCGCTCGGCCGGCCTTTCAACCCTCAACCTTACTCTTTGTCTTCTCTTTTTTCAAGAAATTTAAGAACATATGGGTGCCCACCCGTCCATCACGCCCAGACCAATCTCTTTCCCGGCATATACCCACCGCGCACGGGCACGGACGTAAATACGACGCGCACGTATCTACATATTTATCGCTGGACTTTTTCATGCGTGTGTGCGTTTTGTGTGTTTTCATTGCGCCGGAACAACTGCGCGCGCAGTCCGCACAGATTTACTGGCAGGTTGCCAACGTGGACACGCCCGGCATGCCTAGGGTGTACCCCGAGGCGTACAAGCCGCACGTGGTAGGCATGCTCTGGAGCACTCTGGCGCAGATGCAGACGTGGTTCGGTGCGGAGGCGTGGAAGGTTTACGGCATTCAGGTGCGCGAGGGTTGTACTTAGCAGTGTCCGGCATGTGTTTGGAGGGAGAAGGAGGGAGGTTGTGTGGGAAAGGAAGGCGTTGGTGGGTGGATGGAAGGGGGCTCAAAGGTGGGGCGGTAGGGGTATGCAGGTCGCTGGTTGTTGTCGTTGTTGTTGCTGTTATTGTTAAAGTCGTTGTGGTGGTTGTTGCTCGTGCTGGTCGCGTCGGTGTTGTTGTAGTAGTTGTCGTTGTTGCCGCTGTTGTTGCTGCTGCTCCACAGCGTTTGCTATTGTTGCTCATAAATTATAGATATGCCTGGTAAGTGTTTGAGAGTGTTAATGTTTCGGTCGAAGAATCTAACAATTGGCGTCGCCTTCGCTTGATTTTTCAGGATTTAATCGTTCCTGCTATGTGCGGCGTATTTTTGTATTTTGTGGATGGTCGGCGGTCGAAGGGTGCGAAAAGGTTTGGCTCACAGCGTTCGGATTTAGCACAGGGCGGCGAAACGTCCATTCCATAGACTACCAGTGAATAGTTTCGCTCGTTTTACACTGAGGCGTGTTTGTGGTTATCGTAATTTCTTTGGGATGCACCGTTCTACCTGTCACCTGCTGTGTTGCGTTGGTTCAACACTGGCTACGTAGCTCGCTGTTCTGTTCTTTTTTTTGTCGTTGTTGTTTTCAGAGGTACCCTTACATTGGTGCCTGCTGTGCTGCTTTTCTTCAATGCTGGCTAGCTCGGTGCCCCGTTCTTCTTCTTCTTCTTCTTCTTTTTTGTCAGTACTGCCTTTAGATGCACCCTTCTATGAATGCTTACCGTGTTTCTTCAACGCTCTCCATAGCTCGCTCGCTGCCCCCAACCGACCGCCGCCTCCGCCGCCGCCGCCGCGGCTTCTGCTGGTTGCCGCAAAACGGTACCGGTACTTTCCTCCTCCGCGACTGCCTGACTGCCCTCCCGTTCCTAGATGCTTCCGATTACGGCGGTAAGCGAGCAGTTGCTGGCCCCGCGATGGGTGCAGCAGATGCTCCCCTCCTTCGAAGACTCTTGCCTGTACGACAGCAACCCTGTCAAGGCGTGCATCGACGAGGGCTGGTCCATGCTCGTGCACGCGGGCCAGGCCATCACCGGAAGGTTTGCCGTGGCGCACGCTTTGCTTGGTGGCTTGCTCTGCTTGGTTGGTTGGTTGGTTGGTTGGTTGTTTGCTTGATTGCTTGTTCTGCTTGCTCTGCTCGCTCTGGCTGCTTGCTTCCCCCGTGGGGCACGTTTTTGTTGTTGTTGCTGTTGATGCTTCTGAAACTGCTGGTGATGCCGTCCGGTGTTTATTTGCGTTTCAGCTGAAAGCTGACTTACAAAATTGCCTATGTGTCGGTGTCGTCGCCAGGGTGCGGTCGTTACTCGTAGCGTCCTGTGACAGCGTGCCATGTTTTTATGTTTGTTCGCGGGAGATGATGATTACCCGCCACAGCCCCTCCTCCTGCCACGGCAAGCGCTTTGTTTTGGCGCACATCAGCGGCCATTCTCTCTCTCTCTCTTTCTCCGGTACATAACGCACTTCGTAACGCGTTCGAGCTCTATTTTGTGTCTGTGTGCATCGAATCGCAACTGCAACGGACCCCCCCCCCCTACCCTTACTCCGACCGCGCCCGCCGCAGCGACCGCCGCGGCCATGTTTCATCTTCCACCTTACCGTAGGTTCGCCCTCCCATAGAGTAGTCCTCGTTTTCTACACATACACATAGTTTCCGTTCAGGATTGCGGTTGACTTCGGGGGGGTGTCGCAAGCTGACAGGGGAGAACACAGCAGCAGGCGTTTGTTCGTCCATCGTACCGGCTACTCGTACGTAAGCCACCGGACGCGTAGCTCACAGATCAGCCCCCAAACGAGTTGATAGTTAGCATTATGCGTATACAGTATTTGTACCGCGTTACGTTTCTCTGATGGTTCGTTACGCCTCTCGTTTTTAGCGCTGCATGTATATATACAGACGTCAGTTCTCGATGGCTGGATGGAGGTGGGCCCTTTTGTTTTTTTTTTCTTCTCTCCAGCCACGCAAAACGTCATCGTTTTTTTTTGTTGCGCCTTGCAACCAGTCACCCCACTCCATCCGAATGCATCCGAAGGGGGAAAACCTTGCACCTTTGGTACCGAATGGTTTGTCTTGTAGGCTGAAATGAAATTAAACCAACCTCCACCCCTGTCTCCTCGCGAAAAAATGACAACAAAGCGTCCGAAACGAAAAACCCCCGGGCAGGTGGGAGGACGGGAGGGACGGCATCCTCGCCCTGCCCGACGACGCGTTCGAGACGGCGGGAGGGAACGGCCACAGCCGCACGAGCATGCTCTGGTTCGTGGCAAACCGACCCCCCGCCCCACCCGCCACCCACGACGCAACAAGCAGCGGTGGCAGCTAGGCCTTGTTGTCGCCCACTCCTTGAAAATAAATGGTGTGGACTCCTTCGAAAAAATGTGTGGACTCCTTAAACTGTTTGGACAGTCGGTGAATTAAACATTGTATCCTTTTTTTGTGCTATGTGGGAGATGCGTTATGGGGGGGAAGGGGAGCGGGGAAGAGGAGGGGGGAGGGGGGGGCGTGGCAGGAGGCGGGAGAGGGGAGGGGACAGGGGCAGGGGTAAGTCTCTCAAAGGTATTGCGTCTGAGGACGAAGACCCGGTTCTGCTTTCGACGCCGCTGGTTAAAAAAATGGGGCGAGGGGCGGACACCGTATCGCCATATAAGGGGGCTGGTCCTACGAAGTATAGGGGAAATAATATTTCAGGAGGCGGCAGTTAACCCTTTTAGAGCTGCAGTCCCATTTAGGGGACAAACCAGTCGAATTCCAAGTCGTTTGTCCCCAACATAGGACTGCAGTCTTAAAACCTGGTGGGGGGGGGGTGCTACGTAGGGTAGTAGGAGTGGGTACGTACGTATCATAGGTAGCAACTTTTCTCATGAAAAACAGTTTATGTCTGTGACGGGCCCCTAGAACTGAGTGATGAACTATTAACACCTACCTATCTACCCTCCTTGGGAAATACCTTTCGTGTGTGTGTTCGTGCGTTCTTTTGCAGCACCATTTATTTCGTTTTTTTACCTAGGCCATGCATGGGTATTGATCAGGCTTCACATTTTCTTGTTCTCGTTTTGGTTTCGGGTGATGCAAGGGTGCTCGACAAATGAAGAGAAAATGAACTGCGCTCCTTCCCAGTTTCAAGATGAAAAACAAACCAGTGCGTTGGGGATTTTTTTGGAATAAATTACAACAATCGAGTTTTTTATGTTGTATTTTACTTGGTTTCAGTATACCCCTCCCCCCCCTCCTGCAATATCCACTTGGTCAGTGAAAACCCGACGTGCTCTGTCCCGACATCCCCCGCTGTCTAGATGGTGGCCACAGCAGGCGGCGAAATAGGAAGGGGGTAAGGATAGCAAAATTGTTCTATGTAATATATGGAAACAACGTAGTGAGCGCCCAAGTGATTGGAGGTGTCTCTATCAGGAGTAGGTACGGTGCTCCGCCTCGAATGGGATGCGTGGTCGATGGTCAAGTGACTAAGGCAAGCAACCAGTGAGTACCCCCCCCCCCGCTCCCCCCCCCCCCGCCCCCCCGGCGTCTGGGTCTTGAAAACGGGAAGTGGGATCTCCGAATTTGTTTCGTCGTGGACCCCTGTGTGCGCAGGCGTACGTAGCCCAAACAAGGTTTGGGTGACTCCCTGTCGTTGGCGTATCGTCGTCCCTGGGACGGACTCGACCCGATCCCGTAAACCTAAATATACTATTTTCGTTTGCTGTGGGAGTTCCTAAAGGTATGGAGGCGGCCGTCTAGACTAACCGCGTGTACTATTTTTGGTGTGGGGTTTCCTAGAGGTGTGGATATTTTTGTTCACGCTCGAAGCTGTCGTACTCTGAAAATATTTTCGAGTGCGTAAGAGGCGCGGACGGGGGGGGGGAAGCCATTGCGTACTCGTGCATACCTGGTATTAATAGCAGGGTTTTGTTCCCTGCCGGTATCATACATATAGCCGTGGAATGCCCTTTCGTTTCTTTTGTCTTTTAGGAAAACCTGGGGGGGAGGGGGGGGTGCTGTGAGCCTCCGGTGTGCCGATCTGATATGATAGCAACGAATAATATTTGCATTGCGTGTTCTATATCCGTAGGATTTCGTTTTGGCTGTGAAGTTTTTGAAGTTTGATTCGGCTGGCGGGGTTTTTGATGATGAGTCGGCTGGGAGGGGGCGATGGGGGGGGGGGGGGGAGGGAAGCGAAGATGTCACATTTATGTTGCTGCGTGCGCGTGTCATAGCTAGGGACAGATCAAATAGATAGTTCTCACCGTGATCTAGATACTTCAGAGCAGGGCAGATGTATCCTGTCATCTGTATACCAGACGTACTACAGCTTGTGTTTTTGCTGGATGGCAGCGTATAACCTGCGTGATCTACTACTGTATACTGTAGGAACATTTTTCCTGAGGTGAATTTGTACTAATAATAAACAGGTCCTGGATAACAACGCATGAGTGTGTCCGACGTGTGCAAGGAGTGGGATGACTCTTGCCGGTCGGTGAGTGGATTATGTTTTTGCGCGTGGTGTTCGCTCTTGTTTTGTTGGGGTTGTAGTCTGAAGCGAGGGGGGCTAGGGGCAGGACCACGAGAAGAACGTGAGGAGCGACTGCAAGTGGTCTTGACCCCGTCCTCCTCCCCCTCCTCCTCCTCCTCCTCCTCCTCCTCCTCCTCCTCCTCCTCCTCCTCCTCCTCCTCCTTCTCCTCCTCCTCCTCCTTCTCCTCCTCCTCCTCCTCCTCCTCCTCCTCCTCCTCCTCCTCCTCCTCCTCCTCCTCCTCCTCCTCCTCCTCCTCCTACTCCTCCTCCTCCTCCTCCTACTCCTCTTCCTCCTCCTCCTCCTCCTCCTCCTCCTCCTCCTGCTGCTGCCTTTTGTTCACCTGCGTGGGGACTGCTGCACGCACGGGCACATGATAAAAAGGGTATCTGGATGCCCGCCTGTAGCTGCGAGTGAATGCGACCTTCTCCTCTTCCTCTTCCTCTTCCCCCTTTTTCTCCTCCTCCTGTGTGTTTTTCCACCTGCGCGGGCACCGCACGGGCACATGATGACAATATACCTGGATACGCGGGTGTACAGTAGATGCGCGTGGGTGCGTGCGTTCGTTCGCTCGTTCGTTCGTTCCCTCCTTTTTTGTTTTCTGTTGGCTTTCCTTTTAGAGTCGCACCCTCTCGTTTTTGCGGCGACCAAAACGCTTGGAACTTCTGCGGCGGTGAAAGGGCTACGGTATGCTTTTCCGCGTATACGTTCCGCTTTTTCCAGCCGTGTCGAAGGTCTCGAGCTGGAAGCCAAGCTCTACGTGTGATGTGCGTGTGTGTTTTTATACCGCATCCATCATCTCTAGAAAAAAAACTCATTGGTTTGAATCTGTTTTCGTTTTCATGGCGTTTCAACCAATGCCCCCCCTCCCGTTTCTTCTACCAGTCCGACATTTTATATAGGGCCGATCCGGACGTTTTGCGGCGTAACTTGTGCTGTTTCACGAATTTTTAGACCCCGTTTTTTCCATCGGATTCGTGCTTATCACTGGAACTCCCAAATCCGAGCTTTTTGGAAAAATCGAAGCACACACCCCCTTCCTCGTCACCCCAGCAACCAGCAAACGGAGCTCCACGCGCGCAATTACCGCCAAAGTCCTTTCCCCTATTGTGTTCGCGATGCCAGTTTCTGGAGGTGCTCCCAACAAGGTGCCACGCACGAATCTGTCTGAAAAACAGAGGCATCGTGTTATCGAACACCTCCTCAAAGAGAGCAACAAGGGGGTCCTTCAGCAGGGAGACCTCTGCGGAACAGCACAGAAGTTTGGGTGTGGTGTCAAGCAGATCTCCCGCCTGTGGAAGCGCTACCAGCAGCAGGTGTCTGATGGTGTCTCCAACATCGACCTGCGGAACAAGCGCTTCAAAAACTCTGGGAGGAAACCCATCGATTTCGACAAACTCAGCGATGCCCTTCGTGACGTTCCGCTGAAAAATCGCACAACTCAGAGGGCTGTTGCTGCTGAGTTGGGCATCTCTCAGCAGGTTCTCCAGAGGAACCTCGACAAACTCGGTATTCGTGCGACGAAGAGGTTCCTCAGGCCGATGCTCACAGATGCCGGCAAGACCCGGAGGCTGCAGTGGGCGCTGTCCTTTGTCCGCTCGGGCCCTGGTGGCATCCGCAGGTTTGCTACCATGGACAACATCGTCATGGTGGACGAAAAATGGTTCTACGTGAAGAAGCAGGGCGAGGTGTACTACCTGGCGGAGGGTGAAGAAACACCCACACACAACCACATCAAGAAGGTGATGTTCCTCGCTGCTGTTGCGCGCCCTCGCAGAAACACCGCAGACAACCAGGTATTCGACGGCAAAATCGCCATCGTGCCTTTCACCAGGCAGGTGGCGGCCCGCCGAAGCAGCAGGAACAGAGGTGCGGGGACGATAGTGACGACGATGGTGGAGGTGAATAAGGAGGTCTACAAGCAGAAGATGCTGGACGACATCTTCCCTGCCATCAAGGCCAGGTGGCCGGGTGGTCCCGCGGAGGTTTTTGTCCAGCAGGACAATGCTCCGGCCCACAACATCGCCGACGACCCCGACATTGTGGCGGCGGGAACGGAGGGGGGTTGGGACATAAAGCTCCTGAACCAGCCGCCCAACAGCCCCGACACGAACATCCTGGACTTGGGCTTTTTCAACTCCATCCAGTCCCTCCAGGATCAGACAACCATCGAAACGGTGGACGAGCTGATCGAGGAGGTGAAGCGGGTGTTCGAGGCGCAGTCAGGCGATGTCCTTGCCAAGGTCTGGATGACCTATCATGCCGTCCTCGAGCAAATCATGCTGTCGAAGGGCGACAACGCGTTCAAGCTGCCGCACCTGCGCAAGGCGACCGCAGCCCGCCGTGGTCAGCCGGTCGATCGTGCCCTCCTTGTCAGCGCAGCGGCGTGGGATGCGGCACACGCGTGAAGGGGGGGAGGCGGGGGGGGGGGGGGGCGGGGGGGGGGGGGTCGCGCCACCGGTAGGGGGTGCCGGTACCAAGTGGTTTTACCACTGTTGTTCGTGTGTCGTGCTTAGCGGGAGGCGACTGATGTACCGGTAGATGGTCTCCCTACTGCTGTTTTGGTGTTGTTGTGCCCGTGTCGCGGTGTGCACGCGGGTAGCGTTAGCGGGGAGCGTGTTGGCGCGGGTCGCCGGTGACGCGCGTGTTGATAGAAAGACAAAAAAAAAAATGCCTCATGGCCAAATTTTTCGGGAAAAAAAAAAAAAAACGGGGATGGTATCCAGGCATCCCCTGGCCACCCCGGGGATTTTTTTGAACACCCCCCCCCCCCCCAAAATGCTATGTTAACCATTGTCGTCTGTTTAATCCACCTGTATCGCCTATTTCGCCTGTTTCTAAGATCGGCCGTATATAAATTGTATTACGGATCGGTCCTATATAAAATGTCGGACTGGTATGTGGGCTGTCTCTCACCTCGCAGAAGTCTCACAGAGAAGCCATACCACGTTGAGGGGGGGTGCTCATATCATGCGTGGCCGTAGTGGTATGACCATCCACCAACGTGGCGGGGGGGTGTACTCATTATCATCATGCATGGCCGCAATCGTATGAACATAGACCCTCGCATCCTTACAATGCCGGTACGGAGCACGTCGGGTTTTCACCGACCGAGCAGGTATTGCTTGCACCAAGCGTACGGCCATATACCAACGTGGCTTGCGGGGGGGGGGGTACTCATGTCATGCATGGTGCTTGTCGTATGCATGACCATAGACCCTCACATCCCTACAATGCCAGGGCGGAGAGCACCACGTCCGGCTTCCGCCGACTAGGGTATAGACATGAACCAAGCACGAAACGCCGTGAGGCACTCTACTACAGTGGTGGGTGTTTAGCGAGTCGCATGCGCGAGAGGGTGTGAGAGCTGCATCCTCCACTAAAAAATCGCTTTCGCGAAGCGGAGACTTCGGCTCGTTATTGTGCGCCCCCCCCCCTCATGCATATGTGGATGGCAGCGTCGAGCGGATCGATGGGGGGGGGGGGGGGGGGGGGGGGGGGTCACGTTTGGTCATCAAAACAGTGATGACCCTTATCGTTGCCGAGAAAAAAAAAGCGAGCGCTGGATAACGGTCGCACCTCCCTGTGCGACGCTCTCTGCTATTAATAAGAGTGAGGCGCGAGTCCAGCCGAAGGTCCAAAAACAAATGCAGCTACTGTAGTCAGTACGAACGCTGTTAGGACTGTTAGGACTGCAGTCCCGTTTTGCGTAGAAACACTCAAATTCCAAGCAGTTTGTCCCCAATACGGGACTGCGGTCCAAAAGGGGTTGAGGCGCGAATAACTATTATTGCGGGGGACCAGACTAAATAGGACCAAATATTGTGAGTAAAAATAGGTAACTATATAGGTTTTTGTGTAGACCATAGGTCCTACCAGGTATTAACTATGGTCCCCCGTAATATCTGCTCCGAAAAATAGCTAAGGGAGATTAGAGTCTCCCGGAAACCCGGGGATGGGGGATGGGGGGGGGTGGGGTAAGTTCCACCGTGGCGCATCCCACCCCAATAAGCGGATGACGAAAATCGAAATCGTTGCGAAATGATACCAGGTATGAGCCGACAACGGTGGTAGCAGTCACTTGATTAATTAATTACGGGTCGGTCTTCCTTGTCGCAGGAAGGATCGACGGACACCAGCCCCAACAAGCAACGCGTGAGCCGAACGGGAAAAGCAGCGCGGGAATGGTCCGAAATACAGTCAGCTGGCTGGCTAGCTCTATACGACGATCGTATGTACCAGGGTAGCTGTTTGCTGCTGCCGCTGGATTAGACCGTTTCGCCTCACGCTGTACAACTCCCACCAAGCACGAACACACTTTATTATACTCTTGTCGCCGCTAAAGAACCACACGCACAAGAAACAAAGCCACGAAAGTAGCCGGACAACTACATACTGCTACTGCCACTGCTACTGCTACTACTATCTACTGCTGCTGCTACTACAGCTACTCTTACGGCGGGGCATAGAAAGTATACAACCAAACATGTCATGCAAACATGCGGGGATACTCTTATCCACTCCCGCCGGAAAAAAAAACTTTGAGCGCCCGCCACGCGCCCCCAGAGTGCACGAACCGCGCCGAGATCTCGACCAATCAATGTGTCGGCCGGGCTTCCTTCCTGTGTCGGAGGGAGTGCGTAGCGTTTCGCCGAAAAGTGCTCGTATACGAAAGAGAAAAATGGGGGAAAAAGTACGAAAATTCCACAAATAATGTGCTTCGGTACGTACCATAATAATAGTATCCATATACCACTCAGGGCGGAAACACAAGAAACGTTTTATACATTAATATGATGGCTAATCGCGTCCTTATATTTTCGGCCAATCGTGGGTCCTGGTTACAAAACCTGGCCTCTGCGTAATACTACTATTAAAAACAGTGAGTACATCACCTGCCGTGGCGGTTATTATCTGCTGCTGGTACGGTGGTAGTGCAACGGATATATTCGTCGTAATGGTACCCGTACACAGAAAAAAAAGGAAGGAAAAGACACATCGAGGTGTTTGTTGGGGGACTCGTCGTAGCCCATCCCCCCCCCCCCCCCTTCACCTCATCCACGGTGCTTCCGCAAGGGGCGGCGCGCCCTAGGATGACCCGACGCACTTCCCATTTCCAGTCCGTCGTAACGATGTACTACTGCTGAATGCGCGCACGCAAAAGAGAGACAGTCGCGAAACAAGCAACACGCGCAAAATCGATGGTCTCGTTTTCCCTAAAGGGATCTCTGCGACGAGGTGCCCGCGTTTGACTGCCAGGCAATTAACGCGGGAGCAGGAACCCTGGGGGAGAGTCTCCGGCTTGGTCGCGGCAGGAGGGCCCCATTGATCCCAGACCATATACCTGGTAAGTACGAATCAATGAGACAATGTTACGACAGTCAACTGGGGGCGATCACCCAGCTAACTCCCCCGACACCGTCAATTGTGCTGCTGCCACAGCAGGTAGTAGTAGCTCTTGCAGTACCAGACCACTTTCATTGAAATGACCAAGGCTGGCCCACAAACAGCAGAAGTAAAGGGCTAAAGCAACAGGACGAAAGGACTAAAGACCCCCCCAACACAAAACAAGGGGCTGTTTCTGCCCGAGGAGGGAATGGACTGGGGACGATCGCCCAAAACGGACCCCAAATACTGTCAAGCGTGCCGTTAGTAGCTCCTCTGCTGCGTACCAGATCGCTCAATCGAAATCACCACAGCCGTAACACGACCGAGGCGAAAAACGAATAAGTCAGTATTGCTGCTGTACTTCTTACAGTCTACCACGAGATCACTGCATTGAACTTATCAGAGTCACAAGACCGGAGGACACAAAACTAAAGCCCCCCCCCCACACAAAGCAATGGGTTGTGTCTTGCCCGAGGAGGGGATCAACTGGGGTCGATCACCCAACTGACTGGCCCCCCAAAACCGTTAAAAAAAAATGCTGCTACGTATTCGTGATTCGGTACCAGTAGCTCTTTCAGCAGTGCCAGGCCACTCAATTGAAATGATCAAAACCGTAACACGACCAAAAAAGAAAGCAGAGGCAAAACCGTCAACAAATGCCCGTTGGTACAGCACCAGATCACTGTGTTTAAAACGACCCATGTCAGGTCACTCAATCGAAATAAACAAAACCGTAACACGACCAAAAAAGAAAGCAGAGGCAAAACCGTCAACAAATGATCGGTTCTTACTGCACCAGATCACTGTATTAAAACGACCTGGGAGTCACAACATGACAAAGAAAAATCCCCCCCTCCCCCGCGTGGTCAATGGTCAAATGGCTAAGGCAAGCAACAAACGAGTACCCCCCCCCCCCCCCCCCCCTCCTCTATGTACACAAACCCATGGGCTCCTTCTGCTCTGCAAGTGAATGAATACACCGGGGTCGATCACCCAGCAAACCCCGATAACCGTGAAAAAATGCAATAACAACAGCTTCTTAGCTATTGCTACAGTACCAGAGCACCGAATTGAAGCGACGAGAAGCCGTAGCACGACACGACAACTGAAAAAAAAGTCAAATAGTGCTATCAATGCGCACCAGTAGCTCTTACAATAGTACCAGATCATTTCATTGAAACGACCAGAGTCAAAACAATCAGAAAAGAAAACAGACAAAAGTACAGACAAAAAAAACAAACGAACAAACAAACAAACGAACAAACAAACAAACAAACATACAAAAAAACAAACAAACGAGCACGAGTACACTACTCGAGTATACCGCTCTGCCTTAAGGCGTAAGTGCAAGAACCGTTCCGGGGTATAAATATGGACACCGAGCGGTCCTTACTTTCCCGGCCGTGTCAAGAGTGACACACCACTCTGTCCGTAAACATAATGAACGTTTGCTCATTAATACGTAACCCGCACGGTCCTTATGTTTTCGGCCTAGCGTGGTAGGCACTGAATACGTAGAAGGAGAGAAGGAGCGCCCCGTCGCCTCAAAGTTGGCCAAGCAGTCGCACGAAAAAAACGTGGTGCTCCAACACATACCACATACATGTTGCGCCTTGGGGGGCGATAATTATACAAGCCTCGTCTCCTCGTGTAGCAAAAGCAACATCAACAGCAACAGCAACAACAACAGCAACAGCAACAGCAACAGCTACAGCAACAGCAACAGCAACAGCAGCGTGTTCGTTGGTCTCCTCTCGCTGCACTTCGTCTGTCTGTCTTCCCGCGCCCCCCCCAACGCGATGGCACGAAAGAACACGAGCAGGAACGGAACAAACGAAAACAATTTCTCTCTCTTTAGTCGGACAAAAAAAAACACACACACACACACACTCACAGACACACAAACAGCGCCTATCGCACGCGATGCGACACACGCGCCGATATTGCACCCACGCAAGCCCTGCCGGCCGGGTGCCGCGGGAGGCAACACTTCAACCCACCCCAACCCAACCGTCCTGTGTCTACGTTTTCACTCACAAATAGTGCACTCAGCTTAGCTCAGTCGTAGCTGAATACGTGCCGCGTAGCAGTAGTCGCCGTACAAAATATGTTTCATATCACTGTTTACGCACACCAACAAAATGTAGACAGCTTGGTTCAGTCGTAGCTGAATCTCTGCGGCACACTGCTATACTAGTAGCGGCAGTGGCGTATACATGTATGCGCCTGGCTTGCTATCACGCTCTTCGCCTCCCCATCTTCGTTTCTCGCCCCCCCCTGTTCCTTCGAGTACACCCCCCCCCGTTCCTTCCCTCCCCTCCCGCCCTCCCTCCCTCCCTCCCTCCCGCCTCTCTCTGCCGTCCCTCCCTCCCTCCCGTCTTCCGTGGGACGCATGGTTGAACCACCAAACAGGCACGCAGACACTCAATCACGCAGAAAAGCAGGCACGCAGAGATGCTACATGTAGCACTCAGAGACGCTACTGCAGCACGCAGGCACGCAAGAGGCGTTATTTTACGGGGGGGGGGGGAGGGGGGGCATAGCATAGCATACTAATCAGAACCCCCAAGATGGGGCCCAAAACCCAGGGTATTTATACTAATCAGAACCCCCAAGATGGGGCCCAAAACCCAGGTATCTCCCATAAGTCTAGACAAACCACATTTTTGTTCCCTCAAGTCGAGACATCGCAGTCTCTCGAAAGCAGCACGGGGACAGAACCACGCAAAGCGTAGACATCTCCATTGCCCCCCACACCGTGAAACCCGCGATATCTACTACTGCTGCAGCCCTCCCGCAGTCTTTTAAGACTCGCGTCACCAATCTTCCCTCCTCTCCACGGGCTTGATGTCCGGGGCAATCTCCCACCAGTTCCGCCCTTCGCGCTTCCACCACTTCTTTCCCGCCTGTGCCGAGCCGCGCCGTGCCCCCTCGCCGTTGGGGGCGAGGCCGCTCAGCAGCCCGAGCAGCTCCTCCGGAAGCACAGGCTCCTCCTCCTCCTCCTCCTCGTCGGCCTTGCCGGGGTTGTTGCTCGCGGCACCCCCGCGACTCGGCCGTCTGCAGACGGTACCGGCGGCCCCGGTCCAGAAAGGAATGTGCTCGAGGAAGCGGACGAGCGTGGCGTGGTCCGGACGCTCGAAAGGGTTCTTGTCCAACCACGCCAAAAACAGTGTCTTCATCTGTTTTGGGGTTCGTTTGTTTGTGTGTTTGTTTTTTTTCGTGGTTATGTTGTTGTTGACGTTGTAATCGTTTTGAGGTGGCGTTCATTCATTCACAAGACGGAGCAGAGCGGGGACCGAGGGGGGAGGGAAGGAGGGAGGGAGGGAGGGAGGGAGGGAGGGAGGGAGGGAGGGAGGGAGGGAGGGAGGGAGGGAGGGAGGGAGGGAGGGAGGGAGGGAGGGAGGGAGGGAGGGAGGGAGGGAGGGAGGGAGGGAGGGAGGGAGGGAGGGAGGGAGGGAGGGAGGGAGGGAGGGAGGGAGGGAGGGAGGGAGGGAGGGAGGGAGGGAGGGAGGGAGGGAGGGAGGGAGGGAGGGAGGGAGGGAGGGAGGGAGGGAGGGAGGGAGGGAGGGAGGGAGGGAGGGAGGGAGGGAGGGAGGGAGGGAGGGAGGGAGGGAGGGAGGGAGGGAGGGAGGGAGGGAGGGAGGGAGGGAGGGAGGGAGGGAGGGAGGGAGGGAGGGAGGGAGGGAGGGAGGGAGGGAGGGAGGGAGGGAGGGAGGGAGGGAGGGAGGGAGGGAGGGAGGGAGGGAGGGAGGGAGGGAGGGAGGGAGGGAGGGAGGGAGGGAGGGAGGGAGGGAGGGAGGGAGGGAGGGAGGGAGGGAGGGAGGGAGGGAGGGAGGGAGGGAGGGAGGGAGGGAGGGAGGGAGGGAGGGAGGGAGGGAGGGAGGGAGGGAGGGAGGGAGGGAGGGAGGGAGGGAGGGAGGGAGGGAGGGAGGGAGGGAGGGAGGGAGGGAGGGAGGGAGGGAGGGAGGGAGGGAGGGAGGGAGGGAGGGAGGGAGGGAGGGAGGGAGGGAGGGAGGGAGGGAGGGAGGGAGGGGAGGGAGGGAGGGAGGGAGGGAGGGAGGGAGGGAGGGAGGGAGGGAGGGAGGGAGGGAGGGAGGGAGGGAGGGAGGGAGGGAGGGAGGGAGGGAGGGAGGGAGGGAGGGAGGGAGGGAGGGAGGGAGGGAGGGAGGGAGGGAGGGAGGGAGGGAGGGAGGGAGGGAGGGAGGGAGGGAGGGAGGGAGGGAGGGAGGGAGGGAGGGAGGGAGGGAGGGAGGGAGGGAGGGAGGGAGGGAGGGAGGGAGGGAGGGAGGGAGGGAGGGAGGGAGGGAGGGAGGGAGGGAGGGAGGGAGGGAGGGAGGGAGGGAGGGAGGGAGGGAGGGAGGGAGGGAGGGAGGGAGGGAGGGAGGGAGGGAGGGAGGGAGGGAAGGGAATCAGGGGTGGTGGTGACGGGGGCGGCAGTGGGGGCGGTGGTGAGCGAGGGGGGGGGGGGGCGGGGGATACTCGATATCATGCATCGCCGTAGGCGTATGATCACAGACCCTCGCATCCCTACTATGCCGGGACGGAGCATGTCGGGTTTTCACCGACCGGGCAAACATCGCTAAACCAAGCGCGAAGCACCGTGAGGTTTTAGGCGAGTCGCATGAAGGGTGAGCTGCACCCTACTAAGAGCCGCTTTTGGGGCGGACTTTCTTGCATATGGACGACAGCTTCAATGAGTTGATTTAATTTCCCGCGTAGGCGTTTCCAGAGACAGCAATGGGTTTACTATGTAACTGCCTCGTGGGTGCCTTACCATATGCACACTGTGTGATAAGATCATCCCCCTTGTGTTCTCCCCGCCCAAAAAGTGACCTTACTCGACCGCCAGCGGTGGTCACCGCCAAAAACAAAAGGAACAAAAAAACGGTACCCTGGTTGTCTAGCTCACGTAGTGAGCAGCATGTTTTACAGAGTCGTTGCCAACCGACGCCAACCCAACCTGCAGAATACATATTACTACCCTGTACACAATGGCCGTTTTTTTCAGGAATAGTTCACTTTTCTCGTTTGACCGCTGGTCTTTTCTCGGGCTTCCTGCCGCGGGGCCCGCAGGGGGGCGGCATGGGCAATACGGTGCAAGCGTTGGCCCCGACTGGCTCCGTAGTACACCCTCTAGGCGGTCAAAGTCGCGCGACTCAACTCAGGGAATGGGCGCTCACTTCCGAAAAGCCATCCAGGGACTTGGAAACCCACCCGGACCTTAGTATTTTTTGCTGCAAAGAATGATCTTGTTCTTCTCGCTTCTCGCTGCAACGGCAGCAGTACACAGCAGTGCTGCGCAATACTCTCGTGCTCTTTTTTTTCGGTGCAATAGTCTGCCGTTGGCAAAACATTATCGGTGCAATAGGTGTAATAATGGCAGGGTTTCCCGAATATAATCTTTCGGTAATTTTTTTCACTGCTCGATCATACGACGATCCAGGACAGCACGCCGAACACATGCACACACACCAATCCCACCATCCTCTCCACGTCTTCCATGGAGCATCCGCAAAACATCACTTCACGCCAATAATGTCTCGCACCAGTACAGCACCAGCAACTCTACAGCCACATCGTCGCCCCCTTCTCCGGATGAACGCCTGTACCACCGCCGATCTCGATCCAGTTCCGCCGCTCCCTGCTGCATCTGCTGGGCCTGCACCTACACAAGCACCAGCGGCTTGTTCGCCGGTGATCTCTGCCTCTGCTGCTGCGGCTGCGTCCATGACCAACCGCGACAATGGAGGCATCGACCTAGCCGGGACGCTTCCCGATCCGTGCCCTCGGATCGGCTGCGCCGTACCCCTGTCGATGAGACAGAACGCCAGGACTGATCGTTCCGACCATGCGGTGTGCCGCCGCTACGAAGCTGGTCTCTGCGCGTGGGTCGGCCTCCGCATAAGGTTCAAGGGAAAAGCGTGCTGGTTTTTTTTGCGGCGAGCTATTTGACATCGGCGCTGTGGTGTGGACCTGCAGGATCCCCGGTGAGTGTCTCGCGTGCGCTGCCGACGAGGGTTGAATCCTTTGTCGCGTAGGATCCTGTAGGTCCACACCACAGCGCCGATGTCGAATAGCTCGCCGCGAAAAACCAGCACGCCTTTCCCTTGAACCTGATGCGGAGGCCAACATTTCTCGTCGTTCCGCTTTTTTTTTTGTTTCCCCCAAAGCGCATGCAGAGCATCCCCGTCGAGCTTTTGATTCATTACGCTTGCGCGTGCAGAAGCATATCGCTGTTATTGCGCGCACGCGCTAACGTGTACGTATACCGTAACAACGCGAGCAACCCCCCCTCCCCCCCCTCCCACCCCCGACCGACTTTTCGAGCTCGATAACTCCGTATCGAAGAAAAGGGTGACAATGCCAAACGACACGTTTTCGGATCTGTCCGCCGAAACCCTGTTAGCTTTCTAGGCGCTGACATTTTGTTTGTTGTGGAGATATCGAACTCGAAAAGTCGGTCCGGAAGCGGGGGGGGGGGGGGGGGACGTTTGCTCGCATTATTTCGGTAAAAGGTCGCGTGCGTTTAATTCAGATATCCATATGATCGACCCAGAAGGTCCCTCCCCCCCCCCCCCCCCCCCCCCCACCCACCCAGAACGTATACGTAGTCTCAAATTCACCTCTTTCCCAAAGTGCAGCCCGCCGAACCCGGTCCAGCGCCCCGGCCTGAAGAGGGTGGTGTTCAGGTCCGACACCTTAGCGATCTGCGTGCCGTACTCGTTCTGGTTTGGACGCAGAGGAGGGGGTTGGGGGCGAGCGAACAAGCGAACGAGCGAACAAGCGAACGGGGGGCGAACGAAGGGCCATGTATCACTCGCAGAGTCCCTCGAAAGTCACACCCATCTGAGATCCCGTCTTGACGCGTTTCGAGGCCAGGGCAATGCGTAGTCGAGAGAGACGTGCGAGAACACCGACAACGTATCATCCGTTCAGACTCGACGTTTCGTAAACAGCGAAACTTAGAACATGGGGTGGGGGCGGGGGCGGGGGGGGGGGGGTGTACTCATGTGATGCATGACCGTAGTCGTATGGCCATAAACCTTCACATCCCTACGATATCGGGACGGAGGACATCCGGTTTTCACCGACCAAGCAGCGGCGGGGGGACGGGGGACGGGGGGGGGGGAGGAGGGAATAGTACATACGCGATCCGCACACACCCCACCCAATGTTCGCAAAAAGCCTTCCAGCCTCGATCGGACAACGTTTCTTTCTTGTACCCCAGGTCTCAAAACAAAAACAACTTACGCGCAAGTGGCGGCGGCGTCTCGATTTCATGTCTCTAGTTATTCATGTAACGAAAAATATTTGTAAAAAGCCCCAATGGTGCCTTAAGAACCGCGTGCCATGAAAAGAATCTCGGACGAATTTCAAAACATGTTTTCCTCGGCGAAGGCGGTGAGAGCGGAAACGCCGAGCGACAACGCGTCTGCAGAAAAGTCTCGATGATATATTCCCAAAACAAAGCCATCATTTTCCTTTTGTGTCCCCTGCCCCCCCCCCGCCCCCAATTTTTGGAGGAAATTGGTCGCGAAAAAATATCCCAGGGGGGTGGTATTCCAACGATCCTCAGGTAGTAAATCAATCAGTTGAGGGAGGGAGGAAGGAGCGCCTTCGGGGCGGGTCAGGAAAAACCATCGATCGACAACAAACAAAGCAGAATGCGATACGTCCTGTACCCCTGTACAAGTACACCGTAGAAAAAATAGCGCGCCTTGTCTGCTACCCTGGTATCGCCCTACCGTACAACTCACGTGCAGTCTGTCCAGGATGTCTTCCGCCTTGTCCCAGCGGTCGTACGCGTCTCCCCCCCCCCACCTGATGTGTTCTTGCCGCAGGTAAGCGCAGTTCTCGACCGCCACTGTCAGCGGCTCCCCCTTCGGCGCCAGGCCGCGCCTGCAAAGTTCCTGTTTGGCAAAGAGAGGGGGGGGCGGTGGCGGGGCGGCGGGGGCGGGGGTGTGTGCTCGATAGGAGAGATGCACTCGATATCATGTATGGCCGTAGTCGTATGACCATAGACCCTCGGATCACTACGATGCCGAGACGGAGCACGTCGGGTTTTCAACCGACCAGGAAGACATTATGAGGGAGGGAGGGAGGGGGGGGGGGTGTGCTCGGTATCATGCATGGCCGTAGTTGTATGACCTTTGACGAGGCATCCGTTTCGAGACGGGTACCGTCCCTACTCGATAATAGAGATACCTCCAACATTTGGGCGCTCAAGGTCGTTTCCATATATTGGGGGAGGGGGGCGGGGAGGAGGAAGAAAGAGGGGGAAGAGGCGCGGGGAGGGGGTGTGCACGATATCATGCATGGCCGTAGTCGTAAGGCTCTAGAGCCTCGAATCCCTACAATGCCGGGACGGAGCACGTACGTCGAGTTTTCACCGACCAGGCAGACATTGCTTTCTTGCACCAAGCGCGGAGGAAGGAGTGGAAGGGAGGAGGGAGGGGGGGGTGAGGGGAGGTTGGTGGAAGCATAGAAGATGCGCGCAGATGTGGATATTGTGTGCGCGGTAAAAACAAAAGATTCTCGTCTGCTAGAAATAAAACAAATAGATAATATAGTAATAACAAATATTTTACACCCCCCCCCCTTATAGGATATCACTCTGGACGGAGTGTAGGGACCGTCGGTGTATAAATATCAATACCTAGTGGTCCTTGTATTTCCGTCTCGTCCAGAAGTTCGAAGGAGAAACATATTTATCGTCTCCTGTGTTTGAAACAAACCAACTACTTTGTGCCACCCTCCCCCTTTTAGAATTATTATGGTACAGTTCAATGTCCCCCTCCGGACGGACGGAAATGTAAGGACCATTAGGAGTTGGTATTTATATCACAACGATCCTCACACTTCCGTGATCCATATTAGTACCCTTCACACCTCCGATAGGTCACGATCTATCTGATCTATCTACTAACAGATCATCTAGTTCCTCGCCTGCCGTTGTGAGAGGTTGTGCAGGATCTGTGCATAGTACAGATTATCGAACCCAGGACTCAGGCAGATCATGCGACTCCCAAGACGATAACATGAGCTATCTGTAGATCATACAGATTGGGGGTAGATCTGCCTCGAAAGATCTACATCATCAAGTAGGAATGATCTGCAGCAGATGATCTGTAGACGATCTGTGGGTGATCTGTAGATGATATGTAGATGATCTGTAGATGATCTGTAGATAATTTGTAGATATTATTTTATTTACCTGGAAGTCTGTCCGGGGGTTCTCCTGCACAAAGAGCATCTGTAAGGCGATCAGGGCCACAGAGTACGTGTCCATGGCCGGGTTCAGCCTCACTCGCCGTGCCGTCTCGTCCTTGAAGTGGAACACCACGCACTCGGGGGCGGCGTACTGATTGGTCATGCCCATCACATGGTCCTTGCCCGACCCTGTCCCCGCCCACCGAATAGCAACAGCGATAGCAACAGCAGCAGCAACAACAATAGCAGCAGCAGCAGTCGCAGGCAATATAAATAAGGACGGGATATGATATTGAGACGCCATCTTTCAATCGCTTCGAGTTGGGCCCCACCAAAGCCCACCGAAGAACAACAACAACAACAGCAACAGCAACAACAACAACAACAACAACAACAACAACAACAACAACAACAGTAGCAGTAGTAGTAGCAGTAGTAGTAGCAGTAGTAGTAGTAGCAGCAGCAGTAGTAGTAGTAGTAGTAGCAGTAGTAGTAGTAGTAGTAGTAGTAGTAGTAGTAGTAGTAGTAGTAGTAGTAGTAGTAGTAGTAGTAGTAGTAGTAGTAGTAGTAGTAGTAGTAGTAGTAGTAGTAGTAGTAGTAGTAGTAGTAGTAGTAGTAGTAGTAGTAGTAGTAGTAGTAGTAGTAGTAGTAGTAGTAGTAGTAGTAGTAGTAGTAGTAGTAGTAGTAGTAGTAGTAGTAGTAGTAGTAGTAGTAGTAGTAGTAGTAGTAGTAGTAGTAGTAGTAGTAGTAGTAGTAGTAGTAGTAGTAGTAGTAGTAGTAGTAGTAGTAGTAGTAGTAGTAGTAGTAGTAGCAGCAGCAGTATATATAGCAGTCGCAGGCAGCACGTAAGCGCGGCGAAAATGTTACCAGCAAGTCACTTTATGTACGTAGTCCTTCGCTGGTGCCGGGTTCGGATGCCCCCCCCCCCCCCGAATTATTTAGGGGGGAATGACCCGCCGGGGTCCCCTCCCCGTCTCTTGGAGGGGCTGCACCGTATAGATAGACCTTGACCCAGCATCGACAACAGTGGTTAGAAGCATATGACTCTAGACGAAAATAGAATAAACGCTTGGTGTTTATGCGTACACACCTCAACGGCCCTTACACTTCTGTCCGCTAAAAATAACCCACTCTGGTCGGAAACACAAGGCTCGTCTGGACATCAAGATTAATACCAAGCGGTCACTATATTCACGCCCATAGTGATAGCACACCGGACGGACGGATATGTAAGAACCGTTTGGTATTCATAGTTGTACCCCGAACGGTCCTTACATTTCCGTCCGTCCAAGAGTGGTGCTTGACGGAAAAAATAGCGTGGAGTTCGTTCGCACAGGGAGGGAGGGGCGCGCGATTGTTTCGAATCAGCGCTGGGTTTTTTTTCCACCACAATAGGGGAAGGTTGCCAAAATAACCACGACACAAAAAGGCGTTTTCGGAAAGAGCCTGGTCGACAGCCTTATGAAAATATGAAATCGTTCGACTTTACGTAGCACCCCTTATCGTTGTCCTCGCCATTAACCCTATAACCCATAACGCCTGGAAAGTCATCGGAACTCCCTCAACCAGAACCCTATGCCCCTCTACCCCTGAACTGCTAGAAACTTCTCGGAACTACTCTCGCGACTTTATGCCAGTAATAGTCGTATATCGTCTCCTGAAAAAATCGACAGTTAAACTATCGACACTGTTGATGACCTTAAGTAAGTTAACAAGATAATGGATTATAGATGCCCTTTTGTATGTGGATGGCAAAAAAGGGATTAATACTAACAACATTAATGGTAAGGAGATTTCTTCTTTCAGGAATGCTTTGGTTGGTCAACGTGAAAGCTCATGCTGCACACTACTGTCGGATGGCAAGCCTAGTAATAACAACGACAAGGGTACTGTTGTTGTATCCGCCATCTCCAACATGTGCAGGATGAGCTTCAACGGTGATCTCTCATAAACATTCTCCAGAGAGAACAAGAAGAAGGCCAAGGGAAACCACAACGAAAGAGGGAAAAAAACAGAAACCAAAAAAACTACTTACTATTAATAGTGTGCGTAAACATAATATACCAGGGTACGTGGTGATGATGTTCACACAACTACTTACTTACGTACGTACTGGTCGCTCGGTCCCCCGTGCTGAAAAAAAAAAAAGAGAAAAAAAAGCGGTCTCGATCGATAGGATGAAAACGAGCTTAACAAGCACAAAAAGAGCAGAGCCCCACGCGGTATACACATACTTATACGTCTGCAGGGGTAGTACGTACCACTTTTGCCCGAACCAAAAACCCCTGAGGCGGGCTCTCTTTTGAGGCGGGCAACCACCTACGTGGTACCGGATAGTCTCATGCGCTCACTATCCCGAGGAAGCACATTAAGGTCTAGCGTGAAGGCAGCGCGGGCCTACTATTAAGGGGGGCCGTACTAGATAGGACCTACCAGGTACGGTACACACAAGACCTATATATTTCGCTATTTTTACTACTGCTGTAGCCATATTTGGTCCTATTATTATTATTTATTTCGCCATCCGACAATGTGCAGCATGATCTTCAACATGGATCACTCATAACTTTCCCGGAAGAAGAAAACCTCGGAAACAAAAGGAAACCCACGCACCGAGTCTACCTCCCTTCCGTGCCAACTTTCGGCCTGTCTACTCTATTATCTACTATGGTCCCCCGTGAACAGGGGCCGATTACACTCATTTAGGTCCTGCCGACGACGCCATTGATAAGTGTAAAGGGCAGTGCGAACCCAGGGACCGACTGCTGCTAACAGGTGTGCCCCTGGCTCTGCTCTGGTCACTCACTCGAAAAGGTGCCTGACCGTGTCAGAAGTTATTGGCCCTTTGCATTAGTTGCTGCTTGCCTCGCCAAATGCCTTCTGAACGAAGGGGCGAGGCAATTAATTCATCAGCAAGGCAGGCGATAACGCCTGCCAGGTTCGATCAGCGGACGCTTTCTACAAATCGTAACGCCTCAATAGGGGAAAGAAGATGCCATGACATCAATAGTAGTAGTAGGACCAAATATGCTTCTTAAAAATACTGCTGCATATAGGTTTTTGTGTGCATAATGGGTCCTGATTGCTATGGTCGGGTCGCGCGAACGAACCTATTCGAAGTCGTGTTTTTTCCCAGGGTGATACATACCATAATAAGGCACCCCCCCCAGAAGGCATTGCTCAAAGCAGTACCCCTCTGGGCGTAATTCGAAGGACCGGTTGGGCTTCGTGTTAAATGTCTAAAATGTTCACATATTTCCGCCCATATATCTTAATAGCTTAGTGGTCATCCTTATATTTTTTGTACAGCAGCAGCAGCAGCAGTTGGTACTGTTTTACTCACTTCCGCCGAGACCGAAGTCGCAGATCTTCAGGCAGGACATGTTTCTGTCCGTCACGAGGTTGGATGGCTTGATGTCCCCGTGGGTGATGCCCAACTCCGACCGCAGGTAGTCGAGGCCGCGTACCACCCCGCCCAGCAGGCTAAAGTAAGGGAAGGTAAGGTCAGGTAGGGCCAGGTAAGGTAAGGTAAGGTAAGGTCAGGTCAGGTAAAGCTTGGTAAGGTAAGGTAAGGCAAGGCAAGGCGGCGGTGGCGAGAAGGGGAAGGAAAGCGCTTGAGTGCACGACGAGAGAGCAAAAAACGAGGTGCCGTCGACGTACAGCACAGCAGCATGAGTGCAGTGATAAACAAAACAGGACGCCGTGGGAAATGTAAACCACGGACGGGGCTGAGTGGGTGGGGATGGAACGAAATAGTTTTGTTTCTTCGAAGTCGCCGGGTGTCACTCGCCTGCTTTAATTACGGTACTTTACGGCTCTACTCGCCCCCGTTTTGCTCACACACTATGACCTGAAGAACCAGATTTGGGTGATATAGGCAGTCCAAAAGAGGAAAGCAAGGGGTGCACTAAAATATGTCCCCGCTTACCCGTCCGCTTACAAAAAACGTCACCTCACGCCGAGGTGCAACTTAATTTCAAGAGGGGGGAGGGGGTGTTTCGTTGATCTAAATGTTGAATTTGGCCTGTTTTCTATATCCTACGCAGGCTTTTTCAGTACGGGTGGGGGCGGGAGTTGTGGGGGTGTTTCGTTGTTTAAAAAAAAAAGAATTCGGCCTGTTTTTTTGCCCCCCGTAGGTTTTGTCGTAAGGGGAGGGGGGTGGGAGGAGCGGGACCGTCGTTTTCAATGGTGACTTTTGGCCTGTTTTCCCCTCGCAGGTTTTTGTATTATTAATACTATAGGGGTAGGGGGGGGGGGGAGGGGCTGGCTGTAGGGGTTGATCGTTGATAGAATGTTTCAGTCTGACCTTTTTTCTCTTGTATTCCGCGTGTATATACCCTGGTAGTATTTTTGAAACAGAGCGGAGCGGGGTGTGAAAAAAGCTCACCGCATCCTGGTGTGGCGGGGGGTGCCCGCGATCTTCTCCTTCGTAAACAGCAGGTTGTTCAGGTCGCACTCTAACGCCTCGACGACGATGGCGCGTTTGTCCAAGCAGACGGAAAAATACCTCACGATGTTCTGGTGGCACCTTGGCGCAAGACTGCCACCGGACCGAAGCGGGGGGGGGGGATGGGGGCGGGGGAGTGGACAAAAGAGACACCCGGGAAAGGAGAATATTAGTATCACCTAGATTTCACGAAAAAAAAAAGTGCTGAAAAGCCGGGTCTCTTGCGCGTGTTTGGATCGTGCCCTGATGCTTCCTTGGGAAATTATCGTGTTTTAGGCCAATATCGGTGAGTGTGCAATCAAGACTATTGGCATTGGTTAGGGTTGATTTTCGTTTTTTCTGTCACTGTTCCTGTACGGTCGAGACTAATTCCTTAAGCCGATTTGCTTTTTTTAGGCAATTTTTCGCTGCACAATCGAGACTACCCCCCTGGTATTTCTCAAGGTTGGTTTGTATTTTTGGGTCAATATTTCTTGGCAATCGAGGCAGTATTCCTCACGCTGATTTTGTCTCATTTAGGTCTACATTCCTGTGCCAACGAGACCATTCCTCAGGTTGGTTTGCATTTCTTGGCCCATTATTCCTATGCAATCGACAGGTCGATGCGCGTTTTTGCTGGTCATTCTTTTTATTCCTTTATAAGCGAGACTTTCGCCTTCCTTTTGTCTATTTCCGTTTACTAGCTCAATATTCCTCTCCGATAGAGACTGTTTCTTGCCATAGGTTGATTCGCGTTTTGTTTAGGTCAATACTCGCAAACGATCGAGACTTTTCCTGGTGGTTAACTTGCGCTTTAGGTCAATGCTCCTACACAATTGAGAAGGTCCTCCTCCAGCACGGCCCCCGTGCGAATACACGACTTTTGCAACGTCGAACGGGTAGACTGGTTCGACATATAGCGCAGACCATCTACAGATCATCTACAAATCGTTCCCACTTCAAGATCTGTAAGCTTCGGAGAAGACATTTCCCTGATCTGCACGATCCCGCTCATGCTTCCCGGGTTGAACGTTGCAGTACATAGATCCCCCCGAGCGAATACACGACTTTTGCAACGTCGAACGGGTAGACTGGTTCGACATATAGCGCAGACCATCTACAGATCATCTACAAATCGTTCCCACTTCAAGATCTGTAAGCTTCGGAGAAGACATTTCCCTGATCTGCACGATCCCGCTCATGCTTCCCGGGTTGAACGTTGCAGTACATAGATCCAGCACATCTCGTAACGGCAGGACATGATCTATCTGCAGATGATCCATCTGTAGATTATCTACCTGTAGGTCCTCTGTCCGCCGTGTGAAATGTTCCATGCACAGGTCAACGTCAGGGTCAAGGTTAAGGAGTGTGAGTCGGGGGAAAGAACAGGTGGGACACACGATGGGGTTGTACGTATACATATAATATGTGAGCTTCGTACGAGATAGGAGCGACAACGCAAGACACGAACAAGCTGGCGTAAAAGATGGCGCACCTTCTCGTGATGGCCATCTCTCTCTGGAAAGCCTTTTCCACGAACGGATGGCCACTCTGAGGTTGGTCGGCGAGGTGAAGGGGGGGTGAGGGGGCGCGGCGGAGGGGTGGGGGGGGGGGGGGGTCGATAGCCATATATGCCAGACGTTGTGGCCGCCACGGTAAGGCTGCGATCCCGCTTGATCGAAGTTGTCTTTTTCGTGTCGAGGGCGGCTCAAATTATAAGCTGATTTGCATTGTGAGGCGAGTTCTTTTGATATTGCTTCCTTCGGGTAGGGTTTTTCTCTGAGCGACATACTGCTGACTCAGGTATGAGTTTCTCCGAGCGACTCACTGCTGATTGTTTTTATTCCCTTGTCATCGCGCTTTTTTCTGTTGTCTTTTTCATTCCATACCTGGGATGTATGTGTTTGCGTTCCGCGACGGACTAGATTGCAGCGATGAGCGCATCAGAAAGACAACGACAACGACAACGACAGCAACAATAAAACAAAGCAAAATATAACACCAGCCACCACCAGACCAATTGATCGATCAGACCCAACCCGATCCGACCCGACGCATGCACCCCGACACTCCTGTGGCTCCCGATGGTAGTGCGACACCTACCCTGCGCAAAGTCTTCACCACGATCCCGCGCCCCTCCGTGTATGAATCCACCGCAAGCTGCTGTTCGGGGTCTTTCATAGTTAAGCGTCGGACTTCCCCGCAAGAACCAGCGCCCAGAAGGCGTCCGACGGTCACCGCACCGCGGTCAAGCCTTGCCACGCTCTCGAGGAAACCAATCCCGTCGAGCTTGAGCACCCGCGACCGAGCGCGCTCTCCTTCCAAGTATCTCTCCCCGGTCCAGGAGGACCCACCATCGCTATTGTCTTCGCTGTCGCTGTCGCTGTCGCTGTCGCTGCCGCGGTCGCTGTCGCTGTCGCTGTCGCTGTCGCTGTCGCTGTCGCTGCCCCCATCGCCAAAGACTCTGCCGTCACTCCCGCCGCTGACACCGCCGCCGCTGCTGCTGCTGCTGCCGCAGCTAATGATGCTACCGACGCTACCGATGCTACTGCTACTGCTGCTGCTCATGCTGCTGCTCTCAAGGGTATCGTGCCGCGGAGTAAGTACAGACGGGCAGAAGTTTTGACACCTGTCGTCGCGGCGAAGAGTGTCGCCGGCGGCCGAGTCTCCGGTGACTGTCGCCTGGAGCCCTTCCTCGGGCGGACGAACACTACCACAACTCCCCCCCCCATCATCGCCACCATCACCACCGTCACCATCGGCATCATCGCCACCACCACCAACACCACCATTATCACCGCCGCCGCCACCACCATCATCCCCACCGCCCCCACCACCATCATCACCCCCACCCCCACCGACACCACCGTCATCACCACCGCACTCACCACACCCACCACTACCACCAACAACACCAACACCAACACCGCCGCCGCTGCCGCCACCAAAATTTTCCAGGGGAGGTGCCGCAGACGTCGAGGCTTGCGAACGCGGGGTCGTCGTCGTCGACGGCGGAGAAATTCCCGCGCGCGCTCCCGCCGCCGAGCCGAGGCTGAGAGCCCCGTCGGAAATGTTTCCAAGGTGGTCAGACCGCACGGCGGCGCCGGTGCCGTCCTTGTCCCAAGCTTTCGAGATTTTCCTGCGCCCACGCACCGCCACGATCGCGCGTTTCACGGCAGCGGCGAAGGAGTGTTTCGAACCCCGTGCGGGGCTCGGCAGAGCAAGTTCACCGAGGCCAGAGCTAGAGCCGAGGCCCTGACCATTGGCGCCGCCGGCGATGACACCACCAGGAAGAGCCCCCCCCTCTGGGTAACTCTCGACCAAGCGCGCGGCCTCTGCCCGGATCTCGACGATAACATCGAGCAGGGATTCCGGCACCGACAATTGCAGCCTTTTGGTACAGTCGCTCTCGCGAAGGCCTTCCGTGTCCGCGCCCGCGTCTGCCTCGTCATTCTTCGCTGTTTCGGACCCCGCGCCGCCGCCCTTCTCCCCCACGTCCTGCTCGTTCTCATTCGCATCCCTGAAAATCAGGACAGCTTCAGCCGTAACCGTCTTCTTGCTCCCCCCCTCCTCCCCCTCCCCCTCCTCCTCCTTGTTGGCATTGCTGTCCTTGTCTATCGCGTTGTTCTCAGCGACCACCTTGCCCTGGTCCCCCCTGTCACCCCCAGAGTCGGTGGCGCGCCTCGAATCAGCCGTCTCGGCGAGGGAAGCGGCGGAGTCGGCGGCAGAAGCGGTGTCATTGTCCTCGGCCCGCTGCTCGACTTCTTCGACCGTCTTGCTCGGCGGATTGAGTATTTTGCCCGATTTCTGAATCGTGTTGTCCTTGCCCGACTCGTTGGCGATGTTGCCTGTTTCATTTGCGTCTATCCCACCTTTCCCCGCAACGACGTCGACGGCGGCAGCGGCTAAGGCCGAAGTTACGGCGGCGGCGGCGGCCGCGGTGGCGGCGACGGCGGCAGCAGTAGCAGCGGCGGCGGCGGCGATATATTCCTTGCACGGCTTAACTTCGCCGACCGTATTGCTCGACACATTGACCGTGTCGTCGGCGGCGTCTTTCTTGGCGCCCTCGCTCGTTTCACTGACCACGTTAACCGAGTCGTTTGCATCGCCCCGCATACCCACCTCTCCGGTCGCGACGCTGCCACCACTGACGGCCCCGCCGCCGGCGTACCCGTCACATTTTCTGACCGTGCCATCCACTTCATCGGAATCAATCACCGCGTTGATCGACTCACCCGCCTCACCATGTTTGCCCGCAGTATCGCTCGCCTCATCGGTCGACTCGCAAGCGGCGCAAGAAGCCGCAACTTTCTCCGGCTCGGTCTCGCTAACCTCCTCGGCAGTGATTGTCATCTCGCCAACGCCACCTTTCGGATTGGCGTCGCGCCCCACCCTTTCCTCCTTCTCGACGTCCGTGTCCGCAGCAGCATCGCCCGGGGTGTTTTCCGAGACTGTGATCGTCACCTCCTCTGTGGAAATAATCGCAGCGCCCGTTCCTTTCTCCTCCTCCTTCCCCTCGCGTTCCTCCTCTTTCCATTCCTCTTCCTCTTCCCCTTCCTTCTCCTCCTCCTCTTCCTCCTGCCTTCCTCCGTCCCCCTTCCCCTCTTCCTTCTCTTGCTCCTCCTCCTCCCCCCCATCCCTCTCTCCGTCTTCCTCCTTGTCCTCTGCTTCTTTGAGCGTCAGATCAGCGGCACCAAGGCCCGTCACACGGGCAGACGCAACCTGCCCCGTTCTTTCTCTCGAGATAGGACCTTCGCCCGAGCACATGTTGGAAGGAGCGGCTTCCATCGATGCGTGAGAGGTGGCCGCGTGGGAAGAGCCGCGCGATAGTCCGCCGCGACCGCCGGACGAGGAAAAAACCGTCGTTACGGTGTCCTGGAGAGTTCGAAGCTGGCTGTAGCAAGTCGCGAGAAAGTACGCGGTGTCGGCCTTCTGCGCCTCCAGCAGTTTTATGCGGCTGCTCGCCTGTTTTTTTGTTGTTTTGTTTTTTGTTGTTGTGGGGGGAGTTAGAAAAAAAGGGGATTTGAAAGAGGAATGATGAGCAAAGCTGATGGGTGTAGGGGGTGCATGCGTGCGGGCGTGCTGACGGGCAGACGGGCGACGTGGGCGACGGTAACAAAGGGATGCAGCACGGTTTTTGTTTGATGTTGGCGTTGCGGCGCAGTACAAGCGCGGAGAGCGTGGAGGAGGTTATCCCACACCTTTTGCCGGTGATCTCGTTGTCGAACAAGAATAGTCAACGCCGAACGAAGCATCAAGCTTAAATTTTCTTTACATTTGGGGGGAAAAAACCCAGGTTCTCCTTTCTTCCCATCTTTTGAACACAGCGGGGTGAAAAAGGGAGATCCTGCTAAGTCTGAATACCGTGCGAACAGAGAATAATACTCTGCATCCAGAACATGATCATCCCGCCGCATACCACTACGGCCATGCTTTGACATGAGTACCTCCCCTCCCTCACGGCTACGGCCATCCATGGCATGAGTACACCCCCCCCCGCCCCCGCCTCACGCACTGACTTACGGTCATGCATGACAACGAGTACACCCCCTCTCACGTACTGGACCATGCTTTTCGCGTTTCTTAAGCCCTCACCCTCCTACAGCAGTAACCGTTTCACATTTGATGCGCGCCGCAAACAGGCTACCAGGTATCTCTTATCCCTTGTCACCCTCCCCCGCATTTTTAGGATGCGAGGGTCTAGTGGTTGGTCATACGACTACGGCCATGCATGATATGAGTGCAGCCCCCCCCCCCCCCCCCCGACCGCCTCCCCCGACCTCCTCCCCCCCCCCCCCCTCAACCCTCCTTCTCCTCTTCCTCTTCTACCTACCTCCTTCAGCTTAGACTGGCCGGTCGCTAGTTCCACCTTGGTCGCCTCCAGGTTAGCCCTGGCTGTCACAAGCGAAGAGGTGACTTCAAAAAAATCGTCGACCGATACGAAGAGCGGCGTCCCGTCCTGTTCCACCGGTGGTTGCAGCGCGAGGGCTTCCGTCCGAAGCGCTACCGGAACGGCAGGTCCTACCATCTCCCCCGCCGCCGCCGCCACCACCACCCCGGCCGCCGCCGCCGCCACCGCCGCCGATACCGACGCTGCAGATACAGCCGTCACCGTCGTCCCCGCAGCAGCAGCAGCAGAAGCAGAAGCAGAAGCAGCAGCAGCAGCAGAAGCAGCAGCAGAAGCAGAAGCAGAAGCAGAAGCAGAAGCAGAAGCAGCAGCAGAAGCAGAAGCAGCAGCAGAAGCAGCAGCAGAAGCAGAAGCAGCAGCAGAAGCAGAAGCAGCAGCAGAAGCAGAAGCAGCAGAAGCAGCAGCGGTACAGGTGGCCGCGGCAGCAGCACCACTTCTTCTGCCGGTACCCTCGCCGTTCCTCAAGGCGTGCATGAGCACCGCCGTAACCATATCGAGATGTTGGTCGAGCTTGATCTGGCGAGATCCTTTCCGGAGCTGCTGCCTGAACACCCCTCTGCGCGCGGGCCTCAGGCTCAAGGCTTTTCCGACGAGGAGGGAGATGACCGTCGATGGTGCTTTATCTCGCTCCGCGTTCGCCCACTCCCGGATCTCAGATCTCAGGGCATCGGGGCTGGATGTGCGTGGCGTGAGCGAGAGGTTGGTGAGGTAGGCGATGCGGAGGTCGTGGTCCGAGAAGGCCAGCATGACGATGCCGAGAGCCGCTTCGAACTGGCTGGTCGAGAGATTCTCAGGCCTGAAGGGGGGGGGGGGGGGAAGGCCCAAAAATGGAAGAAAAAAATCACGAAATAAAACAAAACAAAACAACTACCTGGTATTTTAAAACCTACCCGTGAAACGAAAACAATGGGATAAAATAATTCAAGCTATTGGCTGACGTATTTGAGCGATACGATTACAACTCAACATAAATCCGAGACATTGTAGATATTCTCCCACTCCAGAGTTCCTGAATCTTGTCCTGTGAACACGGACTGGACTTTTGACGATGAACTCATGTGAGAACAACAACTGTCATTATGGACGCGGAACACGCCTGAACGTATGACGCAGCTTGCACAAAACAAAACGCCGAGTATCGACCATTTCGAGCTGACCCACAGCTCTGAGACTCGAAACAAAATACCAGGTATGTACTTGTGCCTTATATAGACTGTATAAAGTACTGTGCTTGTTTCGTTTTGGGGTACGGTGCTTGATTTAACGGGGTTTCCCTTGGACGCTTTTGCCGCGTCTTCAACCCTTGTTTTACGGCAGAAAAAAAAAAAAACTATCATTTTCTCCAAGTAGTGTAGTCCCCAAAAAACGCCTGAGGGAGGGGAGATTTATAGAAAGAGGTTTCATACATAGCTGGATGCCCAAGAAGGCTACGAACACGCGCGTTGCGCGTGTGGAAGCACACACCGCTCACGTTCTGAGCAGGTTGATGACCACGGCCATGGCCTCGGCTAAGCGAGGATCGACCAGCACGCGGGTTGGTGATGGTGGTTGCGTCGCTTGTTGTGATGTCGTCGTCGTCATCGTCGTCGCCGCCGTCCTCGTCACGAAAGTCGTGCCTTGCGGCTGGGCCGTGCTCCTGTCAGTACCCGCTCCCGCTCCTGTCGCCACCACCATTTGGCCTCCCGTTCGATGGGTGTTGTTGCTGTTGCTGCTGTCGGAGGGGGGGGGGGCTTCTGGATAGTTCGTCGTGCTTTTCACGCGGTCTAGAACCTGTGGCGTTGGCAAGAGTAGGAGGTGAGGAGGTGGGGGGGGGGGCACGATCGTTGTTGTTGTTATTGTTGTTGTTGTTGTTGTTGCTGTTGCTGTGGTTGTACTTGCTTTGGGGTCTAAAACCTACGGTGTTGGTATGAGTAGGAGGGGGGGGGCGAGGGAGGGCGAGGGGGGGGGGGGGTCGATTGTTGTTGTCGCTGGCAGGTGGCGGGTCTTCTTGATGGATAGCCGTACTCTCTCTTCGATCTATAAAACCTGCGGTGTTAGTGTGAGACGAGATGAATAGGAGGTAGGGGAAGGGGGGGGGGGGGGGTCCGCGTTTGAAACTGTACGTACGTGACGAGACAGACGAAGGCGAAACGAAAAAACGGGCGATTCAGTTACTTATACCGGACAAGATTTGTATCCATCATGCACTGAATAGTCCCTGGTAAGAAACGGGAAATCTGGTCCAAGCTGGATTTCTAAATCTAGAGTGGGCGCAACTCTGGAATTTCTTGTCAATCCCAGCCTGATTTTTGATGATTTATCGCGTTCCTACAGTAGGCATGTACTTGCAGTGTATGGCAATAGGGAGGAAGGACACGCGAGCATACACCAATGTCTTGCACCCGTACCGCGCCGTACAACACCGCCGCATTCACGGGACGCGAACTAGGACTAGAAATTCGAGGAACAAGTGAAAAAATGAGAAGGAAGGAGAAAGGACAGCAACAGCACTTTAAAGTAGATGGAGGCTAAGCAGGAAGTAGGCATCATACAGAAGGGAGCAAGGCTACTATAGTAATAAGACCTCGTTCATTGGTTTCGTTTTGTTTTGGGGGTCCTACGTACGCACTTGGTTTCCCTATTTCGGGGGTTTGGTTAAGAATGATCAACGTTCAAGCTGCTGTAGTCCAATAGGCTATTGTAGTCCAAAATTCTACTGTAGGCCAATAGTCTACTGTCGCCTAGTCCAATATGTTTCCTTGTTTGGTTTCCCTATGCTTTCTTCTTTCTGGGAATGTGTATGAGTGATCAACGCTGAAGCTCATACCGCATATTAACATATGTCCGAGAACCAAGTAACAAAGTTCGTTTAAACGCCTCCCGAACCTCGAAAAGGCGTGTATCGAGATCAGAACCTAAACTTATTTTGTTCTACCATGGAAAAAGGGCCCAAAAAAAAAGAGACTGCGGCGAATTCAAAAAGGGCAGGCCATCTCTTATGGCAAACCGGTTTTGGTTTCTGGAGATCGAGGTTTCAGCACTTTCGCAGGCGTGTTTGAGCAGGGAAACGGCCGAATAATGCCCGCTTTTCTTGAAGTCCCACCAGCCATTTTGCGAGAGGCATGCAACGCCGTTTGCCGTTTCTTCAGGATAGCACTTCGAAAAATTGTCGATACACTCCAGTTTCCTCTATTCAGTTTCGGACGCGATTCGTCTGAAAAAGACGCGATTTTTTCGGCTGAAACGTCGATATGTATCTGAAAATGCCTTTTTGATTTTTTTGTCTGAAAATGACAACATCCTAGAAATCTCGAACAACACCCCTGGAGATTAGAAAAACGGGTCTAGATGTCTCTCCCCCGAAAGGCTGCAAGTATTCTGAGAAGAACGAGCCTGATCCGGTCGGACTCCGGGTCTAAAATGCATTAAAGCACGTATAAAACACAGTTTCGGGTAAGTTTTTCGGTCTTCAAAACCCTCCCATAAGAGATGGCCTCAATTTCGTTTTCGCCAAAGGCGACTTTGCACAACAATGTTTTTTTTTTTTAAACGCCTACGGCGAACAAAAAAGGCCGCAACATGTATACATTTTTTGGGCCGCAGAGCCCAAAAAGTTGCGCGCCCAAAGACGCGTGTTGCGCTGCGTGCAACCAGGCCCTTCGTGGCTGTCGCGAAAAACGGCGATTTTGACCTAAATGTTGCGCCAGCGCAACAGCTAATTAAGAGTGTCTGTACAGATGATTTTTTTATACCAGGTACCAGGTACCATACGTTTTTTCTTTCGGTTGCCTCGTCTCGTAGTGTATTTACTACTCGTACAACACACCAAGCATTTTATTTTGTCCGGCGTCATGCCCTTCAAAGAGAAATAAATGTCGGCGAGGAATCTTGACGAGTTTTTGCTCGATATACGGGGACACCCCTCGCGCCCCCTACCGAGGGTCGCTGTGAAGGTGGCGAACCTCCGGGGCTCTGCCAGAGTCACAGGAGGAGAGCATGGCACCGAACAATATTTTACCCCTACAGCTCAGTAGGTAACACCTTCACATTTGACGTCGTCCAGGTCACGGGTTCGAACCTCACTTCGAACGTTTCTCTATAGAAACGCTTGCGCGTGCATCCCTAAAAACACATCTCCCTGGTTCCCCAGGTAATGAAACGAAGCGGGTAGGTCAGCGTGCAGACATATATATATATACGGTTCCGACGCCCCAAAGATCACGCCGTTCAGAGGGGGGGAGAGTGTTACAAGGATTACCCTGGGCTGGGAAATCGTTCGATCTTTTACCCCTATAGCTCCGCAGGTGACACCTTCAACATTGCTTACCGTGTATTCGAGAAAATGGTTGACACACTCTCTGTACGAAACGGATATATCCAACCCTAACCGTAACTCTGAGCCAGTCAGAGCAGCCTTCACCCTGACCCTACAAAATCTCCAACAAGTGGTAGCGTAAGCCCTCCTGCTGCCCCCCCCCCCCCCCCCCGCTGGCGCCCGTTCCCCCACGCGCGGGTACTGAATCAATAAGCTTTGCGGGGGTAGCAATGAATAGCTGCTGGGATGCGGTTAGAGGTGGCTACCTAGTATGGACTTTCTCGAGCACTCCCCTGCTCTCAGCAGCAGAGACGGTATGCGATCGGAAAAGCTGTGATACAGTATAAGGAAATCAGATGCAGCTGCGTGGCGCTGTCTGGTGCGTTGAAATCGAAAAGCTGAATGTCGCTGCTGAGCTTAATTGCTGCTGCTGTGGAAAAAACGCGGCTCAATTAAAAAAAAACTTACCCAGGTACGTACATGGTAAATTCTCGGTATTAACTCGTAGCAGTAGTACGATGATACGAGCGACGTCTCACAGCCGCCAGGGGGTCATTCACCTACTACGGTTAGGTGTTACACACACGCATACCGGAGCGGTCTATGGACCAAACGGGATGCAGAGGTGGGGTGGAGAGAGGGTGTGCGAGCTTCCTGCGGGCTCTACCAGGAGAAGGGCCGATCCCCAAGTATCGGGCGCAGGATTTGCTGTTCGTCCAAAACAAAACTCGGATCGTATCAGACGAACAACAGTAGTAGTACGAGACACTATTAATAGTACCAGGTATTTAATACGTACTCGTACAGTTATTAATAGTATCATGCTGCTGTTCGCAGCTGCTGGGAACAATAAACGCGGCAAATTCTCGGTGGCACGACGGACGCCTCACGGAGTCGTTCGTAGGTGTCGCCACGCATACCGTGGTGGTCTCGATCGGCAGACTGCTCAGAGCAGGGGCGGGGGGAGGGTGTGGCGTGGGATCAGGAGGGGTCTACAGGAGAGTGTCTGCAGTGCTACCTAGGGGCAGGGTTTGGCTCGTGAAACACACCCTCTATACGGAGGAGCTGGAAAGTCTCTCATCCCTCGTTGATGTCAATAAAATTTCGACACGAAGTCACGCCACACGAACTCGAAATGTACCGTACAGAGCCCCCGCTGGACAAGCCCTGTGGGCTAGCGCGCTACGCGTGCGCACGGGGGGGGGAGGGGGACTCGGTGGCCTCCAGCCGAGGCACACTCGAGCACCCCGACATCAAGCCGAGAGGCAGAAAAATGGTGAACAATCGAGGAGAGTTGAAGAAAAAACAGACTTGCCGCGAGATTTTCGGTGAACAAAATTGTGCGGCAATTCCTGTCGCCTCACCGTGTTATCGGGCGGGTGATGCCGAGCCAGCGACATCTTGGAACGAGGTAGCAGTAAAAGCTCACACAAGTACTTGTTGAGTAGTAGTAGTAGTAGTTGGCAGAAGTTGTAGCAGTTGTTCTTGCTCTTCTCTTGTCCGTGTGCTTTGTTCTTCTGTATGTTCTGTGTGTGCCCAGCAAAGAGGTTTTGAACTTTTGAACTTTGAATTTTGAACGCAGGACCTAGAACCTGGAAGCATCCCGTCCGAATCACGCCGCTTGCTCGAATCACGCCGCTTGCTGTGACGCGTCCGTCAATTTCGGCCCAACCAGAACATTCCTGGAATTTTCCGCGAATAGGACGTCAGGAGTGGCAAGCACGAGCAGTATCGCAAATGCAACAGCAGCACCAAGCAGTATAGCACTCGTACTCGCAGTGATGAAGGCAGAGTCATTCTCGAAAAGCAGTCGTGAGCCCAGGCCGGGCACGGTCAGCCGAACGCCTATGAATCTCTGTGGGACCCCGAAATAGTGACGAAAGCAGCAGTCAGTGTGATTTGGTGATGCATGTTCATCCGTCTATTATTATTAGTGGGAGCAAAACCCGGACTAGTTGTACGTACTCGTACGTTGGGGTACAGAGTCATGCTGGGCGCGTTTTCCGTACGCTGAAGTACGGCCCCTTTTTAAAAAAATAATAAACACGTCCCTTTTTTTTCAGTGTAATAACTCAGACACCAACCAATGCGTCTTTTTATGGCGCTGTCCTTTTACTCTGCTTTTAACTGCATAACAAATGTACAACAGCAGTATAGTACTGTAGTAGTGGTATTAATAGTAGTAGTAGTAGTAGTAGTAGTAGTAGTAGTAGTAGTAGTAGTAGTAGTAGTAGTAGTAGTAGTAGTAGTAGTAGTAGTAGTAGTAGTAGTAGTAGTAGTAGTAGTAGTAGTAGTAGTAGTAGTAGTAGTAGTAGTAGTAGTAGTAGTAGTAGTAGTAGTAGTAGTAGTAGTAGTAGTAGTATAGTAGTAGCAGTAGCAGTATCGCTGTGGTGTAGTTTTTGTGACCACTTTCGTTGTGTATGTCTGTTCGTAGGATTGAAGAAGCGGCACGGGCAGTAAACTATCAATAACAATTAAAGATTGCGCTGGATGTCGACGAGTAAAAACGACGGTTTAATGTGAAAACACACTCGCACACCTTGGCATCAGGACGCTAATGACGCCGATGTGCCGGTGCTGTGTAACCGTCACTTGATATCATGAATGTTACCCTCCAAAGTCTCAAGAGGGTCAACGCAATAAATGTATTACATCAGGGAAACAAATGCATCTTTACGGGGAACCATAGTTAATAGGACCTACGAGTACGGTATACGCAAAAACCTACCTGGTACTGGTATATATTTCCCTATTTTTACCAACAATATTTGGTCCTATTAACTATGGCCCCCCGTAGATTGACCGGGATTGTTATACGTAACTCTTGTCGGAATGGCAAACACGCCGTTTCTCCGTGTCAACGAAATACCAAAACTGCACACCACACAACACAACTCTTCTATCAACTCACAAAAAAAAACGTTATCGCACGAGCAGAAAACACCATCAAACATCAGAGAACCAGCGTTCATCACCCCATCATCCATCATCGCTGATGACCTCTCGTCACATTCTTGATGAAAAAAACTCGAATTGATACTTGTTGTATCCAGGTATTCTATTTATACATACGTACAAGTACGTACGTACGTTAAAGGATGTGAGAAGCGAAGGAATACTCAAAAGGCTCCTTACTTAAGGAGGCGCTCGTGCTACTTCTACTTCTTCTACTCTACTATACGAGTAACACTATAAATACCACGCCACTAGTCCTTACACATTGCCTATAATAGGAGACTAACCGGACGAACGGTACTCCTGCAGAACTTACTTTCCCCACCCCCTACAAAAAAAAACAGCACGATCTCCGGGGACCTTGCTCCGCTCCTTCTCCCCGTTCGCAGCAGCAGCATCCTTCCCTCTTCCTGTCCGCAGAGCGCAACCATGTGTCAATCTCCTCTCTAAGCAAAGCAAACGGCAACAAACCAAACAGCGCGACTATAGAGTGCCAACCATAAAGCGGCGTCGATGCCCAACAACCAGTCAGTCGCTCCTCAAAACATGTTACCGTGCCGTACCTCTACCTCGCTCGTCCACAAGTGATGTGAAAGCCAACACCACCTCGGGCGGGCGACCGACCGACCGACCGACCGACCGACGGACGGACCCAGCTCTCACCCTACGGAGCATGCTACGCTGTTGTAGCGCCGCCGCGCAAACACGCAGGGCTTAAAATCGCCCATCATGGCGTGGGGAACAAAACCCACCGCAAAGCATAGTACTGCTGTACCAGGTACGAACGCCTACCAAAGAAACACAAGGTCGAGGGGGGTGGCCAAAAAACGTTCAACACAAGGTCAAGGGCGATCACCAAAAGAAAACAACACACTGCCAAGGGCGCTTGCCGAAAACGTCAACACAATTGCAATGGCGGCCCGCTGGCCAGTCCACCGACCAACCAGAAAGGTGTAAAATGTATCGCTGCAACTCGCTACAACACAATCACTTCAAGGCAACTCGCTTTAGCTACTTACCTGGTGCTAATTTTTCCGCGACAATTTCCAAGCGGCAGAACAAAAAAACAAACGTAAGCGGCTGACCACCTTCAGCTTGTACACTCGCTTGCTTATTCGCTTTGGTTCCGCTGTTTCATTCCACTTGCTCGTTTCGCTTGCCCGCTCGCCTATCTAGATGCTCCCTCTCTCGCTTGCTCATGATTGCTCTCTTGGCTCGCCGTCTCGACCCCATCCGTTTGCTTGCTCTAAGTAGCGCTTGCTCTATCGCCTCCCCATCGATTCGCCCCGCCATCATCATTCGCTGTCGGTGGTCTGGTCGCTATCGTCGTCCGAGATATCCTCAATCTCCGGCGCGGTGTCGTCTCCGCCAAGACTTCCCCCCGCCCCCACCGCAGCTCCACCGGGCGTACCGCCACCCTCCTGTTCCTCCTCGTTCTCGGTACCGCCGCCGCCGTCACCACCATCATCATCAGCATCAGCATCGTCATTGTCGTCGTCGTCGTCGTCGCTGCTGCTGCTGGTGCTACTACTGTTGAGCTCCTCCGTCTCCTGCGACATACCGCGGGCGGAAAAAGCAACCGCCGACGGCTCATCAGAAGACGAGCCTTCCCCTTCGCTCGCACTCGAGTCTTCCATCGGCCCCGCCTCCGCCCCCGCCCCCGCCTCGTCTGCACCCCCTTTTTCCTCAGTCGAACTACCACTCCCAGCCCCCTCTTCCTCGCTGGATCCCCCCTCCCTCTCGCCCTCGCTCTCCTCGTCCTCCCGTTGGACGTTGGTAGGAGGCGGCTGCTGTTTCCCCTTCCCCTTAACCTTTCCCCAACCTTTCCCTTTCCCGACTGCGGTGGTAGTGGCGGCGGCGGCGACAGCCGCAGTCTCCGCCGAAGCCACCTTCGGCGCGGGTGACTTCTTCTTGGCCGCGACGGCGACAATCGCCCCGTTAGACCCAGACCCGACGAGTCCTTTCGAGCTTTTTTCCCCCCCGCCCCCACCCCGACCCGCCTCGCCACCCTCTGCAGCCACAGCACCACCACTATCATCAACACCACCGGTGTCAGCTGGTCCAGCCCCTTCAGCGACCAACGCCTTCTTGCTCTTTACGCGTCTCCCCCCCCCTGCCGCCTCCTCTTCCTCCTCCCGCTGCTTCTTGGCGGAGGCTTTCTTAGATAGGGCAAGCTGGGATTTAGAAGACGCTCCCGAGTTCGCTCCCACTCCCGCACCCCCCCCAACCGCCACCGTCCCGGGATCCTTACCCTTGCTCCCCCCATCATCGCCACGGCCACCACTGCTGCCACCGTTTGCTTCCGAGGGGTGGCTGGCGTCTGCTTCCAGGGAGCGGATTTTCTGCCGTAGATTTTCGATCTCTTTTCCGGCCCAGGCGTACATCTGAAGGAGAGATGAAGGAGAGGGGGGGAAGGTTACGAGAGGACAAATCGCGCCACGCATGAGGCGTCGGGGGGGGGGGGGGAGGGGGAAAAGGGGAGGGAAGAGGGGGGAGGTGAGGGGGGGGGTGGGGTGGGGGGGGTAAGGGGGGCTATTGGCTCGTCGGTGTTCTGTCCAAAGGCATGGGAACTGGAGCGTTGATCAATAAATATTCACGATGGCTCTTCTGTGTCAACGTGCGATCAGGACAACGATAAATGTCAGAGAAGAGGGGGATAGGAAGAGAAGGAGAGAGAGAGATGGCTCTTTTCTTCAGATATTAAAATTGATTCGCTGGATTGGGAAAAAAAAAAAATTAAACCCCAATCGTACTCCGTTCCGATATCACTACATAGCTGGGGCGTGCCCTTGCGACTCTCGTCTCCCGTGACATACAACGTCAACGATCGCAGGTCCCGCTGCGCCAATGTCGAGGCCGCACAGACGAGAGACGCCAGACAGAACGCTCGCTTCTGCACGTCAGTTGCCCAACATCGTAACCGCGAAAACAAAAGGTACGCTGCTATGTACGGTCCTGCCATCGCGCTCAATCGACAACAGTAAGGCACCTCTGAACAGGCCTTGACTCGACCCTTTTTAGGACTATAGTCCCATTAGGAAGAACGCCTACTTTACACTGACATATGTGGTCATGTAAAGTGCAGTACTACTCGTACCGTAAAAGCGTTACTTCAACCCCGTAGGGGCTTCAGGAGGGATTTTTGTCCAAAAATAATACCATTACCATCACGATTACCGTATCGGTAGCAACAACCAAAAAGCGGGAGGGTTCGTGTCTGTATGATACATGTTGTACCGCTCTTGAGACATGAATGTAGGGGCCGTTGGCGTATGAAAACGGATACCCAACGGTCCTTACAATTATGTCTCAACCCCGTTTAGTACTGCAGTCCTGTTTAGGGGACAAACCATTCAAATTCCAAGTAGTTTGTCCCCAAAAACGGGACTGCATTTTGCCTTAAAAGGCTTAAGAGCGGTATAGGATAAAGAGGGTGACACTAGGTTACTGCTGCAGTTTGGTATCATCATTTTATCCTCCCGCTGACCCATAGAGATCATGTCCCAGGGAGTTGCTACTACACCACGATCTGGTGGCGCTTCTATGGCTTGCGACCCTGAAAACACCCTCGGTTCGTTGAACTTAATACCTCGACGGTTGGTGCCATGGTTCTTTCACAGCCGTTGTCAGGACTGCAATTCAGGGAGTAGTCGCACGGCACGCGCGCGGCACACACCACTACCCGTACTCCAGCAGGCGCGCGATTACTCTATACCTACCGTAGACCATTTTCGATTTTGTTACCGCGTCCTGAAACCTTTCGTGAGACGTTCTGCGAAAACAAAGCCGAACTGTTCAATCCAACAAGTTGACATTTTGGCACCAAACTGTGCGTGTGCTGGTACAAAGGGGTATATATTAGCGACTGGTTTTGCACCTCAACCAACCAGTCAACCAACCAACCAACCCACCAACCAACCAACCAACCAATCAACCAACCGACCAATCAACCAACCGACCAACCAACCGACCAACCGACCAACCAACCAATCAACCGACCGGCCAATCAACGAACCGACCGACCAACCAACCAACCAACCGACCAGAAACGGTGACTGCCTCACGTATACCAACCACTCTGGAGGGAAACGTAAGGACCGTGCGATATTCATATTGGTACCTCAGCGATCCTTACAATCCCGTCCAGAGAACTGCACTGACACTGTACTATGAAAATATCGATGCTGTGAGCTCTACAGTACAGCTACGTACACCAAGTAGGTGTTTTAACTGTGGCAGGGCAACGTCAGTCTGGGCTAGCTGTGGTGACTGCACTTTTTCTCGGCATGACAATGTGAGGTCTACTCGTAGATACAAAGAGAGTGGTTCATCTACTTGCAGTAAATAGCGTAGGGCACCCTTTGCCACTCAGCTACTGTCTATATATATACTTCAATAGTCTACAAAGAGAGTGGTTCACCTGCTTGAAGAAGTAGCGTAGGGCAGCCTTAGCCACTCTGCTACTGCCTATATACTTCAAAGTATAATTTTATAGTCGCAAGTGTCATCACCTGGCACAGGGCACCGTTCGCCTGAATGAGATTCCCTATGTTGCTGTGCATCAGCAACAACGCCTCCCCATCCTGCCGCTTCTCCAGCGCCTCCCGCAGTGCCTCGTCCGGCGAGATCGCGGCTCCAATGTGAAGACTCTTCATGCTCTTACTCTGAACAGAGGGCGTGGCGAAAACGAACAAAGACAACACAGGGTGTTGTGAGGTAGATGAGAACGGTAAGTGAGGTTCAGGTGGGTGGGTGGGCGTGCGGGTGGGTGGATTGGTGGGGGGGGAGGGGCGTACCCATATGTTGCTTGCCTTGGTGATTTCCCCATTGACCACGCACCCCTTTCGAGACGGAGCACCGTTCCTACCCCAAACAGAGACACCTCCAACAGTTGGGCGTTCACTACGCGTGTGGGTTGGTGCGTGGGTGGGCGGGTGGGGGAGTAAGTGAGAGGATGGGGAAGCTGCAGCAGGTGTCTCGACACCGTGCGTGGTCGTGCGTTTTCGAAGCCGCCATACCATATTGTCCACGTAGTTGTTGATAGTTGTTGTTGTTGAGTTGTCGTCGTTGGTGTTATTGCTTGGACGATTTGCTGTATGGGGTGTAAGGATGCCAGCTCGCCTTGCGGGCTCTGTTGTTGTTGAGTTGTCGTCGTTGGTGTTATTGCTTGAACGATTTGCTGTATGGGGTGTAAGGATGCCAGCTCGCCTTGCGGGCTCGGGTTGGAGATAGCAAATACCGCACCAAGACGCTGCAGCTATATGCAAGCACTAAGCCCACATTAAGGGATTTACGGCGACCGCTACCAAAAAACTTTGAGTGTTGCTCGGAATCGCCGAGGCCGATGTTTACGACCCTGAAACCCACGCGAAAAAAAACAGCACAAGGTGTCCACCTGTTCACCTCACCAGGCACTCCAGAAACACAGCGACTATTGACCGCAGGATGCCTACGGAAAGCACAATCTACTACCAAGTTCGAAGCGTAAACATCGCCTACCGAAGGGAAGAGCTTGGCACCGCAGTTGCGGCTAGGCACCTAAAACGCCTCCCCATCTACAAAACAATCTCTGAGGAAAAGCAAGTTGCATAAACCAATCATAAGAACACCACACATTTCTCCCTCCAGCCCCCCCCCCCCCCACCATACAAAAATGCCGAGCAAACACCCTCACCCCCTCCCCTCCCCCCCCAACCCCCTCCGCCCCCTCCCCTCCCCTTACAAACCCCTCCCACCATCTCTCGCCCCTCTCCCAATCCCCACTGTCCTCATCTCACCTCCACCACCCCGGCCGCCGACTTCTTTTTCTCCTTCCTGGCCTTCTCCTCCCTCCTCCGAATGGCCACCTCTCTCCTGACACTCTGCAGCTCCACCCATTCTTCGTGCTCGGCCGCGGCCCTCGCGTGCTCCCTCGCCCAGAAGTTCTTGACCTTCTTGTCCGAGGCCGGTCTGAATCCTTCCGTCCACTCTAGCGCAGCCAATAGGTCGGGGTCGTCCTCGCCGGGGCTGAGGACAACCGGGAGGGCGCACTCGCAGTGGAAGCAGATCCAGGTCCTGTTCGAGCGCGCGGGGGAGCTTCCCTTGGGGCGCTTCACGACAGGCGGCTCGAGGCACTGGGGGTGAAACGCGGTGCCGCACGCGGCGCAGAGGGCGCATTTGTTGCCGGCGGCTATCCCGCACTCCGGGCAGATGCTCTGTTAGGAGAGAGTTGTTGCGCGTGTTGTTTGCGTGTTTGTTTGTTTGGGGGGGGGGGGGGAGGGGGGGAGGATGAGGCGGGGAGGCGAGAGCCAACGGCAGCGTGACTCCAACTTTGAAATATCTAATCAACCACCGCAGTCCAAAATTTCCGGTGGGCCCATCCATGCACACGCAGGGATTCAAAAGTCGAAACCCAACCGACCTGCCCCCCCCAAAAAGAAACAAATACCATCAGGGCAAGAAAGCCGACAACCGGTGCGCGCTTCCTTCTACCGACAACAGCGGCGATGCGCGACACGACGGTCGATCGATAAAGCTAAATCCCTATCGGCAGGAACCTCGCCACAAAACTATCACAACGACAACGAGCCGTGCTTACGGTTCGGTCCAGCTATGACAAAAAACAAGTGAAGCACGATTGGAGCTTAAAACCCTAGCCTTAACCCCGACCGCCAGGGAATTTTCTCGGAATGAACTGTAAAGCTATATAGTGAGGAGGTTGTGTGCACAATCCAACCATGTAGTGGAAACCTGGGCCGAGTAGTATACGCTGCTGGCGACAGCGGCGACTTCAATCAATCAGCCAAACGCCACTTACATTTTTACAACTATCGATTGTCGTTACACCACTACACCAACTCACCAACGACGACATCACCACCACGCCAACACACTACCGACAACAACAACCTGAACCCCGTTCCCCGCACGACGCGCAAAGACCAGCGCCCGAAAACAAAAAACAGAATAACACGCGGCCCTCACCTCGTACGCAGCCTTAGCCTTCTCCGCGCACCCGCCGCAGACCCACCCAGCCCCGGCCAGCTTCGACTTCGGCGGGACCAAGCACGCCGGGTGGAACCCCAAGTCGCACGCGGAGCAGAAGTTTAGAGGTGTACCTTTGCCGCCGCACTTGGCACACGCCGCGCCGGGGTGAGACTTCTGCGGGTGGCGCGTGTGCGGGTGCGGCGCGGGTTTCTTGCGCTTGGCTTCCACTTCCGACTCTTCGTCACTACCGGCTGCACCTCCCTCGGCCTTGCGCTTACCGGTACCGGTACCGCCGCCGCCGCCGCCGTCGCGTGGCCCCTTTCCCCTTCCAGCCTTTGCGGGGGCTTTTCTCGCGACGGCAGTAGTCTCTTCCTCTTCCTCATCCTCCTCCTCCTCGTAATCTCCATCGTCGTCATCACCGTCACCGTCTGCTTGGCCGTTCTCTTTGTGCTCCTCCTCGTCTTCCGAAGAATCGTCTGATGATGATGACGATGACGACGACGACGAGCAGGAGGAGGGCGGGGGCGCAGGGGTCGACACTTTTCTAGGCCGCTTGGTGGTAGCGGCGGTAGCAGCGGCAGCGTCTGAAGTAGCACCAGCAGCAGCAGCAGCAGCTCGGCTGCCTTCCTGAGTTTTCTTGGTTTTGCCGCTGCCGGGCTCGGGAGTGATGGCACGATGCTCACCCTTCGCCTGCTTGCTGCTGCTGCTGCTGCCGCCGCCACTATTGCGGCCGCCGCTGCCGCTACCACTGCTGCTGGTGGAGATTTCCGGCGATGGTGCCGCCGCCGCTGCCGCCGCCGATTTTTTGGCGTTGCCGGCAGCACCAGAGGCGACACCGGGCTCGGACAATGTCGGCGCTGGCTCCTTCGCCTTACCTTTACCCTTCGCCCTACCTTTGCCCTTGGCCTTGCCCGCCTTATCCGTCGCCTTCGCCGGGGACGCTGCTGTTGCAGCAGCAGGAGGGGCAGCAACAGCAGCAGCGTTAGTACCAACAGCTGGTGATGGTGGGGTCGGGGCTGGAGCGACGGCTGCTGCAGGAGGGGCAGCACGCGCTGGGATGCGGCCTTTCTTCTTGGGCGGAGGGACAGCGTGCGATGTAGGCGACGCCGGTGCTGATGTTGCTGCTGCTGCTGCTGCTGCTGCTGCTGCTGCTGCTGCTGCTGCTGCTGTTGCTGCTGCGGCTGTGGCGTTCGCAGCGCGGCGCTTGTTCCCCGAGGTCACGCCTTTTCTTCTTTTTTTATCTGTCGAGGGCGGGGCTGCAGCTTCCGCTGCCCCTGTGGCTGCTACTGTTGCTGCTGCTGCTGTTGCTGTTGCTGTTGTTGCTGCTGCTGCTGCTATTGCGGCTGTAGTTCCTCCTGCTTCTGCTTCTGTTGCTGCTGTTCGATTTACTCCTGGTGTTGCTGCTGCTGCTGCTGCTGCTGCTGCTGCTGCTGCTGCTGCTTTGGTCACCTTCGCCTTGCCCGGTTTTGTCTTGGACGGCATCGTCGTCGTCGCCTTTGCCGTTGCCTCCTCTCCTACCGGAGGTGAGTGGTTACCATTTGCGGCACTCGTAGTAGCGGCAGATGGTCGGGCAGCGTCAACAGCAGTGGCTACCGAAGAAACGGCAGCCTTTTTCTTGCGCCCTGCCCCGCCGGGGTCGGCGGCGTCCGGCTTTGCCTTCTTGCTACTGCTGGTGGCACGCTTCCGCGATTTCTTCTCGGGAGACTTGGTATTCGCTGGGCTAAGCGGAGCAGAGGCTCGCTCAGCGGGCGCGCCGGCCGCAGCAGTCTGACCGGCTTTGCTGGCCGATTTCTTGACGTTCGCCATCGATTCACGTTGAGTGGCACGAGAGGCGTGGCGGAGGAAGACACCGACTGTCGATTGCGGGTCTCTGTCGGTACTGACGGGTGCCAGTTGGCTCTCTCGGCAGCGCGGTGCCGTTCCTCGAAGCAGCGTGTTGTTGTCTGTGGCGTTGCTCGTGTTGTGTGGCTTGATAGGAGAGTTGCTTCCCCAGCCCGCGCGATTTTCGCGTTGCTGTGTTTTCGACGGAGCAGCGGTCCCAGGCTTGGTTGAAGGAATATGGAAGAACGGCACGGGGCGGCGGTGGCTGTCCCAGAGTTGCGGCGGCCAGAGCACTACTGCTGTGGGGTGGAGCGAGGCACCTCCTCCAAAGCAAAGTGTGTTTGTTTCATGTACTCATAACTCATACTGAATCTATCGTCAGGGTTTCACATGATATAAAACAAAATGGCGTTCGCATAGCGGGCAGTTTTGGTGAATCTTCACACCGAAAAAATCTTCCAGTACCCACGTACATGCGTGTATCGAGAGAACGAGGCAGAAATGGCGACAACCGCTAAAGGAAGAGATACATCGACGGCCACGGCAAGGACGGGAATATCAAATACTACATCAATAATCCGGTCCAGCATCCAGGGCACAGGTGAGTTGTCTGTTATTTATTTATTTCTCTCTCAGAGAATCGAAAAACGACTCCGAAAAAACAATACCAGGTAGCAGCAGCAGCAGACAAACCCGCCAACACAACGCAGAAGGGCGTTGCGGCCTCGTCAAGAGCTGCAAACAAACTCTGGTGCAGAACTCTCCTTCCCGGCATATCGCTGACGATGGCCTCCGGTGAATTCAATTGACGCCTGCGCTCTCTCGCAATCGACCAAGAAACAAGCCAAGCAAGCAAGCGTGAGATGAATGATGTATGGTACTGAACATTTTCGAAATCATGCCCATGCATGTATGTGGGGATCATCGTTTGTGTACGGTACGTCCTCGTATCGGCATTTTGTTTGTTCAGGCAGGTTCATGTTTTGCGTGTTACGTCGATCGATGTGCGACCTTCTGCTGTGCACCAGGTACCTGGTAACGATTGACTGAAGGGTCTTCGGTTGTACTGATGTGTGGTACCTGCCTGATGTGTCAGGTATAATACCTCAAAATGAAGCAAAGCCCGGCACTTGTACGAATATGTACCATGTATGCGCTGTATGTGATGCATGCGCCTCGCTTTCACTGCTGCGTATAATACCTGGTACGCAAACAGCGGTCGAGAGAAGCTTGCGCGCGTTGACGCGAAGGGTCAAGGTCACCGACACGATCAAGGCCGACGTTGTGTGAGTACCCCCCCCCTCCTTTTGGAACACCGCAGCAGCAGTGGTAACATAGTAATGGTAGCAGCATCTGCCGCAGCAGCAATGGCAGCAGCACCAGCAGTCTTGCAGCAGTAGTATAATAGCAGTATAACTGGTGCGATTTACTATAGAAGCGCTACCAGGCAGAGCACCAGCAGTAGCAACAGCAGAAGCAGTAGTGGCAGGTTGTGAATGCTAGCGTCGCATTATTACGTCGTAAAATACTACACGCCGTACATATTACAACTCCTGTGGAGGGCTCATTACTCAAGCCGTGGGCAGTGGTGCCCCAAACTGCCAGGACGGCAGCTCTGCCGCGGTTGCTACTGCTTGTACGTACCACGTGTGCACAGCGTGCATGCAGTAGCAGCAAACATCCGCAGTTACAGCAGTAGTGATGCAAGCAGTGGTCGTAGTAGCAGCAGTGGTCGTAGTAGTATTAGTAGTGGTAGTAGTAGTAGTAGTAGTAGTAGTAGTAGTAGTAGTAGTAGTAGTAGTAGTAGTAGTAGTAGTAGTAGTAGTAGTAGTAGTAGTAGTAGTAGTAGTAGTAGTAGTAGTAGTAGTAGTAGTAGTAGTAGTAGTAGTAGTAGTAGTAGTAGTAGTAGTAGTAGTAGTAGTAGTAGTAGTAGTAGTAGTAGTAGTAGTAGTAGTAGTAGTAGTAGTAGTAGTAGTAGTAGTAGTAGTAGTAGTAGTAGTAGTAGTAGTAGTAGTAGTAGTAGTAGTAGTAGTAGTAGTAGTAGTAGTAGTAGTAGTAGTAGTAGTAGTAGTAGTAGTAGTAGTAGTAGTAGTAGTAGTAGTAGTAGTAGTAGTAGTAGTAGTAGTAGTAGGAGTAGTAGTAGTAGTAGTAGTAGTAGTAGTAGTAGTAGCAGTAGCAGTAGTAGTAGTAGCCGTAGTTGTACTAGTAGTAGCAGTAGCAGTAGCGAGCAGTAGCAGCAGTAGTAGTGGGAGTAGTAGCAGTAGTAGTAGCGAGCAGTAACAGTAGTAGCAGAGCGCAGGGTGTGCTTCCCTCAACCTCCCCACAGCATCTATTACTTAACTACTGCTGCAACTCAAGGACACATTTTCCATGGGTTTTCCTCCGCCCAACTGTCACCGCTGCTGCCGCCGCCGACCCCACCGATGATGCTACCACTGCTGCCGCTGCCCCTGCCGCTGCTATCGCTGACCCTGCTGCCGCGCGGCTGCCGCCGCCGCTGCCGTCGCTGCCGCCGCTTTTGCCGCTGCTGCTGCTGCTGCTGCTGCTGCTGCTGCTGCTGCTGCTTCTGCTGCTGGCATTGACGCGCAGCATTAGCACGAGCGGTGGCGCATGCGCCTTCCAACTGCACACGAACTTCAGCCACGGCCATGTGGTGGAGGCCGTGCGGCGGGCCGAGGTCTTGGCGGCCAGCTTCGAGAGGTGCTACGTGCTTCTCGTCCGCCCCAACATGGATGCCCTCCGAAACTTCCAGGTCCGTCTTCGTTGTCGCCGGCGGCGGTGGTTGCGGTGGTGGTGGTGGCGGTGGTGGTTGCGGTTGCGGTGGTGGTGCTGGTGGTGGTGGTGGTGGTGGTGGTGGTGTTGGTGGTGTTGGTGGTGGTGGCGGTGGTGGCGGTGGTGGTGATGGTGGCAGTGCCAGTTGCAGGGTCACTGTCGGTGGTGAAGGCGGAGGCGGTGGCGGTGGCGGTGGCGGTAGTGGCGATGGTGTTGGCAGCGAAGTTCCCCCCCCCCCCTTCCACCCTATATTGTATACCTGGTGTATAAAGATAGGTTGGGTTGGCGTCGGTTGGCGATGACGCTGTAAAACACGCCTCGCCCTGCGTGAGCTATGTAGACAGCCAGGGTAGCGCTTTTATTTTATTTTATTGGCGATTACCACGGCTGGCGGTCAAGTTAGGTCATTTTTGTGCAGGGAGAACCTTTACTCCGCCCAAGAGGGATGATCGTATCACGCAGTGTGTATATGGTGAGACACCTACGAGGCAGTTACATAGTAAACCCATTGCTTTCTCTGGAAGTGGTCACACCAGGAAGTAAATCAATTCATTGATGCTGTCATCCATGTGCAAGAAAACCCGCCCCACAAGCCGCTCTTAGGATGCAGCTCACCCTTCATGCGACTCGCCGAACACCTCACGTTTCGCTTCGCGCTTGGTGCAAGCAATGCCTGCCTGGTCGGTGAAAACCCGACGTGCTCCGTCCCGGCATTGTAGGGATGCGAGGGTCTATGGTCACACGACTACTGCCATGCATGAGAATGAGTACACCCGCCCTCCGCCCCACCTCTGCGACCTCCCTTGCATATTTCGAGGAATGGGCAACATCGGTAGTATACGGCGTCGCGGCAGTGGCATACCACATCAAGACACTTCGTAACTGCATGTTTCGGGATGTCGCAGATACGTCGCGTACGTGCTGGTTGAAAGACTTCGTCCCCAGACTCTCCCCCTGCCTCCTTGCCTCTGACCTCTCCCCACGCTCTCCGCGCCCGCCTCCCGCCCGCCTCCCCCGCCCCTTCGGCTTACACTAGCGCCGTTCATCGACGGTGGCGCAGTGGTGCAACGCTTTGATGTTCGGGAAAAGTGTCGCAAAGTGTCGCAGTTTCGCGGCGCGCGTCTTGTCTCGCACGTTGACATATCCTATAAGAAAAGTAGATAACTTCAAGATGATATGACAAGGAAACAAGATACTCTGACCCAAAATATAGGGGCCATTTAGATTGAATATTTATATGCGATTAAACAGTCCCTATATTTCGGGTCAGAGTACGAAGTCTGGCAAGATATACAGCAAAAGTACCTGGTGGTAGTAAAATGTGTACCTCGTAGCATCGATAATAAAATTCCAGAATAGCAAAACAGCAAAATGCCAAGATGTGCAATGAGACAGCAAGGCAGCAAGACAGCAAGACGACAGGAATGTGCCGCAACGAATCTAAAGCAAATACACCAAAACCAAAACCTAACCGCCGATCCCCAGCATGTCTGCCGCCGATTCATTATCCCACCACCGCATCGATCCACGTGAACTCAACCGACGAGTAGCTCCAGCTCTCGTCAGCATGCGACGCCCGGCCGCTCCTGGTGGCGTCCGAAGAAGGCATCACTCCCGAGATCCAGAGGGTGTCTGAGGGAGCGCTGAACGTCTCGGCGAGAGCGAAGCGCAAGGAGTACTACAAGCAGGCGAGTCTGGCCGAGTCGAGCCGAAACGCCACCGTAGGAAAAAGTGGAAACCTCTGGTGTCTCCGTCTTACCTCCCACTAGTAAATTGATACGTATGACGCATGGTGCGATTTTGTCATCGTCATCGTCATCATCAATCAGCCTATAAGATGTACCGGGTAGTTATGATGTACCAGGAAATACGTAGTTACGACATAAATGATAGTTATGGTGTATGTCGTGCGGGTCTTCCGGCTGTGCGATGGTCGGCGCCGTTTGGGGGGGAGGGGGGGGTAAGGAGTACCCCCCCCCGTCTCCCCCCATCTCCCCTCCCGCCAACCCCCCGCGCGTGAGAGGGAGAAAGAGAGCAGTAGACTTCAAGCACGGCGGACGCCTTGCTATGGTACGCTTTTTTCAGAAAATAGTTTCCCTTGCTTTTACCCTACACCTACACCTACGAAGCCCCTCCCCTGCTATCCCTAAAACCCGCGGTGGCCGCGCAGGCCCATGAAAGGCTACGACTTGACCATCCTCACCGTGGTATCCTTGCCGAGCTGCTGAGAGGGCTGGGGGTGCCCGAGTATCAACAGGAGGCGGACCTCTTGCTGGATGCATTCGGCTCGATCAGGTGATCAGGTGGATATTGGCCCATCAGGCTCTTCCTTCGTCGCGTGCGTGCGTGCGTGCGTGCGTGCGTGCGTGTGTGCGTGTGTGCGTGCGTGCGTGCGTGCGTGCGTGCGTGCGTTCGTGCGTGCGTGTGTGCGCGGTCGGTGACTTGACTCGCGAGTGGAAGAAATCGCAAAGCACTGCGGCATTTTACACCGTGAACATCCCCACCTCAACATCGCAAAGCAAGGAAACGGTTTTTCAATCGTTTTTTTTTTTGTCTCCCGGGGTTGTTTTCCCTATGATTGTGTCTTCCTCTCGTCGGGTGCTACTGCATGCACATGCACATGCAACAATTGAGCACAGAGAAAATATGGGGGGCCATCATCTCTTTTTTTTGTTGTCGCTTCCTACTATCTATTTCTGTTCCTTTCTGTCTCTTTGGGACCTGCCCCTTTCTCTCTGCCTCCCGACGAACATGACCGGCCTGGGAGGCGTTTTGCGGCAGGTTTACGGGTGTAACCACTCACATTTACCGAGCCTCCTCACTCGAGGAGCTCCTGTAAAATAAAACTAAAACTCTTGGCCCAACAGAGGGGTTCCGCGATAGGGTTATGGGTATATGAGCACTCACATTTACCGAGCCTCCTCGCTTTAGGAGCTACTGTAAAATAAAAATATGAGAAACTCTTACCCCAACAACTGGCTCTTAACCCCTCTGGGACCCTCGAGATAGCGGCGGGAGCTATGGTAGAGTTGCGCCTATTTTTCCTAAGGCTCTCTCTCTCGAGAAACCTCCAAACTTTAGAAACCCTGACGTGGAGAATCATAGTATATACCTGGTACGCTCATGCCGACGAACACTACCATGACCTACAAAAAAAGCATATCACCGACAATACATCACAGCAAAAACACCGGCGGGATTCTTCACGCAAGGTCGGGTTGAGGATTCCCCGTCAGCGAGAAAAGGAGCTGCCTGTCTGTGTCGTAGAACGCGCCTAGCTAGCAAAAACAAATTGTTGTCAGGTTGGGTGTTACCAACCGTGTAAGAGTAGCAGCTTGAGCGCCCCGAGGTACGCGTGCATGGGGACAAGTTGCCGCCCCCTGCCGTACGGACTCTTTGCATTGTTGCCTCGGGCACCGACCATTGTGTCGTCCCCTCTAACACGCTGAGGCCGTTGCGACGCTCGTCGTGTTCTGGTTCGCCGTCATTTCTCGCCCCTCTGAAAAAGTCCAGCATGGGGTAAACCCCGTTTAGGGCTGCATTCTCCTTGTGGGGACTAAACGTTTGGAATTAGTACAGGGTGTAGGTGTATGTGTAAGCGCAGAACAAAAAAGAGCTACGAAAATAAAAAATGTTGAGATGACCCCAATACTTCGAAGTACAGATATATATGCGTTAGGCAATTCCTTGGGCTACTACTGCTGCTGTAGACGCCTAAACGAAGTATACGTGCTACGAGGAACAGGGTAAAACGAGGGCTTGCCAAGGGAGGGAGGGAGGGAGGTGTGGACCCAGGAGCGTTCGAGGAGGGGAAAGTGTGGCATGTTCATCTTGGTTCAGAGCGATACAGGAGAAGCAGACTACTGCGGTATTAAGCTGTTAATACAGCAGAGGGTACGCGGTTCAAGCCCGACTGGAACGTGTGCGATACCTGGTACATTGTCGGAGGGCAAAAGATAAAGTGATGTATTATTGCTATTAATAACTAATGATAGTAATAGTGGTATGTTTTACATACTGAGGTACATACATACCTGGTATGATATTGGAAAATATCGTCGGATACAACTACTACAGTAGATTGGGTAGCTGCTCAGTAACTTGCAAACCTTGCACGCGTCGGACAAATAGATCATCTACGTACAGATCATGATCTAGATCATCTAGTTCATCCCCTGCCATCATTCGAGAGGTTGTGCAGGATCTGCATAGTACAGTTCCAACCCAGGAAACATGTGCTACACTGCTTTAGATCTGATATACGGTGCCTACCCGGCAACATGAGCTGCAGTAGCTAATACAAACCAGGGATCTATCTGCTCTGAAAGATCTAGATCATCGACTGGGAATCAATAATCTGTAGATGATATGTACATGATCGGTAGATGATCTGTCCGAGGTGTGGAATGGTCGATGTAAAAGTTAAGAGACCCCGTGAGTGAATAAAACTTTCCACAAATCATCTACAGATCATCGATTCCTACAGCTCATGACCAAGACCTTGCAAGGCAGATATATTCGCGATATTGTATGTATGATCTAGCTTATGTTGCCGTGCGGGACCCGTGTGATCTGCATGATCTGCAGTAGCACATGTTTCCTGGTTTGGATGATCTGCACTACGCATAGATCCTTGCACAACCTCTCACAACGGCAGATGATGAACTAGACGATCTAGATCACGATGTGCGCGAGATGTGGAATGTTTGGCCTTGTTTCAAGTGAAACCCCTCCCTATTCTTGACCACGCAGCGGGTGGCTGGACCCCTCGATGCTTCAACCGCGCCCCCTTTTATTAAGGGTGTCAGACCTATGCCAATGGAAACGCGAAGTTCAAAAGTTTTTTTTTCAAATATATCGCTTTCAAAAAACAGCCGAAAAATTTCTCGTACCGCCGCTGTGGGAAAAAAAGAGAAAAATGTGCGATTTTTTTCTTTTTTTTTCCCCAACGAACGGCTGCAGGCGGCGCAAATTTGTGTTTTCCTGGTCGCAAACTGTCAACACGGTGATCGAAACCAGCTCGTGCGACGATCGACGCTCGATCTCGACATAGACTCAGCCCACGGCCAACCCACTCGGTATCTGGCAAGCCCAACGAATATAGATGACGGCCTCGAAGATATCAGATGGATTCATTGTCTAAGGGGGCGAGAGCTTGCCGGCGGCGTCCTCCCAAACCTGAAAAAAAAACTATTTTTTGCCATTCGAGACGGATGGAGAAGTTCTGTCTTCTGTTTTGTGCAAACCAGCGGCCAAATATTTTTTATCACACACCTGGTCAGCTCCCGCCACATGACACCGGCCATGGTGTGAAGACGGTGACCCTAGGGTGGATCGGAGCCCCTAACGAGCGCACTCCGTTCAGAATTCATGACGCAATCGTTGGTTTTGTTGATCGATGTCTGTCGAGGACTCGGAATCTCGCCGCTTCGAACCAAAGATCGGCCTGAGTTTTTCTCAGGCCGATGTTGGCCCAACATCGGCCCCAGATTTGCGTTTTTTGGGCTTTCCAAAAGTTAGGGACTTTTTTTTTTTTACGTGGCCCATAGGAAGCGTGTTCTGATTTTTTTTGGCGGGTATCTTTGAAATTCAAACTTTTTATTGCAACTTCGCTGTACCATTGGCATAGGTCTCAGAGGAGGCGTTTTTTACGCGGTCACGAAGTGTTTCCAGTGTGACGCATGAGTGGATAGGGGGGCGGATAGGCAGTACCTCTGAATAAATAGTCGTGGCTAGCTGAAAAAAAGTGTCTACCGTTGTCCGGTCCCCAGTGTCGACGCGCGGCTGTATGTGATGGTAGTCAAGGATGCAAGTCTCCTTCTTCGTTTGGTTAGCGCGTAGAATCGGATCAACAATAACAACGATAAACAAAAGCAACAGCAACGCAACAAATAACAGAGATAATCCTAAAGCGCAACACGTTCTGATTCGCTGTCTGCTTGCACGAGACAGGACGCGGTAACTAGCTTCTTCCCCGACCCCCCCTCCCCTTCCCTCCCCTTGTCCCCCCTCGCCTCCCCCCCCCCCCCCCTCCTCTCCCCTCCCACCCCCCCCTCTCCTCTCCTCTTTACGTAAATCATGTATGCGTCATTGGTATGGCACCGCGCCTACAATGGGCCCGGATTTCCCCGCGAAAGGGGCATCTGCTTGCAGCCACTGTCTTCCCTGCTGGCCGATTGCCCCGTGGCGGGAGAGACGGCCCGTACCTTGCACGCCTTCTTTAACGAGAAACCCGCGCCCCCTTTACCCTGCGCCATGTGCCCGGGGGCGGCGGGGGCAGGGTGTAGGCTGCTGCTGCCACCGCCGCCGTAGGAGGAGGAACCGTGGTGGTGGTGGTGGTGGAGGTAGTGGTAGGGGGGGAGTGGATAGGGGTAGTGGTGGTGGCGGGGGAAATGGTGGGGGTGGGGGGGATGGGGAGGTGATGGTGGTGGCGGCGGGAAGTGTTGGCGATCGGGGTGGTGTAGGTAGCAGTGGAAGGATGGGGGAGGGGAGAGGAGGGGAAGGGGGCGAGAGGAGGAGGAGAAAAATGCATCACAACCTTTTGACCGAAACCAAGACCAAAATCGACCAAACCGAACCAACCGAAAACAATTTTGATGTTGGGGGCGGCGGCGACACGCTGTTGGAGCGAAGTAAGGTTTGCGGTGCGGCGTGGTTTCCACGCGCCTTTTACGAGTACAGAGAAAGACTTTCGTCGTTGCTTTCTCCTGCCGTTGTTTTATTATGTTTGTCTGGGTGTAGGAGCAGCGTGTTTTGTTTTGTCCACAGCGAACGGAGCGAGGAGTGCGGTGGCGCGTGCTGCTTGTGTTGTATATTGTTGTGGTAGGGTGTAATATGGTTCACCATCTATAGCGTGCTGTAATACGGCAGTGGTATATTGTTGAGTAGCAGCACACCGACTGTTGTATACATGCGTACAGTAGTGGCATACAGCTGTATGTAGTAGCGTGCAGCATGCTGTTGTAGAGTAGCATGCTGACTGGTGTGCAGTGACACACAGCGCACTGTTGTATGCCTGGTATGGCAGTAGCGCACTAGTGTGCAGTATGACGTTCACGTGTAGTACTGTATTTGGTGCCCAGTTCAGTTTTCCTATTGTTTTTTTTTGTGAAAGAGTTTTGTCTTATTGGTGGAAAATACCTGGATGGCTGGTGTCGTCATCCAGGGTGTGGTGAAGACACTTTTCGGGAAATTGGCGTAGCGGTATATTCACACAACGCTGTCAGCCTCAAGAGCGTTCGCCCACCGCGCGCGCGCATGCGTGTCTTGAGGCGGCGTGTCAAATGGACAGAACTTCATCGTCATCAGCGATAACACATTTTTTGGCGTTTTTGTGTGCGTCTGTGTGCGTCTCTGTGTGGGCGTTATTGTTTATCATGCTGTATAGAGCAGCGCCCACGATATATTATATGCGTTGCCCTGCTGTCCCCCAGTGTACCGCCTCATTACAAGAAAGGTAAGATGTACCGCCTCATTACAAGAAAGGTAGGATGTACCGCCTCATTACAAGAAGGGTAGGATGTACCGCCTCATTTCAAGTAAGGTAGGATGTACCGCCTCATTGCAAGAAAGGTGGGATGCCCGCACGAGGAGAGGTCGCCACGGATATGCCGTTCACAGTGTAGACTTAGCACGGGGGTGCGATCGTTTTTTCAGCACTCGATTTTCCCAGAATGGGAAGGTTAAGGTTGCCAAATTCCGAACCAACAACCATGGTGATTTTGGAGAGATCTGGTCGAAAGATCCGTCCTAAAAGATCTGAAAATGCCCGGCTTCTATTAGCATTAGCACGTACCTGGCAGCATCCTTCTAACTGTCGTTGTCGTCAAGAAAAAACGAGCGCTGAAAAAGAATCGCACCCCTTGTGTCAACTGTTGACAAATCGACGTTCTTTTACGAACAAAAGGCCCAAAACGGTCCTCACGTAAAAATTTCAAAAAAAAAAACTAAAACACACGTCGGCTGTGAGATAACAAAAAAAATCCTCAAAACTAACACAGGTAGGTACGACCTGGTAACAAGAGTGTATTTGCAACTTTTTTTTCGTATGGTATGTACGTGGATGGCGCTGTTTACGGTGGAACACAGTAATCAGAACTACGTATATATGCACAGTAAAAATACTACGGGCATTGTGTAGTTTTTTTGTGCAAATGATGGGTCCTGGTTATAATGGTCTCCCGTTACATTGTTACCCCACGTGCGAGTACGTATAACAGGAATGATGACAGTACTGCGTATACTATGTGACACTAGTACAGCAGGGGAGCAGTCTACTATAGCAGCACTCAGCAGTGGGAGAAGTGGTGCAGAATACAGGATACTTTGTGGTTGTTGGTTTTCGGTACCAGCAGGGAAACAGGGAGACCATGCGATGGGGGGGAGAGGGGGGTCGAAGGGGGGATAGGGGATGTCCGTCGTGTGTGTATGTGTGCGTCGTGTCTGGGCTTGTTGTGTTGCCTTGTGTTCAGTGTGCGTTTGTCTGATGTGCGTGTATATCTGTGTGGGTGATTGTACCTGCTCTTCTTTGATCGAAGGGGAACACCACTGCCAACACTGGCGAAGGGGGATATGAAGAAAAAACAGCCAACAAAGCTGAAGGAATCAAAGAAGCAAAGGCGATAAGTCACATACCCATGGATCCGTTGCAAGGATCAAGGGAGGCGGGGGGGGGGGGGGGGGGGGGGGCGAAAAATCAGATGAAAACTGACAGAAGCAACGAAGGAGGCCTGCCAGCAACGAAGGAGGCTTGTCAGCAACGAAGGAGGCCTGTTCCAGAAGCCAGGTGGCTCGCCACAAAGACCCGTCTACGTCTAGGTTTCCCCACGCATCAAGTAGGCACACACGGAGGATGCACGACACTATAAACAGTACGAATCTGGGCCTAAACCCTGCGGAGAAAACAAAACCAGGAATAGGTACTTCGTACGTGACATCGACTACTACTGCTACTACTGTCCGCCAGACTCTAGGTGGTTCTGTCAGGGTACCCAATTATAACAGAGCGTTCGGGGTTTGAGATCCTTCAAATACAACGTCTCTTGTCAGAGATGTTATCATACCGGTCCCCTTTTTAGATTCTATCGTGGGGAAGAACGGCGCACGCAGAAAATGTGTTGAGGTCCCTTATCTACCGTTTTCGGATTACCGCGGGGGTCTCTAGAAAGGAGCTATACCTGCTGTACCACAGACAAAAATCGCGTATCACGAACCGTGATGATAACGTCACGAACCGTGACGATCACCGGTATGTCACGGGCCGGCCCCAGTCGAAAGAGAGAACAAGGGGATAAAACCGAATCGGCGCGCTACAGCGGCAGGTGTGAAGTCAGCAGGTCTACATTGGGCCTACTTGCACTGTATAAAGCAGCAGGTCCATTTGGTCTCAGCAGATCTTCGTACAGCATACAGCAGGCCCCGAAAGGTATACTATTAATAATAACACTCCCGCAAATTGTTTTCGCTGTCTACCCTGCTTCTCCCAGTACTAGGCCACGCGAACCTACTCCTGGCAATAAACGCGGCAGGTGTCTCGCAAGAGTACAAGTGCTACTGCTGCTACTGCCGCTACTATGTTGCTACTGCTACTGCGACTGCGACTGCTATTACTGGTTCCGCTCGCCCTGCTACTGCCGTTGCTACAGCTGCTTCTTTCTGCCTCTTTCTGCTGCAGCTTTGGGCTCTGGGTCATACTAAACTTGTATAAAGCTTCTCCATGGGAGGCCATCTTCAAGGAAGCCCCCCCCCCCCCCCCCCCGTATGCTCCGTCTCGAAAGAGATCTGTGGTCAATGGTCAAATGACTAAGGCAAGCAACAGTTTATTTACAGTAGTACGCCGCCCCTCTCCCCACGCTATCCTCCCCTCCTCCCTCCCTCCCCGTATGAAGCACACCTCACCCCCCCCCTCCCCCCCCGCGTTTCCGTCTTCCGAGCCGCCCCTTCTCTTGAAGACACAGCAACGGTAACCGACTTCGCAACGCAAAACGTTATCACAACAAAAGCAGCTTCAAGCTTTCTGTTTCGTCCAAGTACGGCAATACCGCGACAGCACTACTGTCGTAAACAGAACGAGGGCTACAGTAGTGTGAACTTGATTTTCTACCGTTAACTGGGGTGACAACACACCGGTATACCGTTTCAAGGCCGTTTCGGCAATAAGACAAGACACTTTCGGGCTTCTGGAGACAGAAACGCTATCGTAGGTGAACCTCGGGAATAGCAGCAGTTGCTGCAGTCCTCATAGAAAGTCGTCGCCACAATCTAGTGGTTCGTGGTGACTAAACAGGCTCCGACAACTCGGGAGGGCAAGAAAAAAAAGTTAACTGGGAAACGTCGAAGGAACACTCGAACAACCAAAAAACGTTACGGCGGTCCGGAGCCTCGTCGCCGTTCCTCGCGCCTCCGTCAGCAAAACAAAATCCTAAAAACAAGCGGTCTTCACCATGACGCCAAGGTTCTGTTCAGAAACAAATCACGCACACAGCGGGGAAAGGGCAGGGGGGGGGGCACCCATTGTCATGGATGGCTGTAGGGGGGGGCGGTGCTGGTTGTGCGTACGGCCGAGGTATTACGACATTGCGTCCAAATAAATCAGACCCTCACCAGCAAATAAAACACACGAAGCGAACAAACAGGCCATTCAATCGAACAGACCAAACAGACAAACACGCAGACAAAACAACAGAAACAAACACAAATGAAAACAAAGCGAACAAGCCGCCAATCAAACGACTACACTACTCCGTGAAGAAAGACACAAAATGCACATGCAGACAAAACGAAAGAAACACAACAAAAACACAAAAAAATGACAAAACACAAACACACGAGCGGAAACAAACAAACGAACAAACGGAACACAAACACAAAATCAAACTATTATCAGATAAGTAACCAACAAACACCCCAACAGCATAAAATGCAAAATACACACGTGTATACTTGTACATGCTTTCGCGGCACCATAAAGACACTCTTAACTTGGGCCCAAAAGTCAAGTCTCTGTGCGAGGCAAGGCGTACGAATCCCGCACTACTGTAGGTTCAGTATGAAAGACGTTTTTTTATGGTCGTGGATGTGTAGAGCCAAAAAGTAATTAACTCCCAAAATTTCTCCATAATAGCACTTGAAATAACTCATAGTTGGGAATCCCAATTTTTTTAATAATATTAAGAGCACTTGAAATTACTCAGAATGTAGTTGGGAATCCCGAAATTCTTACAATATCACCTCAAAATACTCATATTACGGGGGACCGTAGGTAATACCTGGTAGGACCTATGGTATACATAAAAACCTATATATTTTTAAAAAATACCAACAATATTTGGTCCTATTAACTATGGTCCCCCGTAATAGTTGGGGATCACTTTTGCAGTGTGAAAGCAAATCCTATAATGTAACCCGATTTTGGGACCCATGTATTCATTTTTATTTCTGATTTTTTTTATCATCACTTTTACTTTCCAGCCCAACTCGTAGGAGGTTTTACCCTCGGCGATCTTCTAGACAAGCCGTGGTCACAGGTGTCGTCCCTTCCCCCCCCCCGGTACGTACGTGCCTTCGTTTCTTGTCGCGCATAGGGCTTAGCATTCCCACTGCTCGGCGATTTTCATCCAATGTAGCCAACTCACGCTCTCGCGCTTTCCGCTTATCAATGTTTGGTGCTAGACAAAGTATCTACGAGCATGCACTCAGTGAGACTTGAACCCACGAAATTGATATTGTTAGGCACGCGGACTACCTACCAAGCCACCGGGGACGCCGGCTATGCCACAGTATAGCGGTTAGCGTAGCAATGGAGAGGTGAAACACGATCATCGTGGAATCACACATTTCCGAGATTTATCGGGGGTCTCTGTGAGGGAAACTCAAAACCTGTCTGTCTGTCTGTCTGTCTGTCTGTCCGACCCCACCTCTGCTCACTCTCTGCCGAACCTTCGCACAAAAATGTCCTGGAAGGGACTTAAATGAAAGTGTCCCATAAGAAACTCAGCCATCCGGAAAAAAAAAAATACAAACGAGAAACCCGAAAAAATAATGATCAGAAAATTCGATAAACTCCGGAGCTGCAACACTAGAACCAATTTCAACATGTAACAGGTACCAGGTATACATGTATATGCAGCCTACGATAGTGCTTGCTACCACTATATAGTACACGCATGATAGCCCGACATGAAAAAGCAGCATCCCATACAACCTAGCAGCCTTTGCTGCTTCTTGGGGAGCGGATGTGGCTGATGTAGATGACTGCTGTCACCGTCATCTTTTATCCGCCCGTTTTATTCTCTGCAGTCCCCGAAATGGTTTTCAACACACTTTGGCGTTACTATATTTGGATCCTTCTTGAAACGGGGAAAAAAAGGGGGTCAATAAAAAACCTTGACCCCTACTCGCAGATGAGCTGGGGGGGTTTTTTGGCACCTCATGTAATTTAGGGGGACAAAACAACTTGGATTTTTTTTTTTCAGGGATCGGTTTTGCAGCACAAAGAAAAAAACGGGTTAAGCTTACGATAGAAGAGCGAAAAGCGCGGTAGAAATAGCGGTGTACTTGAGCGGCAGAGAGTCGTCCGCCTTCCCATCCTCTTCTTTTCCGGCAACTGCTCCTGGTGGTAGTGCTGCTGCTGCTGCTGCTGCCGTCGCCGGGTTTCCCTCCGGCGTTTTCCCAGCGAGCACTACAAAAAACAGGTACCAGGTACAGCGCAGCCCCCGGGGAGAAGGGGGAGGATGGGACAAGGGGGAAGAATGAGAAAGGGCGGAGGCGGGGGGGTGGGGGGGGGGTGTACTCGATAGGAGAGATGTACTCGATCTCATGCATGCCCGCAGTCGTATGACCGGGGGGGGGGGGGGAGGAAGGGAAATGAGGGGTGGGGGGGAGGGGCGGGGAGGAAGAAGCAGAGAGGGGGCGTGGAGGGGGGGGGTCGGGGAGGAAGAAACAGAGAGGGGGCGTGGAGGGGGGGGGGGCGCGGTAGCCCAGGCGGGGGGGGTGCGGAGTTGGGGGGGGGGGGAGAGTTGAGAGAGGGAAGGAAGGGGGGCGGGGGGTGGGGGGCGGGTAGAGCGGGTCATAATTGGTCTTGACTATTGCACATCGCTCCGCGGCTGAAGAATCACTATTGAAAAACTGTTAGTAGCATGCTGATCAGATCAGACGCACCTTCACCCGGGGGGGGAGGAGGGAGGAAGGGAGGCAAGGGGGAGGAGGGGGCGGGGAATAGCCCTACTTTTGGGGTTGGAGCATCGCGCCTGAGGAGTCGCTCTACCGCACGCTGTCTGGTCATGGGGACCTGCTATCATCAGAGGACTGCCTCAACAAAGGGAATAGCCAGGCGCCCAGCCACCCCCCGTCGCCGCCCCTTCTTGATATGTGCAACCGCCTTCTCGTTAGCCCACTCCCCACTTCTGCACGTCTTCACTCACCAATCGGTCAGTCGTGGACATCTCTGCCTGTGCCAGAAATGAGACCGTGTCCATCGGTGCAAGGCGCGTCGCCAATGTTTGGTCTAACGCAGCGTTATACCATACCATACCGTAACGTACCGTACCGTGTCGTACCATACACACCACAGCACACCATACCGTATCATACCGTACCAAACCATACCATACCATACCATAGCACACCACACCAAACCTCACCATTCCATACCATACCATACTACTATTCAATATATACCATACCGTACCGTACCTTACCATACCAAACCACACCATTCCATACCATACCATACTACTATATATCATACCGTACCGTACCATACCATACCACACCATACCGTACCATACCATACCATACAATACCCATACCATACCAAACTATACTACCAGCTACCAGTATATTATACCACGCCATATTATACTGTACCATACCATACCGTACCATACCATATCTACCATACCAGGTACCATATACCATACCATACCATACCTGGGTGGTGGTATCCCGGCGTTCGAGACCGGCTTCTCCGGGTAGGGGTCTTCGATGTACGGCGCCTCGGCGCAGAGGGCACATCCCTGGCATCAAAAGGCCGCAAAAAAGATATCGAAACCCGCCCCCCGCCCCGGAAACACAAGAAAACAAGTCAGGTGTATAAACTGCTGTGCATATGTGTCCACGATGATTCAGAGTGCGTGCATGCGTGTGCGTGCCCCATGGTCTGTGTATATCGCGCGTGTGTCCATGATTTGGTCAACGATCTGTGCGTGTTCGGGTGTGTTTTTGTATTTATTGTCTACGTTTTTGTGCTATTGACGCATTCGCGTGTGTGCGTCTATAGGTGTTCGTAGTTTGTGGATATGCCAATGCGAACGCGCTCAAATGCACCGTCATTGCGCCATTGGCTTGGGTGTGCGTACATTTGAGAGTGTGTTTCGTGCTTACTGTGTCTACACGCGTGTATGCGTGCGTGCGTGCGTGTCCAATATTTGTGTGTGTGTTCTGCGTTTACGAAGGCTAACACTGATGCGTCGTCAGCGTACCGCCGTCAAACAATATACCCAACTCAATCGAACCCCGCGCCCCGCGCCACCCTCCCCCTCCAACCCCCCCCCCCCCCCCCACCCCCACCCCCCACATCCATCCCGCACGCCTGCAAGTCTCACCGGGAGCTGGTTGAAAACGTTCAGCGAGTTCATGTAATCCGCATGCATCATCGACTCCCTCAGCGCGTCGCCACCATCACCCTCGCCCCCCATCCCCCCGCCCCCCCCCCGACTCCGTCTTGCTCTCAATAACGCCTCGTCCATCCGCCGGAGGCGGGGACCACCCGGGGCTAAAGTACTCGTCGCACAGTCGACGGAAAAATCTTTGCGGCAAACACAAATTCCCAAGAGCGCCAGGAGGGGGGGGGGGGGGGGGAAAGAAGGGTCAACAGACCAAACCCTTGCGAGAATGAATAGCAGGGTACCTGGTACACTGGGAACACTATTCTACACTAATTTTAAGTGTTTCGTCTCTAAAACCGTGAGTGAAGTTGTATGAGTGTTAGGCAAAGCGTGAGGGTGAGGGTGAGAAGGGGTGTTCACTCACTATTAACAAAAATAGCTGTTCCGGACACGCATCACCCACCCACCCACCCACCCACCCCACCCCCGAACAGAAATCTCCACCCACCTCTCCAGCCCCCATCCCCTGCCCCTCCCCCCCCCCCCTTCACCCCATCCACCTCCCATCCACCACCCCATCCCTATACCCTCCACCCCATCCGCCCTCCCATCCCCCCACTCCACCCCGATCCCGCCCCCCCCCTCCCCGACGCTTCGCACTTGGTGCAAGCAATGTCTGCCTGGTCGGTGAAACCCGACGTGCTACATCCCGGCATTGTAGGGATGCGAGGGTCTATGGTCATACGACTACGACTATGCATGACATCGAGTACACCCCGCCCCCCCCCCTCCCGTTCTTCCTCTCACCATTCCACACCCCCTCTCCATCCCCGACCCCAATCCCCCCCCACACCATCCCAACCCCCGAAACCCTCGCGCTCCCGCCCCTTCTTACCGGGACAAATTTTCGTAGGCGGGGAGGATATCCAGCAGCGCCCCTATTGTCCATGCCTCCGCAAGGTGACCGAAAACGCAGGCATCGAGGGAGGTCGCAGTCGAACCAAAAAAAATACCCCCCCCCCCCCAGTGCCGCCGAGCTTAAGGTCGAGCGCCGCGTACAGCGTTCCTCGCTTTAGCAACCAGCTTGTAGTCGCGGCAAGGAATAGGGTTCGGTTCGGGGGTGGAGAGAGAGAGAAGGAGGTGGAGGGGAGGGAGGATGTGGAGAGAGGGAAAGGAGGGTTGGGGGGGGGGAGGGTTGGGGGGGGTAGGATGGGGAGTACAGGGGGGGAAGAAGGGGGGAGGGGGGAGGGCGGGGGGGGGGGGGAACCAGGAGGGGACGGGTCAAGAGCGGGGCGTGAAGAATACCGCTTGGAAGCGCACTGGAAACCCCTGCCCCACCCCAAACGTCGTAAAGCAAACCTCCCAGTCATCCTGGGCCAGGTTTTCATCAACATTGAACACCCGCAGGACTGCTACGATACGTGCTGGAAGCCTGGGGACCACCAATACAAAAAATCAACGTCACCACTAACACTGCAGTGCTATTTACAGTAACAATGCCGCTTTCGGGTTTTCCACGACGAGCGCGAGGACCGCCGACAGGCGGGCATACACAACACATGCATCCCGCAAGAAACATCCCACAGGAGCACCACGAAGAAAACCCCAGCCAGAGCAGACGGGGGGGGTGGGGGGGGGGGGGGGGGCATGGTGGTATGAAAAATAACGCTGCTTTATTCGTGGTGATATACATGCACCATACCACGGAGGCGGGGACAACACCAAGAACACCCCGCCAAAAAAAAGCGAGAACGTCCGGCATAAACGCTACGAGCGCCCCTCATAACGCCAGAAAGACAAGGCAGGGTGCTGATGGCTTGAGGAGGACGCGGAAGGAAGGGTGGGGGTTGGGGTGGGAGGATATGCTGTACATGTACGTAACTTATGTTTTCCACAGGAAGCATAGGTACACAGCCCTCACAGAAACGTGAGAAACATCTGGTAGAGGGACGACGGGGAGAGGGTGGTTGGGTGGGTGAAGCGGAAGGGGGGCACGCCGTAAAAAAATATAAATATATCTACATACCAAGGTATTATATATATACCAGGTATATATCTTGATTGCTACTTGTGGCAAGAAAAATTTCCTAAGAAACACCTTGTCCATCCCCTCCATCCCTCTCACAGACGCCCTCCTCCCTGCTCCGCCGGGCTTCGGCAAAGGGTGACCAGACCGACAGCGGCCAAGGCAGCGCCTTCTTCATGGGAGGGTGAACCTGATTTGTTCAAAAGTCGACGAGGGGGTTGACGGACATCGAGCGGTGGTTTCATCGTAGGTGGGGGTTGAGAGGAGGGACACATGGGCCGAGGGGGGCATAAGCTTCTAGTCGAGGCGAACGATAAAAATAGGAGGCGGAGGGGCCGGCGGGGGGGGGGGGGGTTGGGCGGGGGAGGGGGGGGGGGGGGGGGGGTGACGACAGTGGTGGGGAGGGGGCGAACAGGTTCGTTACTTCAACCGCTACGCCGCGGAGGCGAAAACGCTACTTTCACTTTTTCCCCGAAACGAGCGAGCGCTTGCCCAGAGTTCGCCGCCTTCGCGCTCCCCGCCTCCTTAGAGGTCACGGGGAGGGCGCTACTGCAACATCATTACCACCACGACTACCACTGCCACCACCGCCACTGCCACGACAAGCACCAACACCATCATCACCACCAACACTACCTGCAGCTCAACACCAACAGACACTACCTGCAGCTCAACACCAACAGCACCGCCACCAAAATTATCAGTATCATCCCCGCAAAAAACAACGCCAACACCACCCCCAACACCGCCGCCGCCACCACCACCACCACCACCACTACCACCACGGCCATCACCACCATCCCCACCGCCAACACCACCACTGTCGGCACGGTAATTATCACAACCACAAGCAACACCACCACTGCCACCACCACCATCACCATCACCCCCCGACCCAACCACCCCCCCCCCCCCCCCCCCCCCCCCTCCCACCACAATCATCGCCATCGAAGGATATACAACCGTAACGCACCGCCACACCAAGCGGTCGATGCGACAGCCGCCGGAAACACTCACCGTTTGTGCGACCTCGCTCTCGCTCGGGCCGTGTCGGAGCACGCGGAGCAGGGGCTGCAGGCCCTCGCGGACGAGCGAGGAAAACGCCTGAGCCTCCGCCTGTGGCGCAAGCAGCAAGAGAAGACACCAGAAGAAGAATAAATATTTAGGCATGAAAATGACGGGGAAAATCTCAGTGAAAAAGGATCGAAATCAAAATTATGGTGGGCAATATACCAGGTATACGTAGTATAAGTGATGGTGAAATTTGGTGAAATTGAATCGAAAATGGTAATGAAAGCGAACAAAACGATCGAAAACGGAGACAAAGACGAAGAAAATGAATGAATGTGGAGCATATATCGAAAAACTAGAAAATATGGAATGCGAGGTATGGTAAACGGTATACAGTAGACCAAATGCCACACGTAGCTACCGCGAACAGAGACAGCATATCAGAGGACAAGGGACAACAAAAAGACGACGCGAGCGACGACGACTTCGATATTACGCCCCCCTGCCCCCCTATTGCACATAGGTTGGGTTGGCGTCGGTTGGTAACGACACTGTTAAACATGCCGCTCACTACGTGAGCTAGATAACCAGGGTACCGCTTTTTTTAATTTTATTTTTTGGGCGGTCGGTCACAGCTGGTTGTCGAGTTGGATCGTTGTTCGAGGTGAACCTTTTACTCCGTACAAGTGGGAATGATCGTATCACGTAGTGTTCATGGTAAGGCACCCAAGAGGCAGTTACATAGTACTCCCATTGCTGTCTCTGGAAGTGGCTACACCGGAAATTAAATCAGCTCATTGAAGCTGTCATCCATATGCAAGTCCGCCTCAAAAGAGGTTCTAGGATGCAGCTCACCCTTCATGCGACTCGCCAGACACCTCACGTTTCGCTCCGCGCTTGGTGCAAGCAAGGTCTGCCTGGTCGGTGAAAACCCAACGTGCTCCGTCCCGGCATTGTAGGGATGCGAGGGTCTATGGTCATACGACTACGGCCATGCATGAGATCGAGTACATATCTCCTATCGAGTACACCCCCCCACCCACCCCCATCCCCCATGCGCTTCGACCAACGCCTCCACTCGCACGTAAAACACTGGGTATGGGACGCCCAGACGCGTTCTACGATGGAGGTAGCACATTTACGCCAAATATTTTCTGAATGACGGGGCTCCTTAACCCAAAATCGTCGGAATGCCAATCTTGCTTCGAAAAATGACGTTTTTGTAAAATTAGGGCATGGAAAATTTTATCGGGGTGCAATTTGATTTTTTCTCAGGTCAGTTTTCGGGTGAAGTGTGGAGCTCCTCAAAGTGAGGAGCCTCAGAAAATATTGGGTGAACCTCTATCGTAGAACTCCTCCCCATTTCTCTCACCCGGTCCCCGTCCGAAAGGTGGGCGTCCAGGTCTATCCGACGGCGGGACACGTGTCCGGTGGCGTCCTCGGCCGGCACGACGAATTGCCCGTCCATGACGGCAGGGTACAGGCCGGAAGCGGCAGATCCCAAGTAGCGGCTGTTCTCGACTCTGTTTCCTCACCACCCATCATTCATCATCACATTATTTCCAGTGACGGCAGTCAATTTTTTCGAGGCGGGGGAGGGAGGGAGGAAGGGAGGGAGGGAAGGAGGGAGGCAGGGGGTGGACAAAGGGGAAGGGGGCGGTGTACTCATTATCATGCATGGCCGTGGTTGCATGGCGACAATGATCTGTCACGCATATATTATTCAGGATGATAGTACCCTGTCTGTGATAAAAAAATCACCACATCGATATAACCCAAATAGAGCACGTACCCAAGTAGTGCGCACCCCGTATTATTTCTCGGTCAGAAACTACACTGCGCAGCCGTCTTCTCGGGCCGTGTACTTGGTAGGCATTTCCGACTTGAATACATCGACAACGTGCGGTACAGCAGGGAACACGAAGATGAAAGAGTAAGGGAAGACAGAATACGCAGTCGCTATGTACGAACTCGGCGCAACAGGATATTTGTCACTCCCAACAACGTGTGTGTACGTTGGATCCCGGCCTGTCGGTTGGTAGGTCGGTAGAACAATCGGTCGGTCGCTTCAGCCATTTCCAAACTAGTCGCTTTTTTTTTCCGGCGCCGCGTAAAAGTGTAATCTAGAAATTCGCATTCGCTCGTACATACTATCGTACGAGTACAGTGATACCGGGTGGGCATATGCAGTAAGAACAAGAAACCACTATGGACCCGAAAAACGTGTATCCCCCTATGTTCCCCCACCCTATTTGGTTCTGACTGCTATGGTACTATTAGTATGTTCACCGTGGAAAAAAAACTGCAACAGGAGCAGTTCAAATTTTCAGGCGGTATGTACAACAGTATGTGGCGGAAACACACGCGCTGCGTTTGACCTGTAGGGCAGGCGAGCGAAGCGCAGGTAGGCCTGGATCTCCCACGCCGGTCGGAACTGCACCACGACCATCACGGCAGAGGAGCTGCCCCGAGCGATGACGGGTTCCTGTTGGCATCATACCAGGTATGACACGAGGTGCGTGACAGCAGTAGTGAGGTCGATGAGAGAGAGAGAGCAAGAAGGGGGGGCGGGAGGAAGGGAGGGAGAGAGCGGGCGAGGGGGGGCGGGAGGGGGGGAAGAAGAGAGGAAGAGAGGGAGGGAGGGAGGGAGGGAGGGAGGGAAGGAGGGAGGGAGGGAGGGAGGGAGGGAGGGAGGGAGGGAGGGAGGGAGGGAGGGAGGCGGAAGAGGGTCGACCGAGAGATCAAGCCACGCCCAGGGTATGAACGATGATGGTGAAGGCCATTTATGATCTTTTGCGGCGAGAACTGCCTCATCCTTGATGTCACGTCGGGAAACTTGGACGTCACTCAACAGACACCTTCTGATAAAGGATAGGTAGACCTGACAGTGCGGGTCTCGTAGGTCTATTATAGCTATCAATGGTCAATGCCGCCCGTTAGGGTGGCGTACCATGCTATTAACAGTATACCCTGGTATAATTCAAGCGCATACTCTCTGGACCAGTCGTACGTTCGTACGTAGTTCGTGTTGTAAGAAGCTTGGAGCGTACGAACGAGGCGAGCCGCCAATACTGACTGCAGAGTCGGGCCGTGCTTCTGCTGCACTGCTGCCAATACTCGTACTAGTGCTGCTGTCACTGCTTGCTGTCATGTTTTTGTAGGGTAGTCGAACTGGCTGCTGGCTGCTGCGTCTGTTTCGTTGTGCTGCATGTTGTATCGTGTGTTGTATTATACAAAGTACTTGTACTCTTTCTTATAAAAAGTACTTTTAGGCCGTTTCCTATGCGGTTCGATTTTTGAGCTTCAGATTTTGGCCCGATCGCATTTTCAGATGTGAAGTTGGCAAATCGAAACAGCCTTTCTATGCGGAAAAATCAGATTTATTGTGTGTGTAGAGATCTGAGCAAACGCCGAGACCAACTGCTGTTTTTGTGGTTTGGCGCCGCGAAGAGACGCGCTGGGTGCGCTGCACTGCGCGTAGGACCCAAGCGTCCGAGCCAAGGCTGACCATCTCTGGTCTGGCGGCGAAGAGACGTGGCGAGTGCACTAGAGCCACCTGTCTTGGTATTTTGGGTTCCATGTTGTGACTGACTGCTGCTGCTGTACAGCAGTGTACGTACAAGTACTAGTGCGTATCCACGGAGAGGTGCGTGCCGAGTGCGCTTCTCTTGGTCTATAGGCCCGAGCCCGCGCCAGGCGACTGACGTCTGGCCACGGAGGGTCGCGCCGCCCGCCGCCCGAGCGTCGGGCGCGAAGCGGCGCTGCTATACAGCTGTGTCACCTTCCAACTCATCGATCGTTCTGCTGCTGTTTGCTGCCATGGATAACATCTTTAATTTAGAGAGCATGCTATTTTTCAATTTGAAAACCAGATGACCCAGGCCCTAAAATCCGACGACTTGGGTCATCGGATTCTCAAATCGAAAAATTTCCGGTCAGATTTTGCATATTTCGACTGCATAAGCAGGGTCATTCGTTTTTGAGATCGAAAAATACAGATCTGAAGCTCGGAATCGAACCGCATACCGTAGGAAACAAGAAAACCCAACTGGAACGCGGAGGAACTGGCACGTCATATATTCATGAACCATTCTTCCACACCACACAACATGGCACAAGCAGCCCCACGGGTCGACCGTGGCCACTAGCTGTGGAAATCCAGATCAAAGGATAAGCTTAGATCCTGCACGAAGCAACGTTTGTGGCTTGTGGGCGAGTCTCTCACTGCCACGCGACAAGCTTCGTTCGTTGGACTCTTTCCTATCAATCATTAATTTCTTTGTTTTTAGTTTTCATTATTTCGAGTGTGTTGCTCACCGGTTGCTCAAGCTCGGGCTTCTCTCCGATCTGGCGCAAAGCACGAAGGCGACCCCACCACGTACTCTTTGGGGTAGCATCTCCCTCCTCTATTGGCATCGTAACGCTTCCACTGCTAGCAGAAGTCCGCGAGTGCTTGAGCAATTGTGATCAGCATTTCTTCAAATAGGGAGTTCCACATATTATGAAGCGTTATTGCCGTTTCGTCCCCATCCCTCCTCCCCTCCTTGTTATTTAGTGTTGTGCCGTTGCGGGCTGGTGTGGTGCATCTCTCAGAGCTCAGACTGCCGCGATTGACGAGATCAGAGGGCGCAGTGATGCCGGAGCATAATAATGACACGCTGATGGTTGCTGCTCCGCTAGCAAGCTTGGCCGAAGTGGTGAGGAAACCATAACCCCATTTCTTGGTGCGATGGATTCTTGCTTCGTACCTACAGCAGTAGTAATGCTAATGTTCTGTCTCCTGTCTCGTCTTGTCCCTCCTCTCGCCTCCCAGCTCACCACGAGCTCATTGCTTCACATACCAGCATACCCCCACCGACTACACAACATCAGTAGTTGCAGCATACAGGCAATCGTAGTAGCTCAGCTCGCGTATAGAGATGTAGATATCTGAGTAGTGCCTGTTAGAGCCTTTCCCCTGCTGCTGCTACGTGCCTGGTACGAGGTACTACGGCAGTAGGCACAGAACCAGATACCCACGTTTTGTGTACAAGTACAGCAGTTCCCGCCCTTGCTCTACCCCACTCGTCACTCACCATCCCCACGCAACGCCGAGCGGTCTACCCGTACTCTTGCCTGCGCGAAAGCTCGGAGACGCTCGAGACTCACAGCCCGGACCGCCAAAGCTGGACAAAGGCCCAACTCGAACAAGATCAGACAAACTGCTGTACAGATAACACACAGATCCTTTTCACACATGTGCATCACCTGTGTCATACAAGCTCCCACGGGGCTGATCTGTCCTACGACAGGATCTGAATGACCTGCGCGTGATTACAGCTTCCTGTCCCGAGATCTCTGCCGGCGGTTGGAGCTAGCTAGCTAAGGTTTAGAGTAAACAACTGCTGCTTCAGAATATGCACGGGCCAAATATAAATATTTGCACACACCAAACCGATCACGATCTAGATCATCTATTAATAATACGGGGGGGGGGGGGGGCACAGAAATCAGGACCCATACTAGAACACAAAAACCCCTACGATAATACAGTGTTTTTACTAAGCATATTTGGTCCTGATTACTATGTTCCCACGAAATAGGTGATCTAGATCCCTAAATGCCCATATTTTATGTTGGGCAGGATCTGTACAGCAGTGGTACAGATATGATCCAACCCAGGAGACGTTAGGTACTATTAATACTGTGATTTGTGAATACGCACGCGTTTTTGTGTACTCATGGAGGGGTTTCCAAGAGCTGCGGAAGGGATACATTTTTCTATTGTTTGTTTTCTTTCTTGTCGCCGTCCATCGACTAACCCCCAACCCCCGCCTTCTTGCCGATGGTTTTGTCGCTCGCTGCTGATCGCAGGAGCGGGCCGGACCGGCGCAGCTGCCCGACTCCACCCGCTACTGGAAAATTGAAAAGCAGGAGGACGACCTCACAGGCCAGCTGGGAGACCTGGAGCAGGGAACGAGAGAACGAAACAGGGAGTTCCAGGCGAAGTTGGAGGCGATCGAGGAGCGGATGAGGCGGTAAGATGGCGGGCGTACTCATTCGTTGCTTGTCATTGTCATTTGACCAATGACAACGCATCCCTGTCCAGAAAGAGCAGGGGGGGGGTGTGTGCTCATGTCATGGATGGTCGTAGTCGTACCGTATCCCAACATCACACTAGGGTGATAAGACAACACACCCCCTCGGACGATTCTCAAACCTGGGTTTCTCGACAACGAGGAGGGCGTACTGAGTACGACAAGCGATGCGTCATAGATGCAACCTGCTCGACGAAATCTTTCCAAGGCCTCCATTTGTGTCGTGCGTGCCCCCCCCCCATGTTTTGGAGGAAAACCGGGTCTGAAATTCGTCTCGGGGGGAGTGTTCTATTATCACCCAGTGCGATTAGGTATGACCATAGGGGGGAGGTTTCAGAGAGAAAGGTGGAAAGGATAAATATAACGGGGGACCATAGTTAATAGGACCTATGCTATACATCAAAACCTATATATTTAACCATTTTTACTAACAATATTTGGTCCTATTAACTATGGACCCCCGTAATAGCACGCGGGGGGATTGGGATGGAGGGGTAGGGAGAGGGGGGAGGGGTGTACTCGATAGGATGCATGGGCGTAGTCATATGACCGTAGACCCTTGCAGCCCTACCATGCCGGGACGGAGTACGTCGGGTTTTCACCGACCAGGCAGATATTGTTTGCACCAAGCGCGAAGCGCCCTGAGGTGCCCGATGAGTCGCATGAAGGGTTGGGCTACATCCTACTAAGAACCGCTTGTGAGGCGCATTTTTTCGCCTATGGATGACAGCTTCAGTGAGTTAATTTAATCGCTTCCAGAGACAGCAATGGGAGTACTATGTGGCTGCCTCTTGGGTGCCGTACCATAAAGACTACGTGGTACGCTCATTCCCCTTGTGCGGAATAAAGGCTCTCCACCCCGCACAAATGATCTAACTCGGCCACCAGCGGTGACCGACCGTCAAAATAAAAAAGAAAGGACGGTATCCTGCTTGTCAATCTTACGTAGTGGGAGGCGTGTTTTGCAGTGTCGTTGCCAACCGATGCCAACCCAACCTACTACGAGTGCTGCGCACCAGGTATACAACATATAGGGCGTGAAGGTTGGGAGAAAAAATTAGGAGATCATTTCGTATCAACTATGGACTGCGATTTATCGACAAGTGCACAGCCTTGCTCGAGATAATAGGAAAAGAGGAAGGAAGAAGAGAGGGCGAGTCGGACGGCATGGGGTCGGTGGTTATCCGTTCTGCTGAACGCGCAAAATTCCGCGGTCTGAGGAGGTCGGAGGGAAACAGCAAAAACTCACATGCGTTGCATGCATTGCATCCAGGCCGCGAGATGCGCGCTGTCCCCGGTTGTGGTATGCATACACGATTCTGTAGGAAACCCTCGATTTATCTCAATCGATCGTGTTGGTTTCGTCCGTCAGAACGGGTGGGCTACCTATTCTGAGGAGGGAGTATCGACGTTCGGGGGGAGTACCGACGAAACCAAATGAGAAACAGCGCTGAGTTGCAGTACGCAGTCCTTTCGTAACATGCCTGTGCGATTCTATAGGAAAACCTCGGGGCCACCACAATTGTGTTCGTTTTCTGTTGGTTTGCCTGAAGGGCGGGCTGCGTATGTTGCATATACCATTCTGTTGACACCCACACCCCACTCGCCCTTGGGTAGATTGACGATTATCACACATCGCCCGTCATTATCGATGTCATCGATATCATGATAGCATGATATTATCGATATCACCGATACCATCCCCACCACCGACAAGGATGCCACAGTAGTAAATCACAAACCCCCTTCTGACGTGTGTCGTGGCCCATGTCTCACGCCCTGTGCTGTGTTTCGTCACCCCGCACCGTGTCCCGTGCTGTGTCCCGTGCCGTGCCCCGTGTCCCGTGTCCCGTGACCCGTGTACCTCGACCCATGTCCCGTGCCGTGTCCCGCACTCCGTGTCCCATGCCGTGTCCCGTGTCCCGCGTCCCGTATTCCGTGTCTTATATACCGCGCCCCGTATTATGTATCCCGTGTATCATGTATCCCGTGTTCCACCCCATGTCCCGTGTCACATGCCGAAGGCTGGAGGCCGGCATCAATCGAGAGGTACGGGAGAGCGAGGAGGCCCACGCCGTGATGTTCGAGGGTTTGCAGGCCACCCTAGCGGCGGCAGCATCGGCGGTACAGGTTCAGGCGGAAGCTAGCATCACCGCTAGGTTCGAACCGGGTCTGGACCAGCACGTGAGAGAAAAAAGGGCGGAAGCGTAGTCCAGGGGGGGTCTATGGTCACACGACTACGGCCATGCATGATATCGAGTACATCTCTCCTATCGAGAAAACCGCCTCCCGGCCCCCTCTCTTCCCCACGCCTCTCTCCTCCTCCTCCTCTCGCCCCCCCCCCCCCCCACCCCGTGCGTGCGCGTGCGCTTACTGCGCATACCTTCACCGCGCACTGAAACAGATCGAACGGGTAGAGGCTCAGGACGCTATTGCGGAAGAGTTCATGAGCACAACGGTTCCGTGCATCGTCGACGAGCAGAGCGGGGCGGTGACCAGGAAGCTGAAGAAAGCCCACGAAACGTTCGACATCGAGAACGCAAAGATAGCGAAGAGGGAGCAGAAGGTGACGATATGACCGTAACCGTAAGCCGTAAGCCGTAACCGTAGCCTGTAACCGTAACCAACCGTAGCCGTAGCCGTAGCCTGTAACCGTATCACTACCGGCCGCAACCGTAACCTTAGACCGGTAGCCATACCCGTGACCGCATCCGTATACGTATCCGAACCGGCAACCGTACCCGTAACCGCAAGCGCACCCGCAACCGTACTCCGTATCCGCAGCGGTATCCCGTACCCGCAACCGTGCCCATAACCGCAGACGGAACTGAAAACACCGTAACCGAAACCAGAACAGCAACCCCAATCGAAACCGTAGCCGTATCCGTAGCCGCAACCGCAGCCGTGACCGCAACCGCACCCGTACCTAGGTTACGTAACCGTAACATTGTGACCGAAACCAGAACCGTATCACTCCAATCGCAACCGTGACCGTAACCCTACCCGCAAGCCGCAAACGCGACCTTACCACCGAGAAAGCCGACAGTCCGAGCGGCGACCACAACCTAAAAACCGTAACCGGAGCCGGAACCGTAACCGGAACGGGAACCGGAACCGTAACCATAGCCTTGTTACCGTTCCCGTTACTGCAACCGTAACCGTAACTCCGTAACTGCTGTTGCCGTTCCCGCAACCGTAAGCATAACCCCGTAACTGCTGTTGACCGTTACTGCAACCGTAGCCATAACTCCGTAACTGCTGTTACCGTCACCGGAACCGTAACCATAGCCTTGTTACCGTTACCGCAACCGTAACCATAACCCCGTAACTTGTGTTACCGATACCGTAACCATAACTCCGTAACTGCTGTTACTGGTACCGCAACCGTAACCACAACTCCGTAACTGCTGCTACCGTTACAGCAACCATAACCACAACCCCGTAACTGTTACCGCAGCCGTTACCTCTAAAGATACCGTTACCCGTGCTCTCCCGCTGCTCCCCGGTCGCTGCCCTGACGCTTCCCGCGCCGCGTGCTATATACGAACGTCTCCCGTGTCCGCACTCTTCTTGCGAATCCGTGCCCGCCGCTGCTGCTGCTGCTGCTGCTATTGCTGCTGTTGCTGTTGTTGCTGACATGGTGGAAAGCTTTTGGCGCGGTTCGCGACGCACGTGAGCGGCACCACGCAGAGCTTTGAAGATGAGAAGGCTACCCGTGTAGGTGGGTGTGGTGGTGGATATCGTATCGGGACTTTTGATATATGGACACGACTGACATCGACATATCGTATCGATCGGTGTACCGCGCGGAGCATTCAAGACCAAAAAAGGCTAGAGTGTGTATCGGTGTAGGTGGGGGCGGTGACATTGGGTAGTCGGTGGGATATCGTACCGACAGTTGCGATACATGGACGTGCGGAAGTTTCGATATATCGACCTTTTGGATAGAACGAAGTATCGATTTTAGTTTATCTCGAAATGTCTCTCGAGCTTTGGAAGTATCGTATCGGACGCGCTTTTGCCCCCAGTTCCCTGCCATGAACGTATTCATTTGCTGATACCATACCGAACGAAGAGCTGTGACGCATCGACTATCGAAATCATATCGACGCAGTCTTTTTTGTTCTTCGGTATCGTATCGGAGTTGATTCGATATCCGATATCCGAAATGCGCCACTGGGAATGGTCGTACGGCAGTATGCCGCGAAGCGTTATCCTCGTCTCCGTGCACTCCTCTATCCCTCGCCCCCTCCCCCCCTCCCCCGCTCCCACCTTTCCTCCCTGCCTCCCTGCCTCCCCTCCCTCCCTCCTTTTCTCGTGTGTCATTGTTGAGGTTGTTGCTGGTCTTAAGTTGATGCAGATGTTGTTGTTTGCTATTTGCTGTTGTTAACACGTATTTTCTGTTCGTCGTTAGCTTGTTCGTCCTTCATGCCGTCGATGCCGCCGATCGTGTGTTCGTTGTTGATGTTTAAGCAACGTAATGATAGTTGATGTCGTTGTTACCGTACTTCCAGGCAAGCTTTGGCTGCTGGGGGAGGACCTGGAGGGAACGGAGCACATGGACGATCGAGGGGACGAGGCTCTGCACGTATCTACCGTCAAGACAATCAAAGGTGCGGGGGGAGGTTGGGTTTGGATTGGGGGCGAGGGTTTGGGTGGGTGGGTGGGTGGGGTGGGTAGGTGGAAGAGTGGGTAGGTGAGTGAGTGGGGGGGGTGGGGGAGGGTGTGGGGGGGGCTGGGCTGGGTGGGTTGGTGTTCTGGTGAGGGTGTCGGTTAGGGTCGGGGTTGGGTTAGTTGATGGGGAGAGGGGAGGGAAGGTTGGGTGGGAGGGTGGGTGTCAAGGCAGACCGTGCAGCAGCATGCTCTGCCCCCCGGACAGAAGTGTTATGTTTCCATCTACAATTCATGCGGCTGCTGTGTACTACTACTGCCACTACTTTTTTACAACTACCAGTGCTGTTGTACGTATTATATACGGTAGTGTACTTATCACGAGGTTTTTGTTCTTGGTTATTTATGGACCGGGACTTGACCTATCATGTGAATTTTTTCTATTCGCGGAAAATAGTAGCACTGCACTCGATACACCACATTTCCACTATTTACTCTACTCTGCACGAATCGACACTACATCAAGCTACACCTACGCTATACTACGCTTATTCGATACACTACTCGAAGCGACGCAACACGATGCACTACGCCGTACGCTACGCCACACTACGCCGCACGACACCACTCCGTACACTACTAGCTTTCCAGACACCACACCGCCACCATGCACTACATACGCTGCACCGAATCTGACTTCGTAACCTAAACTACTGTATTAACTGCCGTTTCGCAACCACGCCGCACCGCGCGAAACCACAAGCTCTGCGTTGCACCACCCTGAATCGCACCACACCAAACCAACGCCCCACCTCACCCCAAACAACCCTACCTCACTCCACCCCATCTCACCCATCTATCTGCATCCGCGGCGTAACCTCGACAACATCCTACCCCCCCCCCCCCCCCCCCCGGCGTCCCCCCCCCCCCCCCTCCCTCCCTCCCTCCTCCTAGGCATGCGAGGGGACGTGGTCGAGCTAAGCGCGGAACGGGAACACCAGGACGGCATGCTGTTGGATTCGCTAGCGCACGCGCAGCAGAAGCTACAGGTAACCCGTCGGGAAGAAACGGCCACCTCGACCCCCCTCCCTCCGTCCCTCCCCTCCTCTTTCGGGAGGAAGGCGCCATCAGCACGCGGCGCGGCGCAAGTTATTGGTTTCCCCCCCCCCTGCGACCTAGTACTCCCATTGCTGTCTCTGGAAATGCCTACACCGGAAATTAAATCAGCTCATTGAAGCTGTCGTCCATATGCAAGTCCGCCTCAAAAGCGGTTCTTAGTAGGATGCAGCTCTCACCCTTCATGCGACTCGCCAGACACCTCACGTTTCGCTTCGCGCTTGGTGCAAGCAATGTTTGCCTGGTCGGTGAAAACCCGGCATGCTCCGTCCCGGCATTGTAGGGATGCGAGGGTCTATGGTCATACGACTACGGCCATGCATGAGATCGAGTACATCTCTCCTATCGAGTACACCCCCCTGCGACCTGTCAGATTCTTCGAACGGGGAACCCCCCCGTATACGCACCGTTATGTCCGGAAAAGTCAGGGGGCCGTGTTTGGATGCTCTAAACGAATATCGAAGTGGTTCGTGCAGCAGTCCCGAACACAATCGGTATACCAGTGTAACGTGACCACCTTTTGGCGCGGTGGGGTAGGACGCAGCGAGGGGGTCGCAGGGGGGGGGGGGGGGGGGGGAGTCAACGAAACCTCTCGCGGCGGGGCGGCATGTTTTTATTGTAAAAAAACAATTTCAAGCGTTCTTCACTTATAAAATTGCCGGATATAAAGTGGTCGTCATCTATGTGTGTGTGTTTTCTCAAGCGATTCCCCTGTGCAGATTATATTGGTTGACGTCTTTGCTGCATGCACCCCGATCCTTCAAATCAAAGTCATACTGTAATTGGTAGTTGAACCCCCATGTTTCGTTTTTTTTTCGACAGTGATACCGTTTTTTGGGCGCTGTCGATTTTCCCGACAACATTTCGTTTCTGGCAGTACCGTGTTTTCGACGACATCGACAACGATGCCGTTTATTTTTTTCACAGTACTTCTCCCCACGTCAATTGCCGCGTTTCGGGCACCGTTATTTTCGACATGGCCGGGGGGGGGGTTTTCCCCCGACAATAGTACCGGATTTTTTACGCTTCCTCCGTTCGCCCCCTCTCCTCCGCCTCCTCGCGCCCGTTGCCCCCTCCGTGTGCCTGCCTTTTCAGCGATGTATACTAGAGACTTTCGGGACGAAGCTTGAGGACGGGGGTGGCGGCACTAACGATGCAAATCTGCGACGGGGGGCGGGTAGATAAGGGTACCTGTGGCTGGGGTTAACTGTAACTCGGGTTACCGGTAACTTGGGTAGGGTTACCGGTAACTAGGGTACGTAACTAGGGTTTAACTATTACGGGGGTCCATAGTAAATAGGGCCTACGGTACACCCAAAAACCTAGATATTTACCATTTTTTTACCCACAATATTTTGGTCCTACTTACTGTGGTCTCCCGTAATAGGGTACCGGTATCGAGGGTATCGGTAAACTGGGGTGTCGGTAACTAGGGTTACCGGTAATCAGAGTATTTTTACGGTGGGAGTGAGCGGCACGAGTCGGTCTAGGGGGTGCCAGCGATTCCAGTCAGCAGGAAGGGTGAGCAGTGCGGGCGATTTTAGGAGAGGTCGGTGCATGGAGTGGGGGGGGGGGGGGGGGGGGGCAGGGGTGTGTGAGCGTCTGTTTTTTGTTTCTGATAGTATTTTGAGGTGTATGTAGCCTTCGTGCATCGAGTACAACGATAGGTGTGATGGTTTGATATGGTGGCGGTTCTTGTTTCTTTATTTTGCTGACATGTGAAGGGGCAATGTTTTTTTTCTTATTTGAAGCCGTTCTTTTCAGCAGGCGGGACAAAAGGGGGGAAGATATTTTTGTCGTGGCTCTGCTCTATTTGTAGCTGCGGCGTCTACGTCGACTCTACGACTTTGTTGGGCCTGCTGCTTCCGGTGCGCGAGACTGTCGTGTCGAATGCCAAAAAAAATAAAAAAAATAAAACGCCTCCTGCAATCGCGGTATCGCCCAAGTCGTGCCATGCCAAAAAATACATGCCCGTCCGTGCCCTGCACTCTCGGCGGACACTACAGGTGGTACCCCGCCGCCACGAGTACTCGCCAATTTTTTGGGGGGAATCCCCGGGTACTCGTATTTTCGGCTATTTCCGGCGGATACCCGGGAGACGTGATAGAGAGACAAGAGAGTAGATACCTTTTGACACGCGGGGTACCCTTGAGTACCCTCGAGTACCCCCGAGTACCCGGGGGGGGGGGGGTTGGCAAAAGGGGTACTCGGAGATAGATCTGCTGTGAAATTTGCCTAAAACCACTCGCGAGTTTTTTTGTAAATGGGTTTCCTGGATACATTTTGTACGAAATATCTGCCCAGATTACGTTACTGATGTCGTGATAAGTTGTCATCCCGGTCGTGTCCAGGGTTTACGAAACAGCAAGTACTCGGGTATTCGCGTACCCGGCGTACTAGGAGGGGTACCCGGGTACTCGCGCACCCGGCGTACTGGAGGCCCAGCCCCTATACTAGGCGAATACTGGAGGGTGGACCCCCAGCACGCCGGGTACACGTACCCGGCGTACTCGGGGCCCAGCCCCTATACTCGGCGAATACTGGAGTGGTATATATTATATATACTATTGCACGGCGACGAGTACTGACGGGACGGGTACGTGGTACTCGCGAGTATCCGGGGGGGGGTTGTGTCAGATGAAGGTTTGACGGGCCAAAGGTAGGCCTGACAGGGCAAAGGCACACCCCTATATTAGAGGACACCGAACGACATCTTGTACGTACGAAGTACGAGTACAAAGTGCTACATGAGCATGCCCTCACACACGCACGCTCACCGTATACCCGGCATATAACAGGAAACACGCAGGCGCCAGACAACAAACACACTCCGTGGGAGGACGGATTTCAGAGGCTACGTAACTTTTCTCCCAGAATCTCTGGGGCGCGGGGGGCCCACACACAACGGAAATGGTGGCGTGTGGAAGTGGGAAAATCTCGATACGAGATGTTTTCCATAGACAGACCAGACGCATCATATCTCTAGGTGTTTGCCCTATCCTTCTCCCTGTTGTCGAGCTACTCAGCTTGGAACACGCGTGTCCAAGGGGGTAAGTTTCCTTTTTTTGCTCTCTTGCGGCTGGGCTCCGAGCGACGCGACGACAATTACCGGTGACAAACTACCTGCAATCCGGGATCAAACTACAGGTACCATTTTTGTTCCGGTTGGCCTTGGTCGTCGCATGCCCTTTCCGTACTGTATGCGTGCTCCGGGACGCGTTCTTCGATAGAGGTAACTTTCCCGCTAAGACATTTTCTGAATGACGGGGTTCCTTAACCCAAAATCGTCGGAATGCCAATTTTGTTTCGAAAAATGACGTTTTGTGTACTTGAGCTATGGGAATATTCGTCGGGAGGAAAATTGATATTTGTGCTGTGGAGTCAGTTTTCGGTTGGAGTATGGAGCTCCTTAAGTGAGGAGCTTCAGACAAATTAGGGTGTAAAACCTCTATCGTAGAACGCCGCTCGGGCAGTAGGAGGAATGCCACAGAGGGCCCATCCAGGCAGAGAGGGCCCAGTCAGGTCTTCAAGCGAAAGAAACGAAACAAAGGAAACTTGTTGTGTTCCTTGTTCTTGGCTGAACTTGGGATGCTGAATCGCTACGAAAATAAAATAAAGCAAAAAAAAAAACCTGGTAGGTGGACCATAATGGCACGTCTCTTCCGAGTTCCGCGGATGATGGACTATTATTATTTACTGTAATGACTTCATTGGCCCAACATGGAAGCCGCGTTTAAAAGGGACGCTGATTATTTGCCTGGATGCTGCATGGGCAAAACTACAGCTGTGCGTGGTCATTCCCGTCACACCCCACGCTTGCTTGGTCGCTGTCTATTTCCATCCTACACCCCCCCCACCCCCGCGCTCCCTCCTCCGGCAGCGATGAACACGAAAACATACACAGATACACACGAACAAACAAGCCTACCTTCAGACATACGGTCACGAACGGATAGAGCCCCTCCCCCCACCTCCCCCCCCCCCCCGCCCCCCCCCGCCCCCCCGCGCCGGCGCGGCACCGCAAGCTTGCTTATTTCTCGGACCTACTCACGACGAGCGCTACTCGTACAGAGCAACCTACTCGAAAAATAGATACTTCGAGTATCCGTGTACTCGTATAGCAGAGCACCTTACTCGAAAAATCTCCGTATGTATAGAGCGCTAATCGGACAGAGAGAGCTCTACTCGTACAGCAGTGCTCTACTTCCAGTAGTCGTAGAGCGCCAGGATATCCATGTGCGAGACACACACAGAGAGAGAGAGAGAGACAGAAGCGAGCACGAGGGTGAGCTGTCGGAACCAAGTCGGAACCAACGAACGACGCCTGCATCGAGGTAAACGCGTACCTGGTACATATCAAACCAGTTTTTTCCCCATTCATACGTACCAGTGCCAGATATGACGCCTCTGGACGGAAAGACGAAGACTGTTTAGGCAGAAAACACGTGAAGACCAAACGGTCCTTCCGCGTGAGTCGAGAGTGGTGCCACAGTAGTATGCACTGCAGCATCGAGCCCCTCTCGTGTACGGAAGGCTTGACCCCACCCGTCCCCCACCCCATCCTAACGAGTGAACATCCAAGAAGAAGAAGGAAGAAGAAGGAAGAAGAAGAAGAAGAAGAGGAGGGATAAAAAGAAAAATAAAACGACAGCGGTAAACGGTGCCCAAAACAAACAACAGCGCGCGCACCGATAGTCTCGAGAGGTATTCGTCGTTGTGTTCGTCCCACGCGCCGTACGTACTCGTTCGGAGCCTCTTTTGTTCTTACCTCCCTCGCCCTGACGACTAAAACATCACAGCAACCGCACTGCAACAGCAATCAATACCGACAAGCAACATGACATCAGCAACACTCACTACTTTCTTGGCCAAACCAGCAGCAACAGCAACATCAGCGACCACTATTATTGCCAGGGGGCATATCGTAGTAGATCAGAACCGAGTATGGTGTGTGAACACAGGGGGATACATGGATTCTTACTACGTAAGCCCACCCCGTGACACCATCACCAGAAGCACTATACGTGGCAGCACTGGGAACAGCAGAAGCAGCGAAAAAAACACAACCAACAAACACAAGCCACTCCCTCCGCCCTGCCCTGCCTTGCCCCCTCCCCCTACGCGTTCACCGGGAGCCGTTTTCATCGAACAACGGACGAGCAGCAAGATAATTCCGCCGCCCCATCGTATCCCCCCCCTCCCTCCCCCCCCGCTCCGTCTCGAAAGGCATGCGTGGTCAATGGTCAAATGACTAAGGCAAGCAACAAATGAGTACGCCCCCCCCCCCGTGCCCCCCCCCCCCCCCTCCCCTCTTCCCCCCCTCGGCTCAATCTCACACGCCACCGCCTTTTCCTATCCCAACAACCGCCGTGGGCCTTAAGGGCGGCGCTCCCATTGTGAGCACTAACCACTTCGAATCAGAGTCAGATTTAGTTTTCCGTACGATGCAGCAATAAAAGGGTTCAATACTTTACCCCTCTAGCAGTATTCTTCTTGTGACGACGAAGCACTCGGAATTTTCAGAGTCAGATCTTGGTTTCCGAACGGTGGCGCCGTGCAGAGTCAGCGGTACTAAAAGACGGTTCCAAGCCTTCTTCGCGCGTCCAACACGCTACAGGGTAGGCCAAGAAACCGCCATCGCTTCGCCCCACGAAAACCGCGAAAACATTTTTCCCACAGAGAACGCAAAGTCGGTTTCATCTCCACACTAAACTCCAGACCGTTTTCACGAGAACTGCAAACTGCAAGTCACTTCCACAAAAAAAAACCCCGTAAAATCATTTCCAGCTAACGCAAACCGTGTACCACATCCCCATACCACGACCCGTCAGTCGTTCCCATAAAACGCACCCGTTTCGAACAAGCAAAAAAACGCAACTCATGCCCAGCAAACCGCAAAATTGTGTCCACAAACGGCAAATCATAGCCACAAACCCGGAACTCGCTTTATTCCACAAAACTGCGAATCATGCCCAACAAACAGCAGAAGTGTCCACAAAAAAAATGCAGATCATTGTTTTGTCAAAATCCGCCCATCACTCCCCGCGAGGTGCACAAATCGTTTCCGACGAACCGCCGATCGTTTCCCACAAAACCGCAAAAAAAAAAGAAGAAAAAAAAGTAGTATCTGCATGCCGTGTCCACGTTCACAAACCGCAATCGTTTCCAGAAAACAGCAAGTCCTTTCAACACAACCTGCGAATTACTTTCGTCCATAAGCTTGCTAACTGTTTCCACACAAGAAAAAGCAAAAAGCTTTCGTAAAAAAAAAAAAATGTCTTCTCCACAAACTGCCAATAAGCTTGAGCGCTTAATCCAATGCTGGTGACCTCAAGGCTGAATAGCCCGATATGAGGGGGGAGGTACAACACTGGGGTTATGGAGAGAAAAAGGCGGCAAAAAAAAGGGGGGGGTACCCCGTGAGGGAGGGGGGGAGACGGGGGGGGGAGAGGAAAAGCTCGAGCGGAAAAGTGCTGTGTATAGCTAGCTAAACCTTCCACCCCTTGGACAGATCAGATAGATCATCTACAAATAGATCATGATCTAGATCATCTGGTTTCTCACCTGTCGTTGTGAGAGGTTGTACAGGATCTGCCTTGTAGGGCAGATCATCCAACCCAGGAAACATGTGCTACTACTGCAGATCATGCAGATCATACGGGTCCCACCCAGCAGCACGAGCTAGATCATACACCACCGGGGATATATGATATATCTGCCTTGAAGGATCTATATCATGAACTGTGGGAATCGATGATCTGTTTGCGACGTGGGAAACCGTCAGAGAGTTTTACCGCTAAAAAATCCCCATCCCTACGCGACTGTTGAGGCTGCATCGCTTCGATCAATCCGCCAATCAGCTCGGAGATATGAACTACTGAACCAATCATCTCGGAGAAGATGTATCAACCAACAAACCAATCAGCTCGGTGATATGAACCAATCGGCCGGGAGATACGAGCCAATGAACCAATCAGCTAAGATGTAGGAACCGACGAACCAATCAGCGAGGACAGACGAACCAATGAACCGATCAGCTAGCAGATGCGGACCGACAAACCAACCAGCGCGGAGGTACGTACCAATGAATCAATCAGCTCGTAGGCCCGATTGAACCAACCATCTCGAAGACAGCCATGAACCAATGAGCCGATCATCTCGAAAAAACGAACCAACGAACCAAGTCAGGTCGGAGATACGAACAAACGAACCGATCAGCTCTTCAGAGATACGAACCAATGAACCTATTATTGGGAGACACCAATGAACCAAGCAGCAAATCAGCTCGGAGATATGGACCGTCGGCACGTGGGACACTCCTCATTATCTTGCAGCCACCCATCCACGCAGTCTATGAATATCACCCAGGGTGGAAAAGGAATGCACAGGAATGGATGTCGAAGACAGAGGCGGGGGTACGGGGGGAGGCGAACGGGGACGGGGAGGGAAGGGGAGAATGGGGTGGGGAAGTGGTCAAGAGGCGGACGGGGTAAGGTGAGGAGAGGGCGGGGTGAGATAAGGATAGGCCGGGGAAAGAGAAGGGAAGGGGAGAGGGAAAGGAGGGGGGGGTGTACCCAATAGCATGCATGGCCGTAGTAGTCGTATAACCGTAGACTCTCTCGCATCCCCACAGTACCGGGACGAGGCACGTCGGGTTTTCACCGACCAGGCAGGCACTGCTTGAACTAAGCGCGAAGCGCCGTGAGGTGTCCGGCGAGTCGCATGAAGGGTGAGCTGCATCCTACTATTAATAAGAGCGCGGGGGGGAAGCGCTCATATATATTTTTTCTGCTCGGGATGGATCACAAGCGGTGCTCTCGATGTTCGGTCGGTATATTTGCTTCAGGTTCCCGGGTGGCTGTCTGTCACTGCCATCGACGAAGGAGGGCTACACTACTCAACACCTCTTAGAGAAGCTCTTGCTTCGGGCCAGGCTCAATCAAGCAAGCCCGTATGTGACGCACGGTTAAGCCGTACACAGGTTTCCGTATACACAAAGTTGGTCGTTGTAAGCCAACACTGATTATAACTCTTCTAGGACCGCAGTCCTGTCTCGGGGAGAAACTACTTAGATTTTGACTGGTCTGTCTCCACAACGGCACAGCAGTACAAAAAGGGCTTATTCCCTACCTGCTGCTTTATATCGATAGAGTTCTATTCTACAGTATACACCAGGTATACGCTGTCACTAAAAAAAACTTGCGCAGCAGGACATTCATCATAACTGTCGTCGACCTGTGTGCTTGTGCGTGCGTCTGCTGGTGGAAGATTCCGAGAAATATATCAGGATTTGGTCGTACAAGTTAGGAGGTCGTAGCATTCCTTCAAAAATAAAATAAAATCCGTCCTCAACCAAAGCTCGTTTTCCTTTTGGTGTGTGTGTTTTTTTCGATCATCGCATTTACTTTCCATCTCAACTCGTTGGGAGGTGTTGTATAGGGCGATAACCCAAAATGGGTACACCTGGTCCATTTCTAGTCAAAAATGGGTACCGGCTGTAATCCGAGTCCGAAGCACACCTCGCGAGCCACGTGATTGAGAGAAGATGACCCTGCTACACACCCATGAATCGCCAATATGCTTCGCTTTCAACCCTTCATTTGGCTTAACTACTCGCCGATAGCGTGCATTTGGCAGCCGCTCTGTTCCTTCGTGTTTCTTCCAGGCTCTTCCACCTCTGGCTACGATTCATGTCACTCTAGTCAACCACTGTACGCAACGGTTACGAGCGCATTCGTATCACCCTGGTATGTACCAGGTATGATCATGCACCGCAACCTGGATATCACACCACATACCAAGGGTGTTGTGTATTCACACGACTGCTCCTTACACACCCTCTCGGACTCCAGTCCCGTTTGGGGGAGACAAACTGCTCAGAATTCAAGCGTTTTTTTATTTTTCCAGCAAAAAATATAGCTGCAGTTCTGAAAGGCTCGACCAGTACCTACTGCTGTTGTAGATCGCACCATCTGGTAAAAATAGTGTAAAACGCCATCTGGTAAAATAGTGTAAAATAAATAGGCACTCACTGAGACCGGGCAAAAATTGTACGCTTGCCATCAGCACTCTTTGGTCCAGGAAGAAAAACACCCTGGCCACGCTTTTGACACCTTGATCCCACCCCAGACCTGGTCCCACCGGGACCTGAACCCTCGAAACTGCATCCGGGGACGTCGAAGGGGCTACATTCGGCTGCCGGCGATCGTACCTGTAGGTCACTATCCCTCAGAAATGAGTACAGCGATCGTGTCTTTTTGGGCAACCAATCGCGCGATGGCTCGTGGGGTGTGTTTTTACTCCTCGATTCCGGTCTGTACCCGTTTCTGACTCGATACGGAGTGGCTGTACCCGTTTTTGGTTGTTTACCTTTTGGTAAACCTCCAGCGGTGTTCTACGTTCTACCGCTGTAGACTATAGCGGCAGCCGTGATCGCAGCTGTCGTTTCTTCTTCCCCCCCGGTACAACTAAATAGTAAGTGCCTTCATTTCATCGGGGGGCAACTTTTCTGCAGACACGGCCGGCGACCCTTGTAGGGTATAAAACTGTAAATATTATACTGGTTTTAGTGCTCTCCCCGTTTTGGTTGTGGCCTCGCTGGTGGAAACCCCGCCTATGGTGGATAAAAACCCACGTGGGAGAGGGTGCCTTGGGTGGGCCATGCCGGCGGATGATTGCATTTCTGCACCACTAAGTGGGAGCAGGGTGCCCTATGGCAAATGGGGTCAGGTCCGGGTTGTGCCAAGTAGGAGCAAGGGTCGGCAACAGCCTTCGGCCTGTGAATTTCTCTGACAGGCTCGTGTATTACAAACAGCCCCCGGATTTTCGTCGCTTTCCATCGAATTTTGCCCTAACTCGAGGGAAGGAAGTTAGTGCTGAATGAGCCATTTTCGCGATAAACATGGAAGGCACGTGTTATATATCCCGTAACGTAGTGGGAGGGGGGAGGCGAGCCGACCTACCATCGATACGAGGGAGACAAAAAAACAAAACGAAACCCAAGCAAAACAAGACGAAAACAACTCAAATCAAAACAAAACAAAACAAATCGAAACAAAAGCAAAGCAAAAAAAAACATAAACGAAACAGAAACCCAAAGAAAAAAAAAAAACACACACACACACAACCAAAACCAGGCCTAAACTCGCGCTCTCTTGCTTTTTCCACGACAGAACAAAAGACTCACAAAAACACCTGCCTAGATTTGAGTGCTGACCCATCGTCGGGACTTACTTACCGTATGTATAACACTATCACACGGGTGACCGCGAGCGCTAAGCGATGGGTCTATCGAAACATCTCGTCGAGATCATTCCAAGCCACTCTTACTTAAGGCATGGTTTAGAGCAAAGTCGGCCCGGGATTTATTTTTTTCAGCGTGTCAGACGCAAATGCCGATAGAGAAGCTCGCGCTCGTTTTGCTCGCAACTATTTACGATGATCACCTGTGTGGAAGGCATGGTCGCACGGTAGTCTCGTCAGCTCTTCCGACTCTTCGAAGTCGCACTGGCAAACTAGGCACCTTTTCATCAGAAGAGACCAAAATGACCAAAATTAATCAAAAACACGTTTTTGTCAACAAGAAACAGGGACGAAAACGACGGCGAGACAAGAAAAAAAAAAGCAAAGAGGGAGAGCGGGAGAGGGAGGGAGGGAGGAAGGGGGGGAGGAAGGGAGAAATAACGAAACAAACTTCGGTTAGGAAAAAAAAAGACGATTCCGGAGCACACTGCATGGAATTAATTAGAGCGGAGTTCGATTCGCATTGATGGTGTAGGTAGGGGGTTAATGTGAAAGAAGACACATACGTAACGGTGCACAGCAGAACATGCGTCCATCCTCCCTCTTCTTACTACGAGTACTATAATATTATTTTTGTCCAAAAAACAAAAAGCCGACAGCCCTTCGACGCGTGGTGGGAAAACAAAATAAAAACGAAGGATACACCTTCTGGTGTACCTCCTCCCCCTCCCCTCCTCCAAAGATCGCAACAGCAACAACAACAACAACCATGACAAGGACAACAACAACAACCACAACAACAACAACAACAACAACAACAACAACAACAACAACAACAACAACACCAACACCAGCGGAGGCGTTTCTGTATCAAGCAACGAGGATAACAATCGTCGAAAAACGGCGACGCTTTGGAGCAAGCGAAAACACTAAGAAAATACAGTATCTGGTATCAACATCACACTCTTCCGCTGAAGACTACCCAAGAACAGAAGCGAACATCAGGGGAACTCCGCGTGTGTCCCCCGTCTGCCTTTTATCACTCCAGCAGGTATAGCAACACTGCGGTAAGGTTTCCCCCACTTTCCAACATTCTCCGTTAAAACAGCGTTCGGGAGACAAAATACCGGGTACCTGGTAGAAATTAAGCTTGTCTCGAGAAGAAAAAAAAACACGTGGAACCGCAGTACCAGGTATAATAATAGTACTCAGGGGATCACTTTTTCAGCAGCAAAAAAAAATAAGACGGTATTCTCAGAGATAAGACACGGGGTGGTCTCAGAATGGCTATACCCCTTTTATTGCTGTGACAGAAACAAATCACAGGGGGAACTCACTTCGTGTCCGCTTCTGCTCCCCCTCCTCCCCCTGATCCTGCTCCCGAAGACCTTTCAGCCGCGTACGAAACTCTCGGGAGGGCATCGATGACCGACTTGCATCTGCCAGCCGCACGGCAGTCATCGTACAGGGAGCAGAAAAACGAAAACCGTTTTCGACATGGAGGCGGGAGGAGGCGAGGGGGCGGGGGGGGGGGCGGGTGTGTGCTCTCATCATCATGCATGCCCGTAGTCGTATCCAACCCAGGAAGCATGTCCTTAGGTCATGCAGATTGTGCGGCAACATGAACTACCCACCCTACGGATCGGAAATCTACAGTAGAATCTACCCCTCAGGGTTTACAGTGAAATCGTCGAAGGGTAGTCCCCCAATCCTCTAGATAGCCACCCCCCGCCACGAGCATTGCTTGCGCCTCTCGGAGCCGCCGCAGATGAAACACATTTGCGCGGACGCTGTGACAGCGGTGGCACTGCCGACACCGAAACGAGTGAAAGCGGGAGCCACGTCTCCTTGGCACTGCCCATCCCTTAGAGAGAAATGCTGGGGTGCGAACATAACGTTAGATACTTTGGGAGATGTTTGCAATGTAACCACACGTTCGATCGATGATCTGCAGGTCACACAGATCATGATCTATGTGATCTGTCTGCTAACAGATCATCCTCTAGTTCCTCGCCTGCCGTCATAAAAGGTTGTGCAAGATCTGTGCATAGTACAGATAATCCAACCCAGGAGACATGTACTACTGCAGATCATACAAATTATGCGCGTCCCACCCGGTAATTACTACCGTAGATCATACACGACCGGGAATTGATCTATCTATCTTGCTTGAAAGATCTAGGTCATCATGGAAGATCTAGATCATTGAGTGGGAATGAATGATCTCTAGATGACCTGTCCAAGGCTCTGTATGCTGATATAAATCTGGATACCTGGGTACTCTACTACGTACACACACGTATACACTACGTGGCCTGTTTTGTTATCCCGTGTTTTCTTATCGGGAAAAATCTCAGAAAGTTCTGATATCTACCAAGTGAAGGGATCTACCGAGAGAAAGAGGGAAATGGAAAAAGAGAGGAGAGAGGGAGAGATAATACTCGATCAGTCATCTTTCAGCGACGGAGCCAAGTACATGTGCATCACCCCCGCCGAGACAGTCACATACATTTTCCTACCTACTGCTGCTGCGGACTTCTACCGCCACAGCTACTGCGAGCTTTAGCAAGCTGCTGCTACTGTGAGCTAATGAACGCTACTACTGGACGCTGCCATGAGGTATACACGTACTGCGATGTACCGCCATCCACCTTGGGAACTATGGTGAGCTACGTGCTGCGAGCCACAGTGAGCTACAGCCGTAAGCTAGTGCTGCAAGCTATTGAACGCTACTAGTAATACTACTGCAATAGTAGGATACTATTACGGGGGACCATAGTTAATAGGACCTATGGTAAACATAAAAACCTATATATTTCAACATTTTTACTAACAATATTAGGTCCTATTAACTATGGCCCTCCGTAATACCGCAATTACGACAGCGGCGGCGATACCTTAATCGCCACCTTTCCTTGCGAACGTCGCCGATAGCGCTCCCGAGCTCGAGCATACCCTGCACGAGAAAGAAAAATCCAAAAGACACCCCACGGGGACGCAAAGGCAGGCAGGCACCCGGCGAACACAAAAACAAGAGCAAGAAAAACTCAGGGAGCGAAGCGGGCTCACACGATGCACAAAAAAAAACTTTTCAGAGACCAAAAAAATTGGCACACTACTGCGAGAAGAGCGCAGTATCAACGTACCAACGCATCCGAGAGAAGGAGGATGATACATGAATGCATGAGAAGAGATGTAACTGCAGATACTACCCCTAGCTCGGAAAATATCAAAAGAGAGATACGAGTACGTACACAGATATGGCACATGTATGCAGGGAGGTACAACAGGACCTACGGTACAAACAAAGACCTCTATCTTTCCCTATTTTTACCAACAATATTTGGTCCTATTTACTCTGGTCCCCCGCAATAGCTGTACTCGATGCCGACCGGGGAAAACGAAAAAAAAAAAATGTTCAACCTTAACAACACACGCATGAAGACACGCACATCAACCCCAACAGTGCAAAGCAGCGGTCGCCGGTGTCAGCTAGGTGCAGCAGAGCATATTTAGGTACAAACCATGTTACCCCCCCTCCTCTTTTTCGAAAAAAAAGAAAAAGAAAAAGAATCACAATCCCCCTCCCTCCCTCCCAATAAACGGAGCACCCTTCGATCTTTTATCTCAACAAACTCACACCAAATTAAGATCTGCATACTATACTATACGGCGCCCGCACATCGTAGTCGAGCGATTCGTCCTCAGCCATCGCGAAGGTCCTCGGGCTCCGCTCGTCCTCCTCCAGCAGCGCCTGCATCGCCGCCATGTCTTCCGCCGCTACTCCGTCGATGCCATCGATTCCTCCGCCTTCCGTCGCGCGAAGTATGTCCACCGCCGCCGAATAAGACGCCATGGCCTGCCGGCGACGACAAGGGCCGGTCGGTACGAGGGCAAGGGCCGGTCGGTACATGGAACGGACGGTCAAGTAGGTATATAGGTTGTGAGCGCAAATCAACAACAGTGGCAAACCCACCCTTATGGGGGGCCAGAGTAAATAGGACCAAATATTGTTAGTAAAAATAGGGGAATATATAGGTTTTTGTGTGTACCATAGGTCCCATTAACTATGGTCCCCTGTAATAGACGCAACCGAAACAACAACGACAACGACCGGGAAAAAAACGTCGAAAAAAATTACAGCGACAATAGCCAACAACAGCAGCAACCGTTCCCCCCCCCCCCCCCCCCGCCCACCCCTGCTCCGTACCGCGCAAGATGTCCACCGCAGCGGAAAAAGATGGCTTCCCCCTCCGGTGTGGCGGGGACAAGGAAGGGTGAGAAGGCGGCCAAAATCAGCAACAGCAACAACAACACCGGCAAAAACAAAAAACGAACACAAACACACCACCGCCAGCACCAGCACCAGCACCAGCAGCTATAGCTATAGCTATAGCTAATAACAGCAACAAACACAGAACAACGACAAGAGCACCACCACCACCACGACAAACAATAATCATACCAGCACTCTCCACCCTCGCCGAACACCTCACGATGCTTCGCGCTTGGGTGCAAGCAGGGTTTGTCTGGTCGGTGAAAACCCGGCGTGCTCCGTCCCGGCATTGTAGGGGTGCGAGGGTCCATGGCCATACGGCTACGGCCATGCATGACAATGATTACACCTCTCCTATCGAGTTCACCCACCTCCTCCTCCATGAGCATTCTGGCGAGCGCGAGCGAATCGGCCTCCGAGTCCCCTGCCCCCGAATCGCCGGCAGATTCCGAATCGGCCCCGACAAATTCCGAATCGGCCACGACAGATTCCGAATCGGCAACGGCATCCGACTCAGCGATGGATTCCGAATCAACGATGGCTTCCGAATCGGCAGCGTTTTCCGAATCAGCAGCGATTTCCGAATCGAGGGCGGTTTCCGAATCAGCGACGGCTTCCGAATTGATAGTGGCTTCCGAATTGGCAGTGTTTTCCGAATCAACGGTGATATCCGAATTGGCAACGTTTTCCGAATAGACGACGTTTTCCGAGTTGGCAGCAGCTTCCGAATCGGTGGCGGTGGTGGCGTCATCATCATCATCAACAGCATCATCAGCATTCGCCAGATGGATGATGCGTGCTGCCGCGGGTGTCACACGGCCTCCTCCGATTCTGCTGGAGCGACGCCCCTTCTCCTGGGTCGCCGATGACGCTGGGGATGCGAGTACCACAACTGGTTTTCTAACTGGTTTCGCGACTGAGTGCGGGGGGGGGGGGGGGGGGGGGGGGGGGGGGATGATTGGCTGGGCGAAAGGGGGGTGCTTCAAAGTTTCTACGCACTATATATCACAGGTAGCAGCAGTACCTGGTACGCCCAGAAGCGAACTACAGTAGGCTCTAATGATTCTACTGCAGTACGTCACTAAACTACTACTACTAATACTGAGAGTCTACTATTTCTGCCGGTATAGTGGTAAAAAGTAAAAGGCGGCCGCAACTATAAAAACAACAAACCCGTGTACGCGCACATACTTCGTAAGTGTACTCGTGGCTTTTAGAAAGCCCGCGCCCAAGATATTTGCAGTCTCTCAAATCGGTGTTTTATTCCTTATCTCGAGCACTCTGAAACCGGTGCTTCTCTCAAATCGAGCTATCTTTACCCTTTTTTTGCAAAGCTGCAGTCCGGTTTGGGGACAAATTACTCGTTTTGGGCACAAACCAGTCTAATTCGAAGTAGTTGGTCCCCTACACGGGACTGCAGTTTTGTAAAAAAAAGGGTGAAAATCGCAGCCCCCCCCCCCCATGTAGTACTTACTCATTGCCGCAGGTACCGGTTTTACAAGCATGGCATTGGCAAGGAGACTTGCTGAACACGTTTTCCCACCGTGATATACCAGTAAAAATAAATAATACTACTCTTACGTCATACCGCTCACTCGAGAAAGTTGGTGAGACCGCGTTTCTCACTGGTCTCCCACGTCGGACCAAGATCATCTACAGATCATTTCCACTTCATGAACTAGATCTTCCAACGCAGATAGATCATTCCTGATCTGTATGATCTGTACCATGATCTAGCTCATGAAGCCGGGTGGGACCCGTATGATCTGCATGATCTGCAGTAGTAGCACATGTTTCCTATGTTGGATGATCTGTACTATGCACAGACCCTTGGAACAACCTCTCACAACGGTAGGTGATGAACTAGATCATCTATCTGTAGACAGGTCAGATATATCATGATCTGTCTGTCCGGGGTGTGCATTGTCTAGTTTTGTCGTATATGTTACCTGCCCCCCCCCCCACACACACATTGGGGCTAGCGAAGCTCGGCGAGACTCTGACCATGCGAAAAATGCTGCAAAATATAGCGTACAACCAAAACTACTTGAAACCTTTAATTTTTTAGTACGAATGTTTAGACGCCTGACACGTTTATCAACGTTACATAAAATACGCGTATACACAGGCGCGGGTACAGAAGGCAAAATAGTATAGCATACGAAAGCTGAAAAGTTGTGCGAGTACTGGTAGAGTGGGAGAATGGAGCGTCCGGCGACACAGCATTCGGCTGTGCAATCACGAATTTACCTTCTGATGCGGCTGTGCCGAGACCACGGACGGGAGTAGAAAAAGGTGCCCCCGCCGCCGCCGCCGCCGCGACCACGCTCTTCCTCGCCGGCGCCCCCGTCGTCGCCTGGCGTGTACGTGCAGGAGCATTTATAGAAGGGATGACTCGTGGTTATGCTCACATGCCCGTCACTCGCGTAATAAACGGTACAGCGGTATCGTACGTAAGTATGACGGCGTATGCCGTACGATGTGACACGATGGTACAAGGGAAGCAACGCGCTGACACGATATGTACGTGTGATACCCACCAGAGGGTAATCAATCCCCATACTTCCTCTGTCCCATACGAACATGACTCTGGTCGGTTATGGGCGATTATTCGTTTGGGTGGAACTTCGTTGACGACGACCCTTTAGTGGGGTTCTGTAGAAAGATACAGCGCAGACGAAGCAGACGCAAAAAAAAAGAAGAAAAAAAAGAGAAGCACATTTTCAATACTAACACCAGGTCAGAATATATCCTATTTTATCCATTATAGAGACATTTTTGACCAAAATGTTTTCAACACATTTTTCCCCCTGGGAAAGGGGAGAAATACGGCCATTTTTGGGCCGACTATTTTTTTCCCGGCCGTCCGGCCGCATGGTTCGAAAGAGTGCTGCGAAAAAAAAAATGTTCCAGCTCATACAACGGCGAAGAAAATGGGGAAAAACATCGAAAACCAGATCGGACACCGATAAGGGCTCGTACAAACAAAACCGACCAGACTTATTTATTGGACAGAGGAAGTATACATATATGCCGCCATCCCCGGTGGCTTGGTAGGTGGTTCGCGTGCCTACTCGAAAGATAAAATTTCGTGCGTTCAAGTTTCGTCGAGTGCCTAGTGGTAAAAACTTTTTCTTGCAAAAAAAAATCGATTTGTGGAAAGCGCGAGAGCGTGAGTTGGCAACATTCGATGAAAATCGACGAGCTGTGGGCATGCTGAATGAACCCTTTGAGAAATGAAAATGAAGGCTCGTACCGGGGGGGGGAAGGGACGACACCTGTGACCACGGCTTGTCCAGAAGATCGCTGAGGGTAAAACCTCCCAAGAGCACGAGTTGAGCTGGGGAGTAAATGTGATATGAAAGTTAAATGAAAAAAAAGGCGTATATACCCCATGACGGATAATGTACCATACACATACCATGGGTGTATTCCACGGATACTTAAATATGGTGCGTCCCGTGGGCTGTTCCATGGAGAAAACCAGGGCCTAGCTGTGAAGGTATTACCTACTGAGCTACAAGGATGAAATATCGATCGATTGCCCAGCCCAGGGTAATATCCTTATAACACTCTCCCCCCCTTTGAACGGCGGGAATCTTTGGGGCGTCGGTACCGTTAACGACCGTACGCTGACCTACCCGCTTCGTTTCAATACCTGGGGAACCAGGGAGCCACTGTGTCAGGAACGCACGCGCAATCGTTTTTTAAATAAAAGAAACGTTCGAGGCGAGATTCGAACCCGTGTATTTGACGACGTCATATGTGAGGGTATTACCTACTGACCTATAGGGGTAAAACACCGATCGATTATTACCCAGCCCAGGGTATTCCTTCTAACATAACCCTGACGCTAACCCCAACCATGGGGCATACCGTGGTGTGTTCCATATGGTGAAACCATGGCACCGACCATGGGTCAGCGAGTGAGGTGAACCATGACGTACACCATGGTCAACCGTGGCATATCCCATGGGTGCAACCGTGACCTATTTCATGGGAATTTCCATTGATTATGTATGCCGTGGGTCGTTCCATGGCGCGTGTCCGTGGGTTGTTCCATGGTTGACCATGGTATAAGCGTACCATGGTTATCCATGGGTTGGACCTTGAGCTGTCCAAGTAGCGTAGATTACCGGGATGACATACTTGTACATATACCGGTACCAGCAGGTACTCGTACTGCTGCACAGCCAGTACCAGGTACCTGCTGTATCAGGTTTGATACCTGGTACCGCAAGCAGTATCATATTATTTGTAGGTCGGTCGGTTTCCGATATATAGCTTCTCGCCTATTTTTTCTGCTGCTGCGGCTGCTGCGGCTGCTGCTGCGGCGGTGGCGCGGCGTGGGCGGCGATTTGCTCACCGTCCAGCGTAATCCTAGAGCGTAGGCCGGCACGCTCACATCGCGACCGATTGCCAAAATCGCTGCTATTCGTACTACAGGGTAATAGAAAGGCCAAAATCGCTGCTATTCGTACTACAGGGTAATAGAAGATCGAGTGGCCGTTGGTGCTTATTGGCGACTATCATATTCGTACAAGTATCTCATGATGAAAGATACGAGTACGAGAGCAGTACGAATGCTAATCACTGATCTGAGTACTACGTATCGGGTCTGAGGACGTCAGTTTCCTAGCTTTCTGGCTAAAGCAAGCAGTACCGGTACGTAGGTATTTCTGAAGCCCCAATACGGCAGTACTGCTGTCAACACCCCAAAACAGCAAGTTAAATTGGAGAAAAAGAGAGGGAGCACCCAAACGGCTGCCCAGCTCAAGGCCACAGTTTCCAACCGAGCACGCAGACTTGGACGGCTCGACGCTCGGAGCGCGCAGAGCGTGGTTTACTGCGTACACCCGGCCACTACACATGTCTATTAACAGTGGCGGCCCACGCACCGCGGGTTCATAGCGATCAGCTGCAGCCAGTCTGGCAACAGCTCAGCTTTTAGGAACACACCCTTCACCTGCTCGATTTGTGGCAAGTTCTGAGACTCCGACTCCGCCAGGGCAAGCTGGTGGCTCGGTCGCGCAGCGGCGCAGGAGTAGGGTGTAGTCTCCATTTTTCCTTTCCTTTTGTCCAGAGGTGAGCCGTTGATCGATCACCAGATCGAAAGTCAGCAAGATGCGCTGCTCTCCCGGGCAGAACTCTCTCTCTGAAGCTGGGCGATGGACGTGCCAGCAGTTTGACGAGAGGTTTCTCGGCGGGATTCAACGGACGAAGGCCGTGCGTTGCGTACTGCCGTGATGTGGTGATACAGCACAGCAGCAGTGACAAGAGTGATATCCCGCGCAGTGCTGTGCAACTTGGGAGTTCCACACGGAATCGATACGTTTTTTAGGTTGGGGCTTGTTTTGACGGTTACGGCGTTCCCCGCGCCTTTCGCCCTCGTACCCTCATACCTTCGCACCGCTCGTTTCTCGCGCCTAGTGCCCCTACCCTCCACAGCAACGATCTGGTAACTGGTTATACGTGGCTACGTCCGCACGTTACGTATCACACCCCACAACCGGGTGCTTGTTTCATACGAGCAGAGTCTCTCTCCGCTGTTTCAACAAGGCTTTCCTACGGAGTGGTCATCGTATTGTACGGGCGACCCAAGAATTACGGGCCACGTACTCGTACGTACCTCGATAACAGCACACCATCAACATAATACACGGCAGCAGCAACAGCAGCAACAGCGACGACAGCAGTAACTACACTGCACTATCTTTACCCAAAACGAAGGAGGAGTGCAGGGACAAAAACATTTTTTTTTAGACGCAAGACGGGAACTAAAAACTATAACAGTAATAAACGTGAGTACGTACGTTTTAAAATATAAAATTACCCTGAAAAAAAAACTCTAATTTTTTTTCATCATGCTGCAGGGCCGCCCCAAACGAGAAAACTTTTGACCTCACGTTATTATAGGATACGCCGCACAATTTGTTTTCGCTAAAAAGGGCGGGGGGGGGGGGGGGGGGGTACTCGGCAGGAGATATACACTCGATCTCATGCATGGCCGTAGTCGTGGGGGGAGGTACTCTAAAACAAAGCGAAAAAATATCCAAAAACAAACAACGTACCACCAGGTACCTGGTATGTTATTTTCTTATTGCCCCCCCTCTGTGATTACAGCGCTCCGGTTGGTTTTCCATGGTGACCTCTGGGGGGGGGTGTGGTGAAATGTTTAATTGCTGTTAAGATCAGCAAGCGGGACACTTTGTATCCCTGGACAGGTTTGCCTATTAAGTCGGCACTCGTTGGTGCTCACGTATGTTGTTTGCTTAGTTAGAGATATAGAAGAAGAGCAGTTTTATTCCTTTCGTGCACGGTGGAGAGGCTTTTGTCAAAGCTCGTGTGTCTCTGGAGAACCACACTGGTTTTACACCTTAGATACGCCTTCCAAGTACTACTAATACGATCCCCGTGCCTGAACCCAGGTAATTACCGGGCTTTCAGACTCATTCAATGCAGTATCATAACACTAGCCCACTCTGATGAGCCGTATATGCAGACCTATGGGAAATTCATGGAAACCGCGATTCCACGAACTAGAACATGAGTCAAAGATGCGGTTTCTCAAAACCCACTCCCACACCTCTGAACGGTAAGGCAACGAAGCCGGCAAAATACGTAAAAAAAATGAAAGGAAGACCTATTAATAGTCTTAAGAGGCAGGAAGAAATCGTCAAACGAAAGCCGTCGCCATGTCACCCGCGACGGAGGGGGGGGGCGAGGAAGATGCATGGGCAAGAGAAAAGAGAATATCAAAGACGAGAAGAAAAACAACACGGAAGATGTGCCCAAAACCATCGAACCCCAGCCTACAACTCTGAAAACGTTTCCTGTGCCACAAATGAGTGGCCCGACCACCCACACCAGCCCCGAGGTTTTGGCTGTCGTACCTACATAGTGTCGACCCCTCCCTCGCGCTGCCAAAACAAGGCCCACTTGTTAAGATCAGCAGGCGGGACACTTTGTATCCCTGGACAGGTTTGCCTCATAAGTCGGTACTCGTCGGTACTCGTTGGTACTCCTACAGAAAGTAACATTCTTGTACCCTAAATAAAAGAGGAAACACTACATCATACCTGGTACCTGGTATCTAATCTATCTACAAATCACATGATATTCCTGATTCGTAAAACGAACAGCTAAACGCGCCCCATGTTAAGTTCAAAGGTCGGGACACTTTGTATCCCTTGTGAGGTTTGCCTAGTGAGCAGGCACTCGTTGGGACTCACGTGTGTTGCTTGCTTTGAGATAGAAGAAGAGCAGTTTTAGTCCCTTCGTGCACGACGAGAGACGGAGAGCAAGGTTCGTGGGTAGCTGGGAAAACACCTGGCTTTCCATCTAAGGTACGCCTCCCTAGTACTACAAATACGACCCCAACACCTGAACCCAGGAAATTACCGGCCTTCCAGCCTCCTCGAAAGCAGTACCATAACACTAGCCCACTCTGATGAGTCATATATAATATGCAGAACTATGGAAACCTCTTGGAAATCCCGATTCCACGAGCTAGAACATGAGGCGAAGGTGCGGCTCCTCAAAACCCCACTCCCACGCTTCTGAAGGGCAAGGTTACGAAGCCGACAAGGGACGCCTAAAAAGAAAGAAAGGAAGAAAGGAAGGCCTATAGCCGTAAGGGACAGGAATACATCGTCAAGGAAAGCAAACGCCTACCACCCGCAAGGGGGGTGGGGCGAGAAAGTGTCTACGGAAGAAACCAAAGGTTAGCACAGAGAGCGAGGCGTTCCTGCGCCCCAGCATGTTTAGTCAATTTCATCCAGATCGCCCCCGGGTTCCGAGCGAGGAGGGGTCTGCATGACGAAGAAAGAAAATAACACGGAACACGCCATAAACCACCTAAACCCGCACCAAAACTCCGGAATGTGTCCTTACCCGCAGGTGAGTGACCCGATTACCCAGACCAACCACGACACTGAGCGGTGGGGGGGGGGGGGGGTCGGCAGAACTACACACGCACAAACTATCCCCAAACCGGCCCAAGAAAACAAAAAACATGAAGCGCTAAAACATATGCCGGCACCGAGTGGGAAAACTCCGACCCAAAAAATCGGAAAACATGAGAACAAGAGAAAAGATAAAATCCTCCAAAATCCAGAAAAACGCGACAAACACAAAAAAAAATCGAGTGCAGCCGAGAAGCGGTATACAGACGGGGGTTAACATTTGCACTTTCCTCCAAAGTGTGGGTGCAGTTGTAAGGGGGTTACTATTTTTTTTTCGCCCCCAAAGATATAATTGCAGCTAGTTGTAAAGGGGTTGGCATTTGTTGTTTCGTCCCCAAAGACGGGTGGGGGGGGCGCAGTTACGAAAGGGGTCAGCATTATTAGTTATGTCTCCAAAAACAAACGTGGATGTGATGCCGTTTTGGAGGCGTTCTACGATAGAGGTTCACTCTACATTTTCTGAGGCCCCTCACTTAAGGAGCTCCATGCCTCACCCGAAAACTGATTTCAGCAAAAATCAAATTGCATCTCGATGAATTAATCCCATGGCCCAAGTATATAAAAAGTCTTTTGTCCGAAACAAGATTGGCATTCCGACAATTTTGGGTTAAGGGGCCCCGTCATTCAGAAAATATTTCAGCAGAAATGTGTTACCCCTATCATACCAGGTAGAAGGCATCTTGGTAAAAGGGTTAACTGTTGTTCTTGTCCCCCCAAAAAGCTTGGGTGCAGATATACCGGGGCTAGAAATTGTTTTTGTCCCCCCCCAACACGTGGGTGGCGGTGCAGTGACAAACGCCGGTTGCTATCTGTTTTTGTCCCCAAAGACGTCTGGGCGCCGTTGTCAAGGAGGGGGTGAAGATTTTTCTTGTCTCTCAAAAAATCGTGTGGGCGTAGTTGTAGAATTATTAAGTTTAACTCCTTTGGGGTCTGGGATATTAGTGACCAAAAACTAAATATGACTACGGTGCATACTTCGGCGATAAAACAACTGCCTTCGTACGAGCACAGCGTGAGTGCCGAGCATTACAGGTAGCGTCATGTCGCGCCAGTGCCTTACGAACCCTTGCACCGCAACTCGGACTGCACGTTGCATCCACAGTGGTGACCGTTCCTGCAGTCGTCATTTTTATTATCAGTTTTTCCTTCCGACATTTCCAAGGGGGGTTAAATGCTGTCGCGTACGACTACTATTTTACTGCTACGTTACTGTGCACCACTGTCACTCGTATTTAGTGCCGGCAGGCGGTAACAAACAAAACGGAATGCACAGCTCAACAGATGGAGGCCTCAATCGCAGAATTATTGACCAAGGAACCGAGGAAGGGAGGGTGGATGCAGTGGGGGGGGGGGGTCGTGGGGAGTTGCGTGCGAAGTCATGGGCCACCATATGAACCATCTCCAAAGTCCAGCAGCGGTTAAAGAGTAGTAGTCGAAGTAGTCGAAGTAGTAGTAGTAGTAGTAGCAGTAGTAGATAGTAGTAGTAGTAGTGGTAGTAGTAGTAGCAGTAGCAGTAGTAGTAGTAGTAGTAGTAGTAGTAGTAGTAATAGTAATAGTAGTAGTAGTAGTAGTAGTATTAGTAGTAGTAATAGTAGTAGTAGTAGTAGTAGTAGTAGTAGTAGTAGTAGTAGTAGTAGTAACAGTAATAGTAGTAGTAGTAGTAGCAGCAGCAGTAGGATACTTTGATTCTTGGCTTGCCCATCGAGTAGTAGTAGCAGCAATAATAGTAGTAGTAGTAGTAGTAGCAGTAGTAATAGTAGTAGTAGTAGCAGCAGCAGTAGGATACTTTGATTCTTGGCTTGCCCATCGAGCCCACCAAAACACTCCATTCCATATCGCACATTAACGGAGAGAGTTGGGTGGGGGGAAACCTTCTCCCCCCACAAACGAAAAACCTGCCCAGTCACCTTCTGGTGCGGGGAATAAATTGAACATTCCTGGGGTTATCTCTCTGGGATGTTCCCACGACGCACGATGTGCAAGCTAGAAGTAGACCGTGTGCCACCCATCATGTTCGCGCGACAGTGAGTTTAAAGAGGCCAAATCGCTAGCTACAAATCGCAGAATCAGCAGCGGTAGCAGCAGCAGCAGCAGCTATGTTACGACCACCCTACAACAACACCGCTCAGAAAGACTCACGCCGATCTCCACTCTCCTTCACTTTCTCTTCTTTCTTCCTTGGCGCTACTCGTACATCTCACTCAGTAGCGCGGCACGGCACCACCACCGCCCCCCCCCCCCCCACCCCCCCCCCCCCCCCCCCCCTCCCCCCCCCCCCAACTATTTACTACAGTACGCTTCTCGCTCGACGAGTCGCGGCGTTTGCGGCGGTAGTACGCGGAACAAGAGCGGCTTGCCGCTCCGCTCCGACGCACTCCGCCGCCTTTCAGAGGGTCCCTCGTACCTCCGGACCGGGCGGGAAAAAGAGACCACAGCAACAGCCTCTTAACAGCCGCATGGTCACCCTCATCGCGCTCCTCACACAGCTCATCGAGCGAGAAACGCCAGGTGTGTCAACAGCAGGAGGCAGCAGCTGGCAACCAAATAACTCTCACGTACCGCGGCATGCACTGTCGAGCGCTACGACCGCAGCGAAATTCGTGCACGCACCCACGCTGCACGCACCCACCGACCCACCTACGGGCCGATCGACAGATGGACAGACAGATGAGGGCGTAGGCATCCCCCTCCCCTCCCCTTCCCCCCCCCCCCCCCCCGCCCGTCGCGATAATCATGCAACCAACTCCGCGCGTGCCGTGTACGCGAGCCCCAGAGCCTGTGGCGCGAGAGGATCGACTTACCGTTTCTGTCAACAACTGCCAGAGCACCGTCTCCGGCTCGGGCTGACCCCACGCCCATCCCTGCCTTGTCAGGCCCTGGCAACACGCCGTGGACCTCCAAATAGTAAATCAACACCGCTCCTGTGGCGGCACACCACTGCCCCCTGCCTCCCGCCCCCCCCTCTCTCTCTGCCTCCATCCCCACCTCCTGCATACCGCCTACATACCCTCGTTACCGGCAACAACAAGCACAATCAATCTCGCTACAAAAAAAAAAAACGAGAAAAAAAACGAGAAAAAACGGGGGGGGGAAAAAAAAAACAAAAAAAGAGCACGAAAAAAAACCTCGACAGCCCCCGAGAGGTGTGTCTGCCACCTCCTTTTCTCTCTCCGAAAACCCTTTCAGGTACAAATTTCTGTTTATTTTTTTTTTCGGCCCCCCTCTTTTCCGCAAATTTCAACCTTCCTACCGCCCTTGAACTGGGGCAGCTAGCCCCCCTTCCCACCCCCCCCCCCCCCCCCTTCCCAACCCCCCCCCCCCCCCCCTCCCACGCCCGCCCCCCACCCCCCATCCACACAAGAACGAACCAGGTAACACCACAAAACAACAACAACAAAAAAAAAAAAACAGGCGTCCTCCTGCAGACAGCATGCGTGTTTGTGTGCGTGCTCGCTACCTTCGCAAGCTTCACCCACCCACCCAGCCAACCCAGCCAACCCAACCAAACCCAACCTACTCCCCCACGCTGCCTGATGACGATGATCACGATACCACCCTCATTCTCCCTTCGCTATTGATCCTTTTTTTTTGTGTGTGTGTGTGTTTTTCCGCCTCCTTTCTCTCTTCTTGTTATATATCGTCAGTCATGCATGCATCGTCATCACCATCACGCGAGGTAAGAGTAGTGGTTGGCTACCTTCGGGTCGCGCTCCAAGTACTCTCGCTCGATCAGGCCGTGGATGCGGCTCTTGATCACCTGCGACATCACCACACAAGACCCGCGCCAGAAGACCGTGCCATGGGGTGGGGATGAGCGGGCGGGGGCATGTGTGGAGGGGGGGGGGTGGAGAGGAGAGGAGAGGGGAGGGGAGGGGAGGGGAGGGGAGGAAGAGAGGGTTGTGTGGGGTAGGGAAGGAACGTTGGGTGGGGGGGGGGGGGGGGAGGGAGGGAGGGAGGGAGGGAGGGAGGGAGGGAGGGAGGGAAGGTTGGGTTGGGTGGGGTAGGGTGGGAAGGAGTCTCGCCCGTACCGTGGCGCAGGAGACGTACATAGACGGCAGGGACGAGACGAGGCAAATACCAGCATCTCGTTCGCGCAAGACAAGGTGCTAAGAGACTGAACGAACGCAGCAAAAACAAGCCAAGTCGGCGCGATCACGCGAGAGGTCCCTCCGATTGGTCGATTATGGAGGCGATACGTACACGAGAACCAATCGCCTGGCTGCCCCCCCCCCCCCTGCCACAAGCGAATCTCAGTAGAGGATGCAGCTCACTCTTCATGCGACTCGCCGGACACCTCACGGCGCTTCGCGCTTGGTGCAAGCGATGTCTGGCGGGTGAAAACCCGACATACTCCGTTCCGGCATTGCAGGGATGCGAGGGTCTATGGTCATACGACTACGGCCATGCATGAGACCGAGCACATCTCTCCCATCGAGTACCCCCTCCCCCCCAAGGATGCAGCTCACCCTTCATGCGACTCGCTCAACACCTCACGGCGCTTAGCGCTCGGTGCAAGCAATGTCTGTCTGGTCGGTGAAAACCCAACGTACTCCGTCCCGGCATCATAGGGACGCGAGGGTTTACGGTCATACGACTACGGCCAAGCATGACGATTTTGAGTACCCTCCCCCCCCCCCGCTGCCGCTCTCTCTTCCACCTTCCATCATACGACCAAGGCCATGCACGATGAGAGTACAACCCCCCCCCGCCCCTCTATCTAACCCTTTGCAACTCCCCCCCCCCCCAACCTCATCGCTCTATCCATCTTAACACCCCAACACCCCAACACCCCCCCCTCCAGGCGACGCAGGTGGGGCCGATGACTTACCTTGGGGTTGGGCCTAAAGAAGGAAAGCTGGCTCAGCACTTCCGCCACCAGCTGAGGGTGCCCGATGGTCTTCCGCGCCTTCATGATGCGGACGATCGCAGCCTCGATAGCGATGCTGTTTTGCAGTTTTGCAGCAGGAAGACAAAAACGCAAATAAACACGCGAAGAGAAGGGGGGGGGGAGGCAAAAAAGGACAGACGAAACAAGCGTATATATATATATAAGAAGGAGCGAGACGGGGCAGGACGCATACTACAGTGTTAACATTCTGGCCGAAAATACAAGAACCTTTTAATATTCATAATAATGCCCGAACGTTCCCTGTTATGTTTGTCCCAGTGGTTTCACCTGAGACAGATGGCTTGAAGCTTGATACGGGGTATGATAAGACAGCTAAAAAGAGAATAGGGGGGGGTGGGAACACTTGAACGAGAAACTTGCACAACGAGAGGGTATGCAAGGCTAGTGGCGTGCTGCGTTGCTACAGTGGTAGTTGTTGTGGACGTCATGTTCAAGCTCGTGTGGAATCCTGCGCATGTGCTTCTTGGCCAATCATGTAAAACCAGCGATTGCAAACCAACGATCTAACCAACCTTCAAAACGACCAACGATCAAAACCATCAGAACCAACCACAAAAAACCCCCATCAAAATCCGATCATCAACACCACCTATCCAACCCAAACCAACCACCACAACAGACGATAACAAAAAAACAACCATAAAAAAACATCCATCAAAATCCAACCATCTATAAACCAGCCATAAAAAATCAACCAAAACCGATCGTTAAAATCAGCCATCTAGGCCAACCAACGTGTCGTGCCAGCCAAACTCACCCTCGGCCTTCCTCGACTCGCTAAGAACCAACCATCGAAAACCACCAACAAAAATCAAACACCAAAACTAAACCCCACCAAAAAACAAAAAACACCACCACAAAAATCAGCCATCTAAACCAACCATCAAAACCGGCTAACTCGTGTTGCCAGCCAGCCTCACTCACCCTCGGTCTTCCTCGACTCGCTTGGGGTTGTGGCTTTCCTCGAGCGAGGCCATCGGGATGCGGAGCTTGCGCAACTGGCAGTTGAAGCCCGTGTTGAACGCGAACTGCTCACAAAACAAACCGCACCGCACCGCAGCAGTCGCCAAAAGCACAGCGAGCACACCATCGCGACAAAACGACGCAGCGCCGCGGGAGAGGGAAGGGGACGGGGTGGGAGGGGGCGGGGCCGGGGACGGGGGTGGGTGATTTTGTTTTTTTGTTGGTCATATTTTTGTGCACTGTCTCTTTTGCTTTCCAGCTCAACTCGTAGGAGGTTTAGATTTTATCTTCATCAGTGTCACAGCAGTTTTTCCCCCTTCCTTTCACCCCCAGCTTTCCCTCAACACCTCCATCCACCCCCCCCCCCCCCCCCCCCCCCCCCCCCCGCCCCCCCCCGCCCCGCCCCGCCCCGCCCCGTGCGCACCTTGTCTGTGGGCTTGATGCTGCCGCCCTCCCCCTCCCTCTTGAGCACCTTGTACTTCCCGCAGCTGAGGCTGTGCAAGGTGCGCTTCACGATGTCGTCCGGCAGGTGCAGGCGGTTGCTCACCTCTCCCAGCACCAGCATGTTCTGCTCCTCGCTGAACACCATCAGGCAGCACGCCTGGTAAAACAAAAAAAAAACAAACAAACAAACAAACAAACAACAAACAACAACAACAACAACAAACAACAACAACCACAACAAAAACGAAACGTTTCAACTTCTTTGCAAGCAATCCAATAAAAGCATTTCACACCCCTGACAGATCCACCAACAGAACATCCACAAATCATCTACAAATTATCTAGCGATCATCTACAAAATATCTACAGATCATCTACAGATCATCGGTTCTCACAGTTGATGATCTACAGACCTTTCAGGGCAGATAGATAGATACCCTGCATCATCTAGGACGTGTTTCGTGATTTGGATCTGCGCGACACAGATCTTGCACCTCTCACAACGGCAGCTCAAGATCTAGATGATTTACAAATGATCTATATGTAGATGATAAATCAGTCCGGCGTGTGAACTATTCTTTTGACGAACAACTACAACGCCAACAACAGCAGAAACACGCTCGAGACGGCAAAAGGAAGGCGCGGAGAAGTAGCAATAGCATCAGCATCAACATCACCAGCAGCGACAACAACACGAGGATCGCCAGATTGAAGCCCCCAAGCGCAGGAGCTAGGATGTCTAGGGGCGCACGGAAACATCGGTGCTGGCACGCCCACGCTTCTTCTGGGAACAAAAAAAAGGCTACCAGTACTCGTCTCTTGGGCGGTTCGGGCGTACGAGGTACCAGGTACCAGGTATATCCTACGGCGACTAAATGCAGGATGGCTTCGTAAAAAACAGAATTGCAGGTCGCTAATTGCATGCCGGTTTTATGTCAAGAGTCTTGATATATTTGCTGTGTGGCCGTCCGGTGGAAAACTTCATTTTTTGGGGGGTCAGAGTGGTCCGGGTGGGATCAGGGTGCGTCCGTATGGCCCTGCCGGCGGCAAACTATATGTACCCAGGGTCAGTTTGGGGACCTCAAGTCCGGGTGGGATCGAGGTGCCAAGCGGGTCTACACCTGCAGAGTGATGCATCTGCAGGGCCGCCGCCCTACATTTGAAGAAATTTCGCGGCGGTCTCGCGTCTCTTTTTTTGCTGAAGCACCCGCCGCTTACTGCCGTCTTGAAAAGCAAAATATATATATATATGCTCAAAAACTCTTCTTTTTTTTTTTGCCTCGTCGTTGGGTCGTTGTCGTCTCCTTACCTCGCCATCGGACAAAGATGCTCGTGTGCTGCTGCCTACTCGACAGGCTACGTCCTACGATTACGTATGCTACAGCAGTTCCTCCTTCCCACCATCACTCCCTTCTCGTCACCTGGAGGGTCGTGATCTGCAAATCGTACGTTTTATTGTACTTCGCCCGAATCGTCACATTTCCGAGGCTGTGCGCCCAGCCCAACCGGCGGTGGCTATACATCGTCCCGAAACACAAAATTCGGACAGCGAGCGAGGGGAGGGAAGAACGAAATCGGGCAGCGGCCGGCGGGATGCAAAGAAAATTCAGACGGCACGAGATACAAAAAATCGATCGGGGCGCGGTGTGACAAAAAAAAAAGTTCGAGCGGAGTTCAATCGAAAAAAATATCGGAACCGCAGCGGCATTTCAAAAGAAGTTCGGACACCAGCGGCGTGCAGGGAAAATTCGGACAGCGGCGCGCAACGAAATTCCGACAGACAGCAGCGGGCAAAGGAAATATGGACCGCGCGACAGGAAAGTTCGCATGGCGCGCCACGACAAGTCGGACGGTGTGCGCCCAAAAAGTCGGATTCGGCGCAACAAGAAAACTCGGATGGCGACAAGCGACGAAGAAAATTCGGGAGAGCGACGAAGAAAATTCAGGAGAGCGACGAAAATAAAAAAAATCGGATGGAGCGCAGAACGAAAAAAAAATCGGCAAAAAAGTCGAGGAAAAAAATCGGACGGCAAGGAGAGAAGAAGAAAAATCGCATGTCGCGAGGGGAAAACAAAAAAAAAGGGAGGCAAGAGCGCGGAACAGGGCAGAGGGTGACAGCGCGAAACACTACAGGGGGGAGACACCAAAGTTTGTCACATACCAGACAGCAGACCCAACCACTCTGCCCGGAAATGTGAGAAAACATTCGGGTTTCATTTCAATGCCCAAAAGGTTCCTTGCATTTCTGGACAAAAAAAACAAAAAAACAAAAAAAAACGCCACACCCGGTATCAACAAATATGGCGAGAGCGGGGTTCGGGAGGGTGGGGCCGGCGGGCAAAGCTTTCGTGCCAATCAGCGCATCCCCCCAACACCAACACCAACACTACCCCCCCACGCCACCACCACCACGCCATCACCACCATCGCAACCACCAACACATCGCCGCCGCCACCACCACCACCACCACCACCACCACCACCACCATCACCTCTAACCACCACCCCCGAGCACCAAAAACACGCCTTCCAGCCACGGGCGCCAAGTCGAAAGCCCTCACGTGGTAGTCTCGTTGTAGTACTTCTGGAAAACCTGGGTGCACTTCTTCATCGTGTGAGGCAAGGTCACTTCCAGAGGCTTGAACGACGGCCAGTATCCCGTGGTCAGCACCTTCGCCCATATAGATAATCAGGCATGCATGTGCGGGGGGTGGGGGGGGGGGGGGGGTTCTGTCACCAGGCACGGGGTAAAGTATCAATAGTGCAATCATGCAAATATGTGCAAAATCAAAGATCGAAGTCGAACTTGACATCGAAATCCCAAGTCCAAATAGTCGACGTCGAAATCGGCTTCGAAAAAAGACGAGCGGGTTGCAACGTCGAGTTTCAAATCACCCGATCGGTTCACAACTCACGGCTGACGTACTCGTAACAATTTTACCAAAACGAAAGCGAAACAAAAGTAATAATCGAAACCAAACGAAAAAAATCGAAGTAGAAATCGCGCAATGCACACACACACCTGCACGTTGAACTCTATCTTGTCCACGTCGATGCTCCCGCTGTCCTGCCCCTCCTTTAGGTGCTTCCCAAAGGCCGCCTCGTGGTCCCCCCCGATGGCCAGGTCGTTCATCATACCCTCCATCTTAGAGGTGAACTGCGACCCGCACCGCAGCTTGAGCTTGCCTGTACACAAAAAAAATGTTTTTAGATCGTACACGACGCACACGAAAAACACAAACCAAAACGAAACGAAACAAACAAACAAACGCGCCGCACACGCGCGCACGCGTCCGAAGATGTTTAAGAACAAAACAAAAAAAAAAACAATGCAAAAAAAGAAAAAGAAAGAGGAAGGAAAAGCCAGACACACAAGACAGGCAGGCACACAAGGGACAGGATACCTACTACGCGGGACCATAGTTAATAGGACCAAACATTGTTGTAGTAAAAATGGTTAAATATATAGTTTTTATGTATACCATAGGTCCTATTAACTATGGTCCCCCGTAATACCAGGAAAACATACACTAGCATGCATCCTTGGTCACCAGGCTCTATCCACATCGTGCGCCCGAAACGCGAAGCTACATAATTTAGCAACCAACCAACCTCCTCTTTATAACCCTTCGTGTGTACATTTTGTATGCCTGTATGTATGCCAAAAGTCCATACTGCCGGACTTCGGTGTAAGCACCCATGGTGCATGCGATGGTTGAAAAGTTGAGGTTACGGTGATCCCTTGTGCACGCAGTGATTAAAAAGTTGAGGGCAAAAACTGTCGGTACTCGTACTGTATACTGTTACGTACCTGGTATGCACTAGACGTACGCACAAAGAACTCGAGGATACCACGTACTGCAGTCGGTCTGGAAAAATATCTTTGCGGTCTGATTCCGAAAACTGATCAAGCAGGATCTTTACAACCGTTTCTGACACAATCGAATACGGGGGAAAACCGTCCCGGAAAACAGCAACAACGAAAACGAGAACCGAACCGACAACCGAACCAAAAAGCGGAAATAAACCGAACGTCCCCTACGAAGAACATTTAAAAAAAACAAAAAACAAAGACGACACTACAGTAACACAAAAACCCAGAACAATTTGAAAAGTTGAGCATCAACCACTCGATCGGTCGCACTCGCAGCTAACGTCTTGGGAACCAATTTCAACCTTGCCTTGTTGGAAAGCAAGGCAGGGGCACAGACCGACGACGAAATTTCCTCGTGCGAGAGTTGCCTACTAATCTGATGTTGCTTACAATAAAATCCGTCGACTGCCATCAAACGAACATCAGCTACGTACGTACCGATCATCAGCCTCTCCATGTCGTCAGACGCCGAGCGCTGATTGAGCAGGCGCTTGGCCAGCTGGTTTCGGTAGATCTCCGCGAAAAGGTCCTTGTCCGTCAAGTACGAGAACAGCTGCACCACCTTCCCCAGGTACTCCTCCACCTGGGCATACGGTACGGTTTAGGTTTGGTTCGGTTCGGTTCGGTTCGGTTCGGTTTTGGTTTGGTTGGGTTGGGTTCGGTTTTGGTTTGGTTTAGCTTGGTTAGGTTCGGTTCGGTTCGGTTCGGTTCGGTTCGGTTCGGTTCGGTTCGGTTCGGTTTAGGTTCGGTTCTGATTTTCGGTTTTGTTTCTTGTGAACGACACCGTATTGAAAGCCAACCCCGCGACATCAATACCAGCGCCACGACCACCACCACCACCACCACCACCACCACCACCACCACCACCGACATCAAAATGACCGAACACAAAACAAACAACAGACGTAACCAGACACAAAACACAGCAATACCGAATCACTGTACACACCACATGCACACAATACATACACACAAGCGTGTACACACACGTACACACACGCCCACACCTCCGCGTCACTGAGCTTCTCCCCCCCCGTCTTGAGGATGCGGTCGCAAAAGCTACACATGAGGTCCGCGTTCTTAAATTTGCCCACGTCGCGATTTACGAACTCCACGAACGCCTGCCTCCGGCCGGGGGGCGGTCAGGGGTCAGGGGACAGGGGACAGGGATCGGGGGACAGGGGTCAGGGGCCGGGGGTCAGGGGACAGATAGAGGACAGGGGTCAGGGGACAGAAGTTAGGGTACACGGTTCAGGGTACAGGGGACAGGACAGGGGACAGGAGACAGAGGATAGGGGTCAGGGGACAGGGGTCAGGGGACACGGGATAGGGGCCAGGGGACACGGGTCGGGGGTCAGGGGACACGGGTCAGGGGACACGGGTCAAAGGTCAGGGACAGGAGACAGGGGACAGGGGACGAGTCAGGGGGTTCGTACCGTACACAACGCCGAAATGACAATGACACACTTTCACGAGTGACGCGATTTCCAAATTTACCCGGGAGGTACACGGTAACGCCCCAGTAAAAAACAGGAAACCCCTTCTTCAAGCTGATGGCTGAAGTCGGGTTCTACAACCTACCATTCTCGACGGAAACGCAAGGGCTGTTTATACAGTACTCTTGCGGGGAACCATACTAAATGGGACCAAATATTGTTAGTAAAGTAGGTAAATATGTAGGTTTTTTGTGTGTACCGTAGGTCCTGTTCACTGTCGTCCCCCGTAATACGACTACGAAACCCCCAGAGCGGTACCGTAGGCTCTGCGACAGGCCGCCGACCGAGACTCAATACGTACCTCTGTGCACGAGAATATAAGAACATTTTACATTTTAATATGGACACAAAAAACGTTCCTTTTATTTTCGTCCGTCAACCGACGTGTATATAGACAGTGTAATATATTGTATGTACATATATGTACGTTTGAGTTGACGACATTTACAACATACTTGCTACAGCTACAGCTAGAGCTAGATCACCTTGACCTTTACCACAAACGGCGGGGGGGGGGGGGTGTACTTATTTGTTGCTTTAGTGAGTTGACCATCGACCACGAATCCATTCCGAGAGCGGAGCACCGTTCCTAACCCAAACAAGAGACACCTCCAACATTTGCGCCCTTGTTATGTTTTACCCATACCAGGTACATTGCAACAAAAAACTATTCGCCTATTTCATCCCCTTCCTGTTTCGCCTTTTGTGGCAACAGTCCATCTCCTAGGTTAGCGATCGTTTTTTTTCGCTATCGTCCAGGGTACTACATTTTCTCCCTATATCACTTTTGTCGTTCTTCCTTATCTCCTCCAGCGCATCCCGTTCCTCCTTGTACCTTTCACATTATCCCACAATGTGACTTCTTCTCTCTTTCGCTCTGCCACGCGGGCACATCGCGGACCGAAAAGACCGACAAGAAAAAAACCGAGCGAAACAACGACCGAAACAGCCCAACCGAAAAACTGACCGCATAACAAATCGAAACGCCGACCTCGTGACAAACCAAACTACAGATCAAATAAACCGATTAGAGATGTATACCAACCAAAAAAGACCGAAATACCATCCGAGATAGAAACCGAAAATACCGAATTTCTAACCGAGAAACCGACCACAAAACCGACCGCAAGAACAAAACAACTAATGAAACAAACAGCAGAGCGATAAACCCGACGACCGACCGACCGACTGACCTCCTTGAGCGCCTTCTGCAGGAGCGAGTTGCCCGCGAACTGCTCGTTGACGACGGCCATGTACTTGTCGTGCAGGGCCAGCAGCTCCTTCACGAAGTTGGGATCCTGGTTCGTGTCCTTCTCGCCCCCCTCGATCTTAGCTTCCCGCCGCTTGATGATCTCGTTACCCATCTGTGAACACAAACGCAAACCCAGACACACCCACCACCACCACCACCGCCACCACCGCCATCACCACCAAGACCATCATGATCCACCAACATCACCGTAAGCAGCAGCAGCAGCAGCAGCAGCAACAGCAGCAGCAGCAACAGCAGCAGCACCAGGAATGCGAGCACACACGAGCATCAGTCGGAGCGCGTCGCACAGCCAGCCCCCGTGAGGTGGGTGCATGAAGCGCACCGCAAAAACAAAGCAGGAAACGAGTAGGACGATCGGTCAAACAATCAATCAATCGATCAAACAATCAATCGATCAATCAATCAATCAATCAATCAATCAATCAATCAATCAATCAATCAATCGATCAATTAGCCAGTCAGTTCGTCAATCAACCGTGAAACAAGACAATTCTAGAGCTCTCGAGCTCAAGAGCTATCGCAAGCAAGGTAGAGTAGGGCAAGAAGGAAAAGTAGGGGCAAGCAACCAAAACAGGCAACCAAGCACACCCAGCAAATCAAGCAACTAAGCAGCGAAGATAAATCAAGCAACCAAAGCGAGGAGCCAAACAACCAGGAGAACCGATCAACCAGCCAACGAACCTAACAAGCAGCCAATCAACCGAGCCTACGTCAAGGAAAAAGCGAGCAAGCAAGAGGAGAAGACTCGCCGGACACCTCACGTTCCGCTTCGCACTTGGGGCAAGCAATCAATTGTCTGTCTGGTGGGTGAAAACTCGACGTGCTTCGTCCCGGCATTGCATACAGGGATGTGAGGGTCCATGGCCATACGACCACGGCCACGCATGATATCGAGTACACCCCCCCCCGCCGCCCCCGCCCCCCCCCGCTCAAACACCTCGCCACCCGCCCCCTTCCCTTCCCATCCACCCTCCCGCGCCTGCACCCACCCACCTCCGTGATGTGGTCCTTGATGATCTCCGCCATCGGCTCTAGCCCCTTCGGCAGTCGATTGAAGAGCCGGTACATCCGGCTGAGATCGTCCGACTTGTCATTCGCGAGGAGCACCTTGCAGCCGCTCCCCTCCTTCTCCAGGAGGATTTTTTCCCTGATTTTTGTTTTTTATCGTAAGTGATACAAAAAGGTGAAAGAGAGAGAGAGAGAAAACACACACGACGTCAGCTCTTGTTCATCGCCCTCTTTTTTAGGACTGCTGTCCCGTTTTGAGGGCAAACTTACTGTAGAATTTGAGTGCTTTGTGCTCGATACGGGACTGCTGTTCTGAAGAGGGTGAGTTGGAGAACGCACTTTCGTCCGAAGCTTCATCTTCGCAAGCTGTGTGTGATACATGCGTATTTCGATCGCGCGCGAAACCTACGTACGGGTTGCCCTTTCTTGTCCAGAGGAACCTTCGATAAATAGGTGTTGTTTTTGTGTTATGCTCGGGAGTATGAGGTGATCCGGGAGCATCTGTGTAAAACTTGTTTCTGCATAATTATATATATACCAATAAAAAAGACCAAAATCAGCTGTAACATCGAGGATTTCTTTCGTCGATACTCATCCTCGTAAGCTGCGTGTGATACCTCGATCATTCGCACTGTATACGGGTTTTGTGTATGATTTTCATCTCTGTATGTTCATCCAACGCGCACCACACAATCGCAAGTGACGCACGCGCCAAAAACAAGCACACACCAAACACACGAGCACATCAAACCCAGTATCATATCGATACGAGAAACACAACACGCTAGACGTCAAATCGAACAACAGACACCCCACCATCAATCAAACACAAAAGCGAAAAACGAAACAATAAAGACAAAAAAAACATCATCATACAGCAACAAGCCGAAACACACAACGCAGCATACGCACAGCAAACACACCACAGCAAAACGACACAAACCACAAAACAGCAAAGACGACCACAACAGCGATGACAGCAAAATCAAGACACAGCTGGGAGACAGCACAGCGAAGACATTGAGGAGGACAACAAACGCAGCACAGCGAAAAATACAGCCAACGAGGTCAACAAAGAAAATACACGTATCAAACGATTAGCCGAAAACCACAACTCAAAATCACAGCCCAAAACAAACAATCTCCTAAATCACTGCCCAAATTGACCACCCGAAACCACAACCCGACACCAGAACCCAAAACCACAACACACTAAAAAAAAAAAACGTATCCGGAATCCACAGCACTGTTGTAATCACTCTGGGAGTAAATACAAGGACCGGTTGGTCTTGATATCACCGTCTAAAATTTTCTTCTATTTCTCGCCGGTAGTGGTATGTGACTACGGGGGAGGTGGTATGTTCCTGAGGAGCCCTTCCATTCCCCACCTCTTCTCCAGCATCTCGTCGTCGCACACCCTCAGCAGCTTAGCTTCCGTCGAGGGATTGAGGTAGTTCGCCACTCGCAGCTTCTCCGACTCCAAAGCGTTCTCCGCCTGAGAACCAGAGCAAAGTGCCACAAAAAAAGCAGAAACATATAATACATGTATACATACCTGGTATATTTATATATATATATATACATACAAGGCGCTTTGTTACGCGGGCGGCCTACGCCGTCCGCTACGCTCGCTCAGGGAGGAAAGAAGTACATCAAACTATTCGAAGCGTACAGAGGTCCATGGTTGAATATTACGAAGTATCGTTTTTTTTATTATTTCGTAGTTGCAAGCTGGCGACTTGATAGTGCCGAGAGCCCCACCGCCATGCTTCAGGAAAAAACAGCTCGAACGCCGCATACAAACAGCTCGGACGCCACATATGCTCGCTCACATGCCGTGCGCACGCACATACCCCAGGTACAGTAGGGTATTTACTGTCTCCTTTTGATATGCTTGCTGTATGTACGAAAGAGAAAGCACAGCACGGCACAGCAGCACCGCAAAAACAATGAAAATGAAACCGACAAGTTCGGAAAGAAAAAACAAAAACAAAATCCCCGTCCCCTCATGGAATTTTTTGTTGCCTGATTGGAACACCTTGCTCCGGTCAAAAAAAAAAGAAAAAAGTGAATAGCAGAGCTTCTCTCTCAGCCTCGTACGCCGCTCGCCCCTCTCGGGACCACCTTCCCACCGATTCGGTCCGGGTAAATCTTTCCTCACTCTCTGCCACAGTCAGACCCAAGTCTCCCCAACATTGGGAAGGCGGCCCATGCCAACGTCCGCCTCAACGCACACTTGAGTGCCTCCTAGACCGTGAGGAGGCATTCGTTTAGGATGAGGTGGAAGCTGGCGCCGATCGGTTCCCCGGTGTCAAGAGACCTTGCAGCCTCAAGGAGCGAGGAAGCAGTCGTTATCGTGCAATGGAAAGTTTGCGTAAAACGGCAGACGCCTAGGCAGCTTTCTGTTTCAACTTCGGCGTTGTCGCAAAACTAAGCACCGCTTGACTGCTATCTTGCAATCCCGAACGACCCTCAAATACTCGTACGTACTCTATCAGAAACCACAAATGGAGGCCAGACAGAGCGCGTTCATGCATCCCTCGTGTCTCGAGGCACTCTCTCTCTCTCTCTCTCTCTCTCTCTCTCTCTCTCCCCTCTTACCTTGATCATGTAGTCAGGCGTGGAGTCCGTCTCTATCCACTCTTGGCTCTTGCGGGCGTAGTGATCCTTCGTATTCGCCAGCAGCGGTTCCTCCAGGTCGGCAACGTACGCGTCAAGCGTCCCCATCCCCATCGACTCGAACAGCTCCACGCACGACCTGCTCCCACGTCCCATATTCCCCCGAGCCCCATTTTTCGCCCGCCCCGTGTTTCCACGTTCCGTTTCCGGCGTTCCACGTTCCATGTTTTCACGTTCCAGGTGTAGCCGGTCCACGTTTCATATTTCCGCATTCCATGTTTTTATACGCCAGGTTCCATGTTTCCATGTCCCATGTTTCGGTGTTCCATGTTCCAAAATTCGCGTCCCACGGTCCATATTGAATGTTCCACGCCCAATGGCCCATGTCCCATGTGCCGCGTTTCGTGTTGGACGTCCACCGCGAAAAAAGCGAGAGAGCAACAAGGCAGGACAAAAAAAAAAAACGGAAGGAAGTCGGAGACAACCAGAGAGACATGCACAAAAACAACAAAACAGAACGAAGCAAAAAAGGAAAGAGAAGAAAAACACTTTTACGGGGGACCAGAGTGAAAAGGATCGAATACTGATGGTAATAATAGCTAAATGTAAAGGTTTCTGTGTGTACCGTAGGTCCTGTTCAATATGGTCCCCCGTAATAGAGGAAACAAATCATAGCAAGACGACCAAAAAAAACAATCGTGCGCGCTAGTGACAGATGCCGACACTTGAATCAATGTGTAATGTTATGGTATGGTACGTGGCATGGTGTGGTATAGTACGGTTTGTCATGGTATGGTACTGTATGGTGCGGTAAGGTATGATATACTGCGATATGGTACAGCATGGCAGAGTACGGCACGGCATGGTACGACACGCTACGGTACCGTAGACTCTTGATTGTAAAACCACGGTACGTTAACTAGTAATCTGGTCGCGAGCGGCTCACCCGATCAAAGCTCGGTCGATGATCGTCCCCTCCCGTTCCTTGTTGATCACGTCCAGCATTGCGTTCACCACGGTCTTCAACAGACGCGCAAGGCAGTCAAGACACAACAATATCGCACAGCGCGCGGGGGGGGGGGGGGGGGTAAGTCTTAACGCTACTAAATAATTGCCTCATTTCATTTCGTCCTTTTCGGTTATTTATGAAGCGTCTTGCAGCTATCAATACTATTGTAGTTATATTATTACGGGGGGCCATAGTTAATAGGACCCATGGTATACATGAAAACCTATACCTGGCATATATTTAACCATTTATACTACCAATATTTGGTCCTATTAACTATGGTCCCCCGTAATAGTAACGCTACGCTCGTACAATGCATACCTGGTAAGTAACACCTCGTTGAAATAAACAAAGCCACGGTTTACAAGACAAAAAATGGACACACCCCGCACAGCACAGCATGGCACAGCACAACACTGCACTGCTTTACACGGAATTGAGTGAATAAAAAAAACAAAAACAAAAACAAAAAAAACACCCGCACCACCAGTAACGCCGCCACCACACACCACGGCCACCATCCTCCATACCACTCACCATTTTCACGACGTCGTAAACGAGGTTCTTGAAGTGCTTGAGCCCGGCGTCGCTTAGCGATGGCAAAGAGTGGTGCTTCACGTAGTACCTGCATGGCGTTCGCCACCCAACAAATTCAAAAGGGGACGGGGGTGGGGGAGGGTGGGCGATGGGGGTCATAGATACCAACAGTTCTGCCATGGGGCACACGCTGCTCGAAACCACAAGCACACCATCTTTCGGTGTCACACACATGCCCCAAAAAAATCGAACAAGTACATGGTGGCAAACAGACGACTCAGACAAAACAGACAGACAAACACACAGACAAACAAACGGAACAAACAACCTAGACTGAACTAAGCTAAATCAATAATAATCTTGAAACAAAAACAAAAAAACGAAACAAAAAAAGAAGAAAAAAAAACGCCTCCGCCAGACGTCAGCCGCGACTGCTACACGACAACTCAGAAGCGAGAAACTCAGGCACGCACGCGTCCGCCCCCCGCACCTGTCGAGGTACTGGAAGAACTTCTGCATCCACTGGTTCATGATCTTGTGGTTGGACCACCTTCGCACCAGCTCCTTCAGCAAGAATTCCCCGTGCTGGTCCCCCAATGCGCTCACCACCGTCCCAGACAGGTACTGCGCAGCGCAAGCGGTGTACAGATGATCATACAAATCATACAAATCATACAAATCATACAAATCATACGAATCATACAAAATCATACAAAATCATGTGTATACCAGTACAAATAATACAACCGTAGAAAACCATACCAGTACGATACAATTAGAACGAATACAACGAAAATATACCGGGGGAAGAGGGGGAGGAGGGGGGGGGGGGGTGTACTCGATAGGAGAGATGTACTCGATATCATGCATGGCGGTAGTCGTATGACCATAGACCCTCGCATCCCTACAATGCCGGGACGGAGCACGTCGGGTTTTCACCGACCAGGTAGGCATTGCTTGCACCAAGCGCGAAGCGCTGTGAGGTGTCTGGCGAGTCGCATGAAGGGTGAGAGCTGCATCCTACTAAGAACCGCTTGTGGGGCGGACTTGCATATGGATGACAGCTTTAATGAGGGTGGGGGGCATACATTTGTTGCTTGCCTTAGTCATTTGACCATTGACGACGCATCCCTTTCGAGACGGAGGGGGGGGGGGGTGTACTCGATAGGAGATATGTACTCGATCTCATGCATGGCCGTATACCATAGACCCTCACATCCCTACAATGCCGGGACGGAGCATGTCGGGTTTTCACCGACCCGGCAGACATTGCTTGCACCAAGCGCGAAGCGCCTTGAGGTGTCTGGCGAGTCGCATGAAGGGTGAGCTGCATCCTACTAAGAACCGCTTTTGTGGCGGACTTGCATGTGGACGACAGCTTCAATGAGTTGATTTAATTTCCGGTGTAGGCATTTCCAGAGACAGCAATGGGAGTACTATGCAACTGCCTCTTGGGTGCCTTACCTTGAACACTACGTGATATGATCATCCCCAATTGTGCGGAGTAAAGTTCTTTACCTCGCACAAATGATCTAACTCGACAACCAGCTGTGGGCGACCGCCAAAAAAAACAACAAAAAATGGTACCCTGGTTGTCTAGCTCACGCAGTGAGCGGCATGTTTTACAGTGTCGTTGCCAACCGACGCCAACCCAACCTAGATAAAATAGGGGGGGGGGGGGGGCAGATAGGTACTGCGCAACGCACGGGGTGCACAGACCGATCAGATGATCACAAAATCGTACCAGGTACCAGGTACAAATCACGCACATTCATACTTGGCAAAAAAAAGACACCCTCTGGTACATGACAAAAAAAAAACAACTCCAACAAATGCGAGTACCTGGGGCGCGGGGGGGGGGGGCGTCCCAGACTGGCACTGCCCAGCGCGAGAGGAATGCACACCCGAACGACGGACATAACCATCATAAAAATCACACCAGGTACCAGGGTACGAAATTATATGAACCCTTTTAGGACCGCAGTCCCGTTCTGGGGATAAACCACTCCAATTCTAAGTACTTCGTCGCCGAAACGGGACTGCAGTCCTCAAAGGGTTAAAACCACTCTGGCCAGAAATGCAAGCTCCGTTTGCTGGTCATATCAGAGTCCAAACGGGGCCTATGTTTCTCGGTCAGAGCGGTATCACACGACGAAAACGCTTCGAACGAAAATATGTACCGAGTGCAAAAGCACCAGCATGCCGTCTGTCTAAACGCGCCACACGCTTTGCGCCTTTGCTCTCTTGAAGCAAACACAAGGTAATCCAGCATCAAAAGCAGACACAAGACATCGGTACAGGAGTGCCGGCTTACAGTAGCACAGCACAGCACAGCACAGCACAGCACAGCACAGCACAGCACAGCACAGCACAGCACAGCACAGCACAGCACAGCACAGCACAGCACAGCACAGCACAGCACAGCACAGCACAGCACAGCACAGCACAGCACAGCACAGCACATCAAAGCACAGCACAGCACAGCACAGCACGGCACAGCACAGCACAGCACATCACAGCACAGCACAGCACAGCACAGCACAGCATAGCACAGTGCTGTGTTGTGCAAGATCTGCGTAGTACAGATGCAACCGAGGAAACCTGCTCCGGGTCATGCAGGTTGCACGGCTCCCACCCGGCAACATGACCTAGATCATGCAGATCATACAGACCGTACAGATCATAGAAATCACAAAGACCGGGAACATATCCGCCCTGAAATAACTATATCATGAAAGCGGGAAACGAATATCTGTCCGAGTCCTTGAGCGGTTTCATGTCAAAACACGCCTACTAACCCCTCAAGAACCCCTCAAGAACTGCCACCCGTTTTGCGGGGAAAATCCATTCGCAACTTCATTATTTCAAGCAAGGCAACGGCTAAAAGGGTTAAACATCATGTATATAGACATACCTGCGAGATAGTCTCCCCGTGTCGGTCGTAGAGCTGCTCCGACCAGTTGTAGGGGGACCGCTGGGTGCACATGTCGTAGCAGGTCGTGTACGTCCGCATGAAGTCCTTCGGGGTGAACAGCCGCGACGTCTTCTTGTCAAAACCCTTTCCAGAAGCAAAACACACAGAACAAAACACAAAAAAAAAAGAAAAAAAAAAGCGAAAACGACTTCATCGTCATCCAACGGAACGTATTTCGAGACAAAATGAAAAAGCAAACGACAAAAAAAAAAACGCCATCATCAACAACAACACCATCACCACCACCTCCACCTCCACCTCCATCGCCAAAACCACCGCTATCATTACCAACACCACTACTACCGCCACCAACACCACCATACCAATCCTCCTCGTCACCATCAACAATCGATAATCAACCATCGTGATGACTCAACAACCCATGGTTGAGACCGTCCCGTGCTGAGATTCAACCATTGTGTTGTCTCGGAGTGCTGCAACAACACACCGCCATTACAGACCATAACATACATACCCAAGAAGGAATACACCACAACACGGAGGCGTACATTTAAAGGCCAGGGGTACCGGGGTTAGGGGAGGAAGGGGGGGGGGGGGGGGGGGTACTCGACAGGATAGGTGTACGCGATCTCATGCATGGCCGTAGTCGCATGACCATAGACCCTCGCATCCCTACAACGCCGGGACGGAGCACGTCGGGTTTTCACCGACCAGGCAGACATTGCTGGCACCAAGCGCGAAGCGAAACGTGAGGTGTTCGGCGAGTCGCACGAAGGTCGAGCTGCATCATATTAAGAATCGCTTGTGAGGCGGCCTTCCACATGGATGACAGCTTCAATGAGCGAAATAAATTTCCGATGTGGCCACTTCCAAGAGACAGCAATGCGAGTACTATGTAACTGCCTCTTGGGTGCCTTACGACATAAAAACTACGTGATGCAATCATTCCCCTTGTGCGGAGTAAGGTGCTCCACCCCGCACAAATGGCCTACAACTCGATCGCCAGCTGTGACCGACCGCCGAGAAAAAACGGTGCTCAGGTTGTCTAGCTCACCTAATGAACGCCATGTTTTACAGCGTCGTTGCCAACCGACGCCAACCCTACCTATATACTGGTAATATATAGAGGGAAGGGGGGCGGGGGGGGGGGTGTACTCGATAGGAGAGATGTACTCGATCTCATGCATGGCCGTAGTCGTATGACAGGAAGGGGGGGGGGGGGGGGGGGGGGTAGCCGAAATCATGCATGGCGGTGGTCGTACGACCATAGATAGACCCCCACAACACCTACAATGCCGGGGCGGAGCACTTCGGGTTTTCACCGACCAGACAAACACTGTTTGCATCAAGCGCCAAGCGAGACGTTCGGCGAGTCGCATGAAGGGTAAGCTGCATCCTACTACTAACACTAACAAGAACAGCTTCTGAGGCGGATTTTACACACGGTGCCACACTGGGTGATAAGATAACACCCCCTGGGACGAATTTCAGGCCCGGTTTCCTCCAAAACATGGGAGGGGGTACACACAACGAAGATGGTGCCTTTGGAAAGGTTTCATCGAGAAGGTCGCCTAGACGCATCGCTCTCGTCGTACTCAGTACGCCCTCCTCGTTGTCGATAAACCCAACTATGAAAATCGTCCGAGGAGGGGGTGTTGTCTTATCACCCTTTTGCGGGGGGGCATAGTAAATACCTGGTAGGACCTACGGTACACACAAAAGCCTGTATATGTATCTATTTTTACTTACAATTTTTGGTCCTTTTCACTATGTTCCCCCGAAAAGAGTGTAAAAGTGTCACACAGCAGTATGAGTTACAGCTTCAACTAATTGATTTACTTTCCGGTGTGGCCACCTCCAGAAACAGCAATCGGGGTACTGTGTAACTGCCTCGTGGGCGCCTTGCCATAGACACTGCCAGGTGATACGATCATTCCACAAGTGCAGAGTTGTTGTTGTTGTTCTCACATTAACTCTCTGACGAAGGAGTCCGTGGTCACACAAAGGTGCTGGAGCCCTAGGAAGATCCGAACAACCATAAAAAAATCGAAATTCGGCTGCCCAAGAATACACGTGACGAAGAAAGCGCACACAAGCTAACACCAATGTGCAAACTGAACTAACATGGCCGCGGGTATATCCTCTCAACTATAACATAACAGAGTATCCCCGTTCCCACCACTAACCAAGTTGTGGCTGCTGACTACAGCGGCTGCTGTCTGGAGTGCTGCCTGCACCGTACGAAACGCACGGTAGTCGTGAACACGAAAGAGGAACACACCTGCCTGCAATCTGGAGTGCTGTCAGAGTGAAGACTCGCGGATATGCAGTGAAAAAGGAGCAATCGAACCTTACTACCACACGAATATCGACGATCCTCATCTCTTCCTGGGCTGTCTGACACAAAAAAGGTGCAGCACAGCAGTTATGATACCACGTCCCTGAAAATTGCGTGGGTTATTCCCCGTGAAGGGTATACAACTCGTTAAACTACAAAGACCAGTGACGACGTTAATAAAAAGTACCGGTAGATACTATTCTGCCTCGTGAAAAACAATACCAGGAAAAAACAAGCTATGACTGCTTCTCTCGTGATGATAGTGTGCGCGCAGGTCATGGGTCTCCGTGCACCGTCTTCCTGCCGCTCTTCATGGCCGCCTCATCGCCTTGGCCCGATCCGCCCGCTCCTTTGCACGTGCTCTCGTTGCCACTCCCTTCCAGTCGGTTCCCTTTCTCCACCATCCAGAAAAACAAAATGCTCCTCGCACTTGCGGTTCTGATCTGAAAAAAAAAAAAACTTGCGCAGGGGGAGGTGAATCCGAGATCTTCCCCGCACGTCGACGCTCAGTCTCCCTCCTCCCTCGTCGTCGAATCCAGCCTCCTACCGGCGCAATAGACTGTGCCGTAGTGTGGCCTGTGGTGGCGCCTGCCTCCACGCACGGACACCCCGATTGAGCATTGCTGCTCTGCCGCAGCTGCCTAAAAAAAGACGCGAAAATTGTAGGTCTCCGTGCCTGACGCACCACGTACGACCCAACTCTACTGCCGCCTCAGCCTCGCGGCCACAGGCAGCAGCAAGAACCCACTCGCTATTAGCCTGATAGGGCATGCCTCGCAGCATTCCTTGCCGAGGCAGCGAGGGGAACGGAAGTAGTATAGGTGCTCCACCCCGCACAAATGATCTATAGCTCGACCGCCAGCTGTGACCAACCTCCAAGAAAAAAGCAGAAACACACACACAAAAAACAATACCTTGTGATTGTCTCGCTCCCTTAATGAGCATCATGTTCTACAGTGTCGTTGCCAACCGACGCCAACCCAACCTATATACCTGGTAGTACATAGGGGAGGGGGGGGGGGGGGTACATACTATCATGCATGGCCATAGTCGTTTGACCATAGACCCTCGCATCGCTACAATGCCGGGACGGAGAACGTGGGGTTTTCACCGACCGAGCAGACATTGGTTGCACCTAGCGCTACGCCGCCGTGGGGTGTGGGGCGAGTCAAGGGCTCTCCGCCATCCTCTAATGCCGAAAAAATCGGATAGCTAACTCCACTCCAAGGGACTTTAAAAACAACACGTGCCCTCCCCTGCCCCTCTCCTCTCCAACATATATATACTTCGCAACGATTTTTTGGTACGACTTCTCGCGTGCAAACCACCGCGAAACACGTTTTTCGTGGAGCTGTTTCGTCAACCCACCGACTACTAACTACTACTATTACGGGGGACCATAGTTAATAGGACCAAATATTGTTGATAAAAATGGTTAAATATATAGGTTTTTATGTATGCCATAGGTCGTATTAACTATGGTCCACCGAAATACTACTACCACCACAACTACACCACCACTACCACTACCACTACTACTGTGGCTATTTCCTGTTACGGGGGGCCATAGTAAACAGGACCCACGGGACACACAAAAAACTACATACTTCCCTATTTTTACCAACAATATTTGGTCCTATTTACTACGGTCCCCCGTGACAGCACAATGTACAGTATGGTACGAAAAAGTGCGACCCGCCAAAAATGAGAACAAAAAAAAGAGAAGGGGAGACGAAAATGACGAAGCCGCACTATCTATAGGCATACTATTAATATTAGTATTATTACCAGAAGGACGAAACCCAGCGAAGAAAAACAAGACGATGGTTCGCAGCCCTCCAGCCTTTTAGGGCACGCTGCAGTCCCATTTTTTTTGTGGGACAACACTGCTTCGAACTTGAGAGGTTTTGTCCCGCAAACGGAAACGCAGTTTGCCCTGAGTGGGCTATATCCCTGTTGACCGTACCTGCAGAACTGCACTACTGTACATGTACCCAAATATGACTCTTACTACGAGGGACCACAGTAAATAGGACCTACGGTGAACACAAAAACCAATATATTCCACCTATTTTTACTAGCAACGTTTGGCCCTACTTACTATGGTACCCCGTAAATAGTAAGAGTGTCGAGTGGTTTCGAAGAAAATGAAGCCCTGTTCCATTTTTGGGATTCCACGGGAATAGCACCAAGGTGGCCTGGTAGTAATTCACAAAAAAAAAATATGGTACGTAAGGTGTACCACTACATGTGACGTCACGTGGTACCAAAAAAAAGGAGAAAACCGGGCCACTTTTGGGTTGGTCGAAATATTCCGGTTCGCGAAATTCCAGGGGGGGGGGGGGGGGGGGGATTAACAAGGCTACAGCGATGTGGGCGCCATCCACGCACGACGCTCCCACGCGCTCTTTAGTGGCAAGGGTGAAATGCCGCAGTGCCATGGTTGGCGGCATCGTGGTTAGCTCGCAGCATAGGAACCCTCGCTATGAGCAGAAAAAAAACAAAACAAAACAAAACGTACATGTTGGCATGAATTAAGCGCCAAAGTGCGCAGAAAAAAGCGAAAGCATTATCCGTGGGAAGACTCAAAAGACGACGAGTCGCTCAAAAAAAAGCTAAAAAAAAAGGTCGAAACCTCTATATACCAGAAAAAAAGGATATGCCGGCGTAACATCACAAGGCGCGGCAGAAGGCAGGCAGACAGTCGGTTTATAATAAAAAAAAGAAGAAAAAAAAAGTAGATAAAACAAGACAAAAAACGCCTCCGTGTGTGCTTCCAAATTCCAAGACCTCACCCGGTTGAGGTGATCCTCAAGCACATCGATGGCCTTGGGCTTGATATTGTTGCTCCATCCGTCCTCAAGAGAGATGATGTTTTGCGCCTCGCGAGAAGACATGGCTTCCGCCCCCCTGCCCCCCCCAACTCGCCCTCCCTCCGCCCGCCCGCCCGCCTTCCTCGGCCGTGGCTCTCTCTCTCTTCTCCGTTCCAGACCCCCCCCGCCTTTCCAATCCCCTATTTTAAGACCCCGCTCCCTTCGGTAGAAAGCCTTCCAACGCCCGTAGAAAACCGGCCGCCTGACTGAAGGCGAAGAAAGAGAAGCCTTCCCTACCCACCGATCGACCGATCAACCGACCGCTCGCTCGCTGTGGCTATGTATTGTATCCCCTCTCCCCCTCTCTCCGCCCGCCGGTAAACGTTTGGAGATCCTCCCCTTTCGGCGCTTGCGTCCTTCCGTCCTCGCCCTCTCGTCCTCCCTGCCTTTCCCCGCTTTCCTGGCTTCGTACGAGTCACACCGTGCGCGCGATCGATCGATTGCAGACGATGGTCCGCCCAAGAAGCGACGGAGTCACAAAACAAAACAAAAACAAAAACAAAAACGAAAACGAAAACGACGAGGACATAAAACAAAGGAAGAACGAACAAAAAAGGTACGACACAAAAAAAAAAAGAAAAAAAAAAAGAAGACGAAAACAACGAAAACAACGAAAAAGAAGACCGAAAGCGGGAAGAGAGGGAAACCGTTTTGCTCAAGTCGGGTCAAAAGAAGTAGAGAGACCGTGGGGGATAAGGGGAGGGAGGGAGGGAGGGGGGGGTACTGATAGGAGAGATGTACTCGATCTCATGCACGGCCGCAGTCGTATGAGGGAGGTGCCATCATACAAAAACTTCAAAAGCAAGTACCGGTGGCATTGTGTGTCTGTGAAACAACTTTCAACATTTCGCCGACACGAAGATGCTTCCGGACAAGAAAGGTGCACACTGCTCGTACTACTGCGGTGTACGGGAGGAGGGGGGGGGGGGGGGTGGAGGGGGGGGGTAGGACAGAGGGCGCTCGAGGCCTAAAGAGGCCAGACGAGGCAGCAACAGCAGCAACAAACAAAACAAACAACAAGGAACAACAATAGCCACAACCAAAGCAACAAAGAAACCGCGCAGTGAGGAATTGAACAACGCACAAGACATGCAGTCGACATGGGGGAAAAAAAAAAAAAACGAAAATGAAATCCACCGGCACACTCTTCCCTCCTCGAAACAACCGACAAGGGTCATACAAGCCATTTCTATGACAACCAATACCGAGGCGAGAAAAAAAACGAAACACATACCGGTACAGAATACGTAGCGCTTCAGTTGATCGATTCACTCCCCTCCCCATCTCGTCTATCCCACCACCGGGACACCAAAACGCCACCAAACCATGGTCAAACACGCCCAAGCACAAACTTTCACACCCTCGACAGATTGCCCACAGATTGTCTACAGATCATCAGCAGATCACCTACAGATCATCTACAGGTCGGCTACAGATAATCTGCAGATTGTCCACAGATCGTCTACAGATCGTGCATAGATCGTTCATAGATCATCTACAGAGCATTCCCACAGTGCATGATCTAAATGTTTTAGGGCGGATACATACACATGCGTCATCTGCAAGCTATGCACGATTCTACGATACCACTTTGGTCGGAAATGTAAGGTTCATTCAAGCACCAATGTGCATACCAAAAGGTCCTTATATTTCCGTCCAGACACCAATTTTTTCCCGGGCGTGGGGGGTGCCTTATGATTATGACATGCCACGGCTCTTGTGCACAAAAAACAGCGTGATTTTACCGGGCGGGGACCATCTGCATGATAATGCGGCAAACACAGGATCTAGATGATCTAGATGATCCAAAGGATCTAGATGATCTGCAGTAGAACGCCATCTGTCCCATGCACTACTGCATGCTTTAGGATCCCGGGTGTCCTCTCTAGCAGCCGTCGCAAAGCGGAAAGAACGAGACGACTGTATGCGCTGCCCGGAAGTGACGGTTTCATCATAAAACGACGGTTTTACCCATGAAACGGCACATTCGGTTTTCCTAAAAAAAGGTCTATATATAAAAAGGATAAGTTTGTAACATTACCGAGAGAGAGGTAAGGTGGAGCATTTTTCGGCCAAACTAGGTATACCACTGACTGACGGAGAGCGGCTGCTCCACTGGGGGTATATTATACCGGACATATTACCATACTGTAGTAGTTTTCGTGTCGTCCCGTTTTTGCTGTGGCCTCTCTGGTGGGAAACCCCGACTATGGTGGATAAAAAGCCACGTGGGAACAGGGTGCCTTGGGTGGGCCCTGCCGGCGGTTAAATGCATTTCTGCACCACCAAGTGGGAGCAGGGTGCCAAACGGCAAATGGGGTCAGGTCCGGGTTGTGCCAAGTAGGAGCAAGGGCCGGTAACGGCGTCGACCGGTGAAATTCTCTGCGAGGCGGCTCGTGTCCCACAAATAGTTTCCTGTCGCATTGCACCACACCGTTCCCAGCCCACACGGGATGGGTTGTGTGTATCGGAGCTCAACTATTACGGGGGGACCACAGTAAATAGGACCAAATATTGGACATAAAAGTAGCGATATATATAGACTTTTGTGTATACCGCAGGTCCTATTTATTATGGTCCCCCGTAATAGCTCACATTTGGTTTCTTGCCAAGGTCGTTACGTAGTATAACCCACCGCTGCCTGCGCGTGCCGATGACACCGCCGCGTTACAATCCTTTTATTAATAGGGTAGAACTGCAGTCCCGTTTTGGGGACAAACCACTCAAAACAATAAGAAGTAGCTTGTCCCCCAAAACGGGACCGCAGGCCTACAAACGGGGCGAAATGAGGGTATTCACCGTTTTAGGGCCGCACTTCCGTTTTGGGGACAAGCTACTCAGAATTTGAGCGGTTTGTCCCCAACACGGGACAGCAGTTCTAAAAACAGTTGAAGAATTTTATACCGAGTCCTTCCTACTGCTGGTTTCAATAACAACAACAACAACAACAATAACAAGAACAACAACAACAACAACAACAACAACAACAGCAGGAGCAACAGCAGCAGCCTTGCAAGCTGCTGCAACTCCCAAACGCTCGTACCTGGTTGGTACGTGCGAGACACAGCACCCGGGCGGCCCTACTGAAGCCACCCCAGAGGTAAAATAGATAAACCTCCCCCAAGTAAAAAGCGAGCGCCACACGCACACACACACAAAAGTAGGTGCTAGGCGGGTGTGCTGCCCTCACTCATACCCCTGCCGTAGTCTGCGCTGCTGTCAACCGTCCGCAGATAAAGTTAGCGCGACCGTTACAAGACGGTTACGAGTAGTATCATGCCACCACACCTGGGCCAGTGTCGCACGCACCACTCCTCGCATTGCAGTCCGGATACGGAAAAAAGTGTCATCCCCCAAGCAAGCACTTTGTTATGGTGGCCGATGCGGTCGGTGATCGTCCTATTTGGGTCCTCTCACTGCTCCCCCCCCCCCCCCTCCACACGTCGCAACCTATTTTTTTTCACAAAACCAAAGAAAGCGCATACCCGGTACACAGTAAACCCCCCAATTGAGAACACTCTTGACTAACAAACCCCAAAATACTCACGGCTGCATACACTACCCCAAAATGATTATTACCCCAGAAAAATGTGCCTTAACTTAGAAAATACATACTGGTATAATCTTAAAAGGCGAGCAACCCCAACCATAGGTCAACTCACGTATAAACCCCGTGGGGCTTGAGAAGCGAAAGGATACGCAACGAAAGTGACCAATACTGCTCACGCTCCGGACAGATAGATCACGGATCGATCTCGACCTGATGATCTAGATCCTTCAGGGAAGATAGACTCCTGATCTGTACCCCTGATCTGTGTCACCTATAGGTATTATTAATAGCTCATGCCGCTGGGTGGGAAGCCGTTTACTCTGCACGATCCACGATATAAATATTAGCGCGTGGTTCCTTTGGTTGATTCTGTACTACAGATACAGATCCTGCAAAATTTAGGATCTGCCAGTATCTAGATGATCGAGATGATCTACGATAGGTGATCTGCTCGACGCGGGCAACAGCTCAAAGGCATCGATCGTGCAGTAACAACCGAAACAGGGCACGAAAAACCAAGTTTGAGGTGGGAGGTCGGTCCCGTGTATGCCAACGTCCCTTGCCCGAGTTGGCACCGACCCCATATCAGAGTCACCCGTATTGGGCTAAAACGCGGTGCGCAGAAACTCTGAGGTCCCGTTTAACCCGTTTTGCCTTGAAAGGGCTCTGCCTTAAACAGGGATATACCTACAGCTAGTACAAATAAAACACCCCCCTGCCCCTGGGACAAACGCCACTGAGATTATAGACGATTTTCTCCAGAGCATGCCTTAATGGGAGGGGGACTCACAACGAAAATGGTGGCCTCGGAGATATCTTGTCGAGATATTTTGGCGTCGTAGATATCTCGTCGAGAAAATGGTGGCGTCGGAGAAACCTTGTAGAGATAATGGTATTATAGAGTCGGAGATATCTTGCCGAGATAATGGCGGCGTCGGAGACATCTCGCCGAGAAAATGGCGGCGTCTTAGACATCTTGTCGAGAAAGTAATGGCCCGTCGGGGACATCTTGTCGAGAAAATGGTGGCGTCGGAAACATCCTGTCGAGATAATAAAGGCGTCGGAGATAATCTTGCCGAGATAGTGGTGGCGTCGGAGACTTCTTATCGAGATATTGTTACAGAACGCGTCGCTCGGCATACCCCCTCATTTTTTCTCCCGCTGTCGATAAACTCAGCTTTAAAATCCCTCCGAGGAGGAGGCGGGGGGGGGGGGTGTACTCCATAGGAGAGATGTACCCGATCTCATGCATGGTCGTAGTCGTATGACCATAGACCCTCGCATCCCTACAATGCCGGGACGGAGCATGTCTGGTTTTCACCGGGGGGGGATACAAGTTGTCCGTTGTCCCTATATTTCCGGCCAGAGCGGTATATCGCGTGTTACACGGCCTGCGGCGGAAGTAAAATAAATAGCACCAGTACCGGAACAAAGGCGCAAGGAACCGTTACGACGCGTTCGCAGCATGGTGTTACCATACTCGATGCTGGAAATCGTTCGACCTATTTTAATAGACGAGTCGGTGAGAGCGCGCTTCTCGAGACAGGAAATAAGTAGTATAATCGACTCCCACGAATAATTCATGATCTGAATATTTGAATATTTCAGGGCAGATATATCATCTATTCCTGATCTATATGATCTGGATGATCTCGCTCGTGTTGCCGGGCGGCAGCGTACAAGCTGCATCATCTACTGTGCATACAGCAGTGGGGAAGGTTTCCTGAGTTGAAACCGTATCACGCTGATCCTGCTCGAGGTGGCACTCTGGCCCTCAATATAGGGTCCTTCTTTATTCAATATTATTGTACAAACATTCACTATATTGAGAGACACTGTACCAAAATGTAAGGTCCTTAATCTTATTCAATACTGTTGTACATAGAGTAGTCACTATACTGAGAGATAAGAGTGGTATCTCGCAACGGTAGGCTATTAATAGATACCTGATACCTGGTACCTGGTAGTGTGCAAGCTTTTACTCGCCGCCGTCTAGGCCTGGGAATCGAAACGGTTACCAAGTCTCAACATACCACCGATAGGGGTACAAACTGTGGACGGAATAGGCATTCCCTGCTCTACTGCTGTTACGGGGGAACACGGTAATCAGGACCAAACATGCTTAGTCCAAGTACTGGAATATATACCGGTAGCTTTTAGTGCATATGATGGGTCCTGAATGCCGCAGTCCTCCGCATCACTGCGTGCCTGGTATTTACCACGGGTTGGGTTGCTGCAACTCGTGCAGGGATTTGACTTGTTCCTGTTGGAGGTGTACCATGCGTTTCAGCTATCATGTGTGTCTTGACTGTTTGTGTATCATATGATTCGACTACGTTTATTTTTTCGCTGGTGTTTTCTTCCGCTCCAGTGTTTTTGGAGCCTGTCCTGCGACCACGGACTCAATGTTTGGGGCATGGGTTAATGTGAGAGCTGCAACAACTATGGTATTCTAAAATACAACGGGAATAGCGGCAATAGAGCTACAACCTACTGTGCAACCGGGTATGGTACGGTATGGTACGGTACGGCATGTTGCGGTATGGTATGATATGGTATGTTGTGGTATGGAATGGATATGGTATGGTATGGTATGTTGTGGTATGTTGTGGTATGGTATGTTATGGTATGGGATGGTATGGTATGGTACGATATGAGATGGTATGGTACGATATGGTATGGCATGGTATGATATGGTATGGTATGGTGCGCCAGGGACCAGTATATGGTAAGGGATGGAATGGCACACTACGGTAGGGAACACAAAGAGTAACGGGACACCCGTACATCACAGCAGAAGGTGGGCCGCGCCGAAAAGACAACATATCATACGCTTTCATTTGCGCGGAGAAGAGAACAAGGGGTGCGGACGGCTTAGTCTCCCCCCCCCCCCACCCCTCCCACCAGCATTGCTGTGCCACGTTCGAAGCCATTGCTTCTGAGGTGGTGCGACGCACACATAGACTGCAGCAGTGGTTGCAGCAAGCAGCACAAAGCGGACACACGAACGAGCTTCAGAATCGCCCCACAGCTGCTACTACCTGCTGCTCCTGCTACTGCTACCTGCTGCCGCTACTGCTACCTGCTGCTGCTGCTGATATCTGCTGTTCCTGTCTGCTGTTGATGCTATGAAATCTGCTCCTCTCGCTGCTGCTGCTGCTGCTGCTAGTTGGGGGGGAACGAATGATATGATGCCCTCGTGAATGCAAAGCAGCAGCAGCGGGTGCACCGCAAAATATTAATTACCTCTGGTATCGGCGGTATTTTATCACCGGTACCGGCAAACCAGTGGATCGAGGCTTACGGGTATAGAGCAAGTACGTCAGGAAACAGCACTTTCACCCTCTTGACGGGAAAAAAAACACCCTTCGGATAGCTCATCTACAGATCATCGATTCCCACAGTTCATGATCTAGATATTTCAGGGCAGATACATTCCTGGTATGTGTCATCTATAGATCGTAAGCTCAAGTAGCCGTCCGGGAATCGTATAATTTGCATGAGTTAGGACATGTTTCCTGCGTTGGATCTGTACGACACAGATCCTGCACAGCTCCTCAGAACGGCAGGTGAGGATGTAGATTATCTATATGTAGATGATATACCCGTAGATGATGTACCCGTAGATGATCAATCTGTAGATGATCTGTCTGTTCGACGTGCGCAATTTTTTCCCTCAACTTGCCTTGGCAGACGGCAAACTACTAGGTTTTAGTGAGGAGCGCTCGGCCCCATGCCCTTGACGGTGTGCAATTTCCCTTTCGAAAGACACGTGTCCTGACATAAGTGAAAACGTTATCAAGAGAGGACCGGGCATGCTCACACACGCCCGCCATAGCGGCCTGGCTGGCTGGGTGGATAGGTGGATGCGTGGGTACGGCCGGGGGGGGGGGGGGGGGGCACGTCGGATCTACACCGACCGGGCGGGCAGACATTGCTTGCACCGAGAGCGCAAAGCGCCGTGAGGTGTTCAGCGAGTCGCATGAAGGGTGACCTGCATCCTACTAAGAACCGCTTGTGAGGCGGACTTGCACATGGGTGAGAGCTCCAATGAATTCATTTACTTTCCGGTGTGGCCACTTCCAGGTGTGGGGAGGGGGGGGGGGGGGCTGAGATCCACGAACCAGACGCGGGCAAATAGGAGGCGATGAGAGGTGAGGGGAAAGGGGGCTTCTACTATATAAGGCAAGGCAAGGCAAGGCATCGGTAGTCGGTGGACTCGCCGTTAGACTATTCCCGCAGTCTTAGGTCGCGCGTTCCCCCCCCCCCCCTCCCCCTCCATCAACGCCGAAAGGAGTTACAAGACCACAACAACAAAAATTAACCCAGATACCAGATACCTCGTACACATCAAGTATTCATACAACAGTCAAACCCACATGCGGGTACGAGATCCTTAGCACTCATCATGCATATAAATGAATAGTAAGTTGTTGACAACAACAGCAGTGGCGCCGGCGGCGGCAGCAGCAGCAGCAGCGATGGCGAACAGGCGCTCGGGGTGTGCAGGTATATTGCATTCGCCCGTCTTGTACGTCTATATCCGGTTAGCAATTAGTACCACCCCCCGTAGGGATTTCAGGGGGGGCAAGTCGAAAAAAATGACAATTGGAGGATTGGCCACACGACGAAGCTCGAAAAAAAAAACGAAAAAAAAACTGTGAGATCAGGGGACCACGAAACAAAACCCCCCAAAAAAACGTTATACTATTTACGATATCCTTTTTCGAGACCTAGACAAGGGGGGGGTACACTAAAACCGAGTTAAAGAAACAGAAAAAAAATAGTAATTTTATCGATTCGCACAGAAATCCCAACGCTCCGATTTGATTTTTCTTCATTTCTGACCTTTTTAAGGATGTGCGTGCGTCTGGGATTCGGATCCGTGTGCTCCCGGGGATGGCGGTTTTTTCCTTCAAACACGGGATGGGGTGTGTTCGGCGTGCAAAGGGAGGAGGTAGGTGTACGACACGCGCTCAAGCATGATGAGACACTTGTGTAGTATCGTTGCAGCGCTCTTCCATCATTTTACACTTCAAGGTGCAAATACGGTCAGGTCGAGACCGCGGGTCGGACCTAATTTCCTGCCATCCCCTCTCTCGCCTACACGTTGGAGGTGTCTCTCTCAGGAGCAGGAACGGTGCTGCTGCTCCGTCTCGAAACAAGGAGTGGCACTTTCTTGGTTTGGGCTATAAAGCGTAGGGGTGGTTTGGTGTTTCCGTAAGGAGAACAAAACAAACCGCCGGCAAGGTATGATCCAGAGTTATCGGGGCCTGTCCTGTCACCACGGACTGGATTTTGGCGACGCGTTAATGTGCGAACACCATCAACAACAGACTCAACATGGCATAATACTCCATACCTCGGGCAGATCATCTACAGATATATCATGATCTAGTTCCTCATCTGTCGTTGTGAGAGGTTTCGCAGGATCTGTGCGTAGTACAGATCATCCAACCCAGGAAACATGTGCTACTGCAGATCATGCAGATCACACGGGTCCCACCCGGCAACATGAGCTAGATCATACAAAAGCGGGAATAGATGATCTATCTATCTGCCTTGAAGGATCTAGACCATCAAGTGGGAATGATCTGTAGATGATCTGTCTGAGGTATGGAACGGTTGAATGTATCCATGCGACGTACGAGATTTTTCCCCACCTAGAGCTGTGTGACTCGAAGTCGGTGCTGCGACCAACCGACACCATGAGATCGCGAAGGACACGATAACGCAGGCAGTTTCAAAACGGCCCGAGCACGGCCATGTACGTACGAAGTATGAATATATGTTCGTTCTTTCTTCTTTCTTCTTTTTCCGAGAAAAAAAAGTGTGGGCTGATAAGCAAGCATGCGAGGAAACCGAGGAACGCGAAGAACGCAAATACCGTACGTAGAAACGACGAGTATTCGTCGTAGACTCGCTGAGCGCGAGGCAGGTCCTTGTAATCAAGTGAAAAAAAGACAAAAGACAAACGTAAGTAAGTGTGTGTGTGTATGTATGTATGTATGTATGTATATCTGTATGTATATATGTATGTGTGTAATGGTCGTGAGTTACACAGGGGGGCAGAGAGCGCCATATACCGCAGGAGAAAAAACAAAACCAGAGGCGCGAGCACAGTTCGAGAGACCTGCTGCAGCTCCAAAAGTTTGTTTACTGGGTTGGAAAATGTGTATATGCATGCGCGTGAGCATGACCATCTCGACAATAGCTGCTCCTTGCTCGCCGGAATACCTCTTACCGCGTTAACCATGGCCCGCCACGTACTGCTCTAACCAACGCTTAGAAGTTTTCGTTTGTGCTCAATCTAAGACAAGCAGGTAGGGGGACATATCGACCGGTGATATGATGCAGCAAACCAGTGTCACATCCCGTTCACACGTAAAGCATGTAGAGTCACAGCAGTAGCTCCGATGCCGCGTGACCTCGCTTCTTATATTCGCCTGAAGTCTACCGGCGTCACCATGTGGCTTGAGAGGCCGTCTTCTTCTGGAAACCCCGTGACTCATCTATTAATAGCAACACAAAATTGAAGGAATTTCCGAAATAAAGTGGTACCAGGTACCTGGTATGAAACACTCCTCGGCATTACGTACAAAACTTCCCTGATCCGACACGCGGCCTTAAGAAGACCGCGCTATTAAAGTCGCTGTTCAGGTCGCTATACCTGACACCCAGCCGAAGCGGCAGCAGTCGTAACAACGGGAAGCAGGACCGCGCAAGCCAAGCGGGGGTTGCTGCTGCTGCTGCTGCCATGAACCTGGCTCCTGTCTGCACACAATATCGCCGGCCATACATGTACACGTACCTGTATCTCGTACGAGCGATTTCGGATACTCCAGAGATTCATGTATAGCCCCTCCCGCCCCCGTCTACCTACTCGTTGCTTTCCGGTCTGGAGGGTCTGCGGCATAATATCTAAAAAAATCATAACGGTACGACGTAGCGTTTGGGGCACGAGTAATAACCTGGCAACGTTAACCGTTTTAGGACCCCAGTCCCGTTTTGGGGGCAAACTGCTTATAATTTGAGTGTTCTGTCCCCACATGTGGGACTGCGGTGCTAAAAGGGTCAAGCAAGAGTGGCAGATAAATATTCGAACAAGCTTGTATCGTGCGCGGCCATCCGGGCAAATAATCAAAAAAACTAAACTGGCCCTTGGGGTTTTACTGCTGTACTGAGTACTGGTGCCATGAGGTAGTTGCCAGGCGGCAGCAGGAGACACCAGCAGCGTCGGTCAAGTCTATACGCGGGTCTCGCGCAAAACTGCAGCACTCTTTGGTTCTTGATGTTGCTGCAGCTGCTGCTGTTTGTGCTGCTGCTGCTGCTGCTTGTGCTGCTGCTGCTGCTGCTGCTGCTGCTGCTCCTGCTGCTGCTGCTCCTGCTCCTGCTGCTGCTGCTCCTGCTCCTGCTTGTGCTGCTGGTGCTTGTGCTGCTGCTGCTTGTGCTGCTGCTGCTGCTACTGTTGCTGATGCTGCTTGTGCTGCTCTACTGCTGTGTACTGCTGCGGTAGTCTAAACGTCTGGGTAAATTTGCCGGTGTGTTGATGAGAGACAAAAACAACAGGAACAAAGAAACGACACCCTCTCTAGGCGCTCTGGCGAAATGAACGTACAAAACAAAAGATGCAAGAGCACAGAAAGAAGCAGGAGGAGGTTCGGTTCGGCGCACAGAAATAGAAAAAATAATAAAGGGCGGGCCCTCGGCGGGCCACTTCTCCTCACGGGGGGCATCCCCACCACGTCCCGCGTTTCTTCCCTCCCCCCCCCCCCCCCCTCGCCGCAAGCCCCTTCCACACATGGAGGGGTTTAAGGAGGCACAAGTCAGCCGATGTTCTTGCTGTTCGATAAGACCGCTGTTGCTGTTGCTGCTGCTGCTGCTGCTGCTGCTTTGCTGCTGCTGTGGTCTTAGTTTTACTCGACTACCATGGTACTGGATAGAGAGAGGTTCGCTCACGTAACTCCGTCCCACTGGAGGTACATCATCCCTTGCATCAATTTCGCAATATATGCTAGATCTGATTAAGGTCATCGAGTGCTCTCGGCGCCCAGCCACCGATTCCTCCCATGCTCACCTTCTGCCTCCTCGCTTTGCTCGCTGCTAGATGGGCCGCTCAGAGAACTATCTCTCTCTCTCTCACGCGCTTTTAGGTGCAAACATGGAGATTGCGGGGGAGTTTGTGAGCGGTGAAGTTGCGGATTTCTATCGGGGACTGGGGTTTTACTCATTTTTAGGGGGTTTCTAAACGATATTCGTAGGCATTATATAGAGGGAAGTGCAAGATTAGCCGAATCTTGAATCTTGCCGTCTAGGGCTGAGGGCCCGCCGCATCCTCCCACGCCCACGGCAGCACGCACACAGCAGCACCACGATTCAACTCACGCCGTGCGTGTTGGAAATTCGAGGCACGAGCTCCTCTCCATTTCCCGCGCTATTTATATCGCCCACGCCCTTACGTGATTCTCGAAGAACCAGCGCTGGTTGTACGTACGGTATTTATGTTTTATTGCCATCGACCATCGACTCGCTACGACAGCACGATGACACTTTTATTTTGCTGCTGTGTGCGTGCTGCTTCTGGCTCTCTACTTGGAGTATCATACGCGATGAAGACGCCGAGGGGCGAGTGGCGACTGACAATAATTGTGAACTACCGGGGTATAGTTTTGTCATCAAAATGTGGTCGAGCACTTTTTTTACGTACGTACATGTGTGTACGAGGAGAGGAGAGTGTACACCACCTACCTGGTGTCAGGTACGACTAATATGGTACCAGGTAATAACTAGTAATAAGAATAAAAACAGTAAAATGCAACACAGCATTGACTCAGAACATCATCAGACACCCCCCCCCGCCCTCCGGGAAAAAGTTGATGCTGATGTGGATCCGGCCTATCTATGGCATGATTGGCCACGTGTGATGTATGTGACAACAATAATCCTTTTTATTTCTTCTTTCTTCTTTCACCTGCGTCATATACTGACATGCGAAGCCCTCTGAGGATCCGGCAAATACATGATGTACTGCTGTATCATGCATCATGCCGCACTCACTCGTACGTGGGTACGTATTATGGAGGGAAGGAGTGCCCGCCATGGGACCCCTGGTTGGAGTTACGAAAGGTGGACGGAGCCGGATATATAGAGGTAGGGCAAATGTAATACCAGGTACCAGGTAGATGAGATGGAAAAGCACCTTTTATGATTATGCGTATTATATATACCAGCAAAAAAAAATCTCCAGAGGGGGGCATACGAGGAATATACGTACCTGTGGTACTATTTAATACCAGGGGTATACCTGGTACTAACTGTGTTGACCCTATCTGCTATAAACAAACAGGGTACGAGTAGTATAGTTGGTGTAATCCGGACGTACCATGTACTGGGGGCCATGATAATAACGGCAAATACGAGACCTACGGTAGACTTCAAAACCTATGCCAGAGTACCTGGTATATATAGACGCGTATACCACAGTATATATAGATACCTATTTTTACTATTTAATAACAATATTTGATGTGGTCCTACCAGGTATTTACTATCGTCCCCCGTAACACTATGCATATAGCCAGTTTTGTATTTCTACACATACATACATACATTGTCGGATGGCAAGCATAATAATAATAATAAATACCTGGTAGTAACCAGAACCAAATATGGTTTGAAAACATGGAGAGATACATGATGTTTGGGTCCATTTAAAATTTTGTGGGTTCTAACCACTCTCTGCCCCAGCCGTAGTGTTACAATAATTTTGAACCACCCCTCATCCCTCCTAGAGTTGGGTCGCTTTTGTATTATTAATTATTATTGTTGGCACGGAAGGGAGGTAGACTTGGTGCATGGGTTTCCTTTTGTTTCCGAGGTTTTCTTCTTTCGGGAAAAAAGTTATGAGTGATCCATGACATGTTGAAGATCATGCTGCACATTGTCGGAGGGCAAGATAAATAATAATTATTAATGAGAAAGGTTCGCCTAGGCTGTGCGTATAGTCTAAATAGTATTAGGTTTCCAGTAGTACAGCACGACTAGTAGATAGTGCGGCGACAACAACAAAACACGGAAATCAAGTAAGGTCGCTGCCGTGAGACAGGGATGAGCGGAGTTTGTTGTACGTATGTATGTAGGTAAGATAGAAAATGCCGGACAGATGACTTGCAACGTTATTTTTCCTTTTATTTCTTCGGCTTTTACCGAACCCCCATTAAAAAAGGCGGGATTCGGGCCCCCGCGGATGCCCTCGGCTATTACAATATATGAGTAAGGCGGCATTAAATTTGACGTGTCTGGTATTAACCGTATCTGGTAAAACGCGCGTTCGAGCTCTCAAAATGTTGAGGTGTGTTTAGCACGACAAAACGGGTAGATAGAGTAGCGGTACCTTATCCTGGACAGGTGGCTATTATAGCATAATAAGAAGCTCTACACCTCGCCCTAACATCGGCTTCGACAAAAAAAGGTACCTGATAACACACCAACCTCCTGATCTTGACACATTCATTCGAGCTCATATGTAATGCTGACATGCGTTTGCCAACGGCTAAACGGGTACAAACAAACACGGCAGTAAGTCGTGCTTTATTTTGGCCAGGTTCCTATATATATAGCGTAAGAAGCTCTACATCTGGCCCCAACTTCGGCTTTGACAAAAAAAAAGTGGGCAGAACCTGGTCGATGGAGGGCACCTTTTCTCTGACACTGCTATATGATGTTGTTGAGGGTCACTGTTATGGATGCCATAATATGCTACCTGGTATACTCCTGTGGTGTGAGATGCAAACATATCTACCCCCAACCTATTAATAGCAATCCTAACCCCCAACCTAATCATCCAATGGATGGGGTTGTGGTCATCAGTTTCGTCTCGTAAAGTAGTGTGCGTCGCCAACCATAGTATCGAATAATAAGTCGTGAGTGAACTTCATACTGGCTAACAAAATGATATGCGTGTGTTCTAAACTACGGCATTACTAAGCGTCACCTCTGTACTTCGTATATACGTATGCTCCATAGACCCGCCCGTCGACGTTCCAGCACAAACCAACCAATGTCGGAGCCTACGTGTACGAGCTGGGCCAGCCAGGACCCCATCGATTCAGGAGGTTGGCCATTCAGCGCCCAATTTTACGCAGATGGACATGGAATTTTGGCTCGGTGTTGTCCATGCACCAACCGAAACGTGTCGACGTGTCGTTCCGTTTTGTTGTGTTTTTTTAATTCGAGAGAGAGATATGACCGAACATAAACCCAAAAAAATAGAAACACGGCTGGAACTCCTCTAAAAAGCGAAAAATCTAAACGCCATGAACGACATAATTTCGCACGGGCGTCACAATTACGATGTTGAAATTTCAGATCGAAGATCGTAAAATTGAGCGCTGATACCATTTTTTCATTACACTTGATGTAAGTCCTAATTCGCAGTGGTTCACGAGATACGGCTCCATGATTGATTGCCCGCTTCATGGCTGGCCCAGCTCGTAGAGAGATACAAGTACAAGCACTGTCATGGCACACTATGAGACAGAGACGAACAACCCCATCGGCTATAATTGGCATATAGCGAGTGAAATTGTATACCGGTACGTAGCAAAAAAAGGGATTGCAATGATGCGATGTTGGGCAGTTTCTCGCGAGAAAAGCACCGTCGTCAGACTTGAAAAATAGAGTAGGGCCGACAAAAAAAAAATAAAAAAAAGAAGGAAAAGAAAAGAGAAGTGGCGCTTCGCATTTCTTATCGTGATATTAAAGTTTGGCGACAGAGTGAAAAATCACAACACGTGGCAGCGCCAACCAATCTCGTGGGGCCTAGAGGGGTCGACGTCAATCGCATTGCCGAAACGATGGTTGGTGGTTCTTAATCGCCAGACTAACGGTTACAGGGTATCCTATATACCTCCCTTAACCCCGTATTTCTTCCACCAGTGTTGACCTTTGACATTCCGAGTGATATCACACTGATGTTATTTTCGAAAGCCACCGAAAAATCGGGCGGGGTTGTTGCAGTGGGGTGAGAACTCCCTTCCAGAGCCCTTCCAGGTATTCAAACTGCAGTACGTACCAAAACCACTCTAGACGAAAATGTAAGGACCGTTTCGGTGTTCGTATTTATGCCTAAGCGGTCCTTACATTGCCGTCCAGAGGGTATTACAGAAAAAGCAGGGTTGTTGCGCAAATAATGAAAAAAAGCCTTCCCAAGCACTACGTGTTTACAGGTGCAAACAGCAGTAGGGTCATACTCCGCCCAGCGATAGCCCGCTCCCCGCGATCAATCACTCCACGACAACCGACACGCCGGTCCTAGAGGAAACCGTAACTTCCTCTGCTCGGCATCTCCGAGCCTTCAGCCCCCTCCATTCGCTTCCGGAAAACAAAACGCATCAATTAAACTAACGATGACACACACAGCACACCTGTGTTGCGAAAACGCAAGGACTACAACAGTACGTAGCCATGAACCACTTTTGTACGACACAACCGCTTCATTTCTACCTTACTTCCTTCCTTCCTTCCTTCCTTCCTTCCTTCCTTCCTTCCTTCCTCGCTTGCTTCCTTTCCTCTCCCCGCCCTGAGGCATCCAATGTCTCCTACAGTACTCAGTACTACTGGTGCACGCTCGCACGCGCGCGAGCAAACTTAACTGGCGGGTCGAATGGTATGGATGCGGTCTGTACAACATCAGCGGCATCACGAACGCGATACACCACGAATCCCCCCCCTGCACACCCACCCACCCACCCAAAAAGTAGCCCACGGAACCGCGGAAGGGGTGCTTTATGCTGTTCCTGAGCAATGGTACCAAATGTCCAATTACCTTCGACTTAGCACCACAGCTGAAACCACCGTTAAAGAAACGACATTCTCCCTCCCCCCCCTCCCTCCCCCCGTCCCCCCGTCCCCTGGTCGGTAAAAACCCGACGTGTTCCGTCCCGGCATCGTACGGATGCGAGGGTCTATCGTCATAATCCGAAGTACGCCTATACGGCGACGCATGCATGACATGAGTGCACCCCCCTCCCCCTCCTTCTGCAACTCTCTGCCGTGCCTTATCTATTTGCTGAGCCGCTTTCCTGTCCCTGCCTTTGCTTCGCAGCGAGGTCAGCCATCAGCTCCTGCTGGTCTACCAGGATGCAGGCGCCGATCATGTCGTCCAGTCCGCCCCCCGAAAGGAAAGTGGGCAGAGGGAAGTTCTTGCCTATCCGGTGGTCCGAGCAGCGGCTGTCCTTCCAGTTGTACGTCCTGATCTTCTCGGAACGGGCACCGGACCCAACCTGGGGGAGAGAGGGAGGGGGGGGGGGGGGCGAAGGGGGGAGGGAGGTCGTGTCCTTGACACTGAAGCATAAACTACCCAGGGGAACCACAGGCCCATCTACCTACTATTACGGGGGGCCATAGTTAACAGGACCAAATATTGTTAGTAAAAATGGTTAAACATATAGGTTTTTGTGTACCATAGGTCCTGTTAACTATGGTCCCCCGTAATAATATACTTCGAGTACACCCTTCACGAGGAGGCGTGTACAATACGTGCGGCAGCTTATACTATCAGCGTGAGCTTTACCTGCGCCCTTCGGTTGCCCGAGGTCTCCGAAAGCTGCTTCTCCAGCTCGATATCGTACAGCTTGGAGCGGAGCAGCTTCATCGCCAGGTCCCTGTTCTTGAGCTGGCTGCGCTCTTGCGTGCAGAAGATGCGGATGCCCGTAGGCTTGTGGATGAGATCAACGGCGGATTCAACCTGCCCAGGAAAACGTGGAAGCACCCCCCCCCCCCCCCACCCCCGACGACGACGAACCCCACCAAAAGCATAGTTGACGAGGGAAGCGCGCGGGCGGTAGGATAGGAAAAAGGAGGCGATGAATGCCGGAAGTTGTACGGTAAGATGGTGGAGTGGACACGCTTGTTGTTTTGCGATGAAAGGCAGCGCGTCCGGTGAAAATGACACATGTGCCCTACTGCAGGCAGCCATAGACAGATACAAACTACAGGCAGACAGGCAGGCAGGCAGGCAAGCAGGTAGACAAGATGGACAGACAACCAGACAGACGAATAGACGAGACAATGTCTCCGCCCCCGCCGGCGCCCAACCAAAGCCCCAGCCACCGTCCTACTGGGTACGCTTAGGCTTACACTTACGCTTGCGATCAGGGATACGGTCATGTTTACGGTTGCGGTTACTGCCACACTTACGGTTACATACACGGTTCCAGTTTCGATTCTGGTTCCGCCAGCGGTTCAGGTTCCGGTTCCGATAAATTGTACAGTCACACGGATATGTTGACGGTTACGGTTACGTAGCGGTTCCAGTTACTGTTCCACTTACTTTGCGGTTCCGGGTATGGGTACGCTTACGCTTGCGCCGCGCACGCTCACGCTCACGCCTACGGCTACACCGACGCCTCGCAGGGACCCCCCCCACCCCCCTCCGAAACGTCACCTTGTTGACGTTCTGCCCTCCCGCACCCCCCGAGCGCGCCGTCTTGAGCTCGATGTCCTCGGCCTTGATCTCGACCGTCACATCGTCGACTTCCGGCATCACCGCCACCGTCGCCGTGCTCGTGTGCACCCGCCCCTGTGTCTCTGTCGCCGGGACTCGCTACCACGAGGCACGTGGCGGCCAGGGAAGGTGGGTGGGGGGGGGGCGTCAGAGTAGGAGTTAGGTTTGGGGCTCAAGGTAAGGTTTGGGTCAGGCAGGATCGACTCGACAACCCTGTACCCTAGCTGTTTATTTCCGTCGCCAGCGCTCGCTGCCGCGAAGCACGTGGCGGCCAGGGGGGGTCGGAAAGGGGGGGGGGGGGGGGGGGGGTCAACGTTGGTGTTGAGGTAAGGGTTGTGGCTGGGCTTAATAGTTTGAGTAGGGGTCGGGCGTTGGGGTAGGGCAGGATCGACTGCACCCGCTGCCGCGGAGGCGGGGAGAGGGCGGTTGGGTGAAGGGAAGGGGGGGGGGGGGGGGGGGGGGGTCAGAGTCTGAGTAAGGGTTGGGGCTGGGGTTAAGGTTTGGGTAGGAGTTAGGCTTTCGGTTAGTCAGAATCGACTCAAGCAGCTGTATCCTTGCTATCCTTTTCGTTGAACAAAAAAACACGACGCCGCCATACATACGAATCGAAATCCCAAAAAAGCAATCCCGGCAGGCGGTGTAGGGAGGGGGGAGGAGGGGGGGGGCGGGGGGGGCGGGGGATACCATGTTCTGCACCACTCGGCCGCCAACCTCCATCAAACCGTCGCTTTCGCGGCCACAAGCCTATAGCACAAAAAAAGCACAGACGACCAGCGAGGAGCTTTGCCAACCCCAGACCTAACGCACGCAGCGCACGAAACATGTCTCATGGTTCGGGTTTGAGTTAGGGTTCAAGTACCCATCCACCCACCCACCCAAAAAATCACGCAACCACCTACCCACCCACCCAACCTACTCCCACCTAACCACCCTGCTACCGCTACGGAAAGGCAGGATGAGGGCGGACGCGTTCGGCAATTGTTTTCAATGGCTTTCTCGGCCGATTGCTCTTCCGGAAGTGGTTTAGGTTGCTTTTTTCTGTCGGTAGTCTGTCGGTTGGTCGGTCTGTGCGCCGGTTGGTCGGTTACTTGATCTGCCTTTTTGTGTGTTGGTCGGTCGGTCGGTCGGTCAATCGATCGGTTGGTCGTTGTCGTCACACCTGCACCCTGTGTACACCCGCCTCGTACTTGAGCTTGCTGTAGACCTTGTCCCCGTTAACCTCGGCGATAACCGTCTTGTAACCCCCCGTCTCCGCCGCCGTGTCGTCGATTATTTTCATGCTCCAACCCTTCGGGAAGGAAAGCGGGTTCGAGAGATAGGGAGGAAGGGAGAGAGAGGCAGATAAAGAGAGAGGAAAGGGGAAACGCGCGGGCGGGGAGACGCATCTATGAACTACATACGAGGGCGTCGTCGCGGTGTAGAAACCCATTTTGAGGCTTGAGAAGAAAAAAGAAAGCGACGAGAAACGAAGAAAAAAATGACGAAAACAAAAAACAAAAAAGAGACTATTAATAGAGCATCTGCCACAGCTTCGCCGTTGGGGGATGATGCATTTCATGTGGGGTCCGAGTCGTAACGCAAAATAGGCTGAACGACGCGGGCGCGGTTCGTATGATCCCACTCGCGTCTGCTGTGCGCTCACACCTGTTCGTACAAGGTAGATCAATAGTGTCTGTGATTTGGTCACTATCTGCAGCCCGAGGGAAGGAAAACGCTGACGTCTTCTCTCTTGAAAAAAATGAAGGGCGCGCACCGTAGTGGGAGGGGGGGGGGGGGGATGCCTGTTATGTGACCCCGGATCTGACTTACGAAAGGGGGGGAGCTAGAGAGGTAGCAGCGCGAAGAAAACGTATTGGGATGGAAAACGTAAACATAAAAAAAACGTAAAGATGTAGCAGTATACCCTACTGCAATACCACTACGATTACGGGGGACCATAGTAAATAGGACCAAATATTGTCACTAAAAATAGCTAAATACATAGTTTTTTGTGTGTATCATAGGTCCTATTTACTATGCCCCCCCGTCATACCACCACCACTACACCACCAGCATCACCACCACGACCATCACCACCACCACCACCACCACCGCCACCACCGCCTTTCCCGCCAACCGTGGAAAAAAACACGGTAACTTTACGGGTAACGGTATTTTACGGTAGTCCCGGGGCGAACATGGCAACACCACGTGTACCTCCAAGTGGACAGCTTATTTGTATGTACTGAAAATGAGGTTTACCGATAGCGTAATCCCTGTTCGTGTACCTCAAGGTGATTATATTTCCAGTCAGCGTGTGATTTCAAGAGGGCGCGGGGAGGGGGGAGGAGTGAAACACTTGAGACTTACATGTTTTTTCGAAGACGGAAAAAAATAAATTCATACCAGGTACCACGTTTCATCTGCACCAATCAGTGAGTGCTATTCACAACTAACTCAAGAAAATCATTATAATAGTTTACCCCTCCGAGGCACACGATACTATGGGAGGCCAACGACATCACGGGTCACGCTATACTTCGCATCACAGCAATACCTACTGTTTTGTAGTGAGTCCCACCTGCTCCAGCGCGTACTTGCGGTACACCCCCAGGAGCTCCCCCGCCCAAATCGCCGCCTCGTCTCCCCCCGCGCCTGCCCTGATCTCCAGCATAACGTTGCGGTTGTCGTTTGGATCCGTCGGTAGCAGGAGGAGCTTGATGCGGTTCTCCAGCGTCTCCAGCTGCGCCTCCAAATCTCGCATCTGGGAACAAAAAAAAATAGCAAAAAAATAAATCTACGCTTCGTACCAGGCACCAGGTAGTTGTAGGTACGTATTTAGACAGTATGTATAAAAAAAACATGAACAAAAGCTGAAACGCAGAAAAAGCTGAAAAAAACATAAGAGCAACAACAATAACATAAAACAGACAGCCGAAGTCATGGAAAACAACGGCAACATCAATAACCAAACGAACAAAAAGAAAAACAAAAAACAGGCGAAAAGAGTAACCAACAACAGAAGCATGACGGAAAAACAACCAACTACAGCAACACCACCATCAACACCTATGCCACCACCATCAACACCACTGAAGAGGCGTCACGCACAAATCATTTGCAGAGAGGAACAACCAATCACGCAAGCTTACAAACATCACGGAAGCTTGCAAACAAAAGCCCAACATTTGTGTATCTGTATGCGGTATGTATAAATACCAAAAAACATGTGAATACCCCAACGCAGAATCAGGACCGGACGCAGCAGGAGGGTGTACAGATGCCGTTCGTTGGGCAGAACTGACGATTATAATGTGGAGACAACACACCACGTCCCAATACCCCAACCCACCTCCTCCCTCGCCATCTCCTTCATCTCCGCGTCACCCCCAGACCCCGAAGACTCCGCGAAGAACTCCTTGGCCAGGACAAGGTCGTCTGAAGCCTTCGTGTACTCCGCGTACGAGAGCACCACCTGGAAGAGTTGCCGCGCCGCACGTTGTCGTTGCGGAACACGGGTGGGCCGAAAGCAACACCGCGGTTGGGTCGGGTCGGGACGGGACAGGACGGGGCGGGATGGGACGGGAAAGACGGGTCGGGGTCGACCGGAACGGGACGCGGTGAGGCGGGGACGGATCCGGACAGGACGAGACGGGCCGGGACAGGATGATGCGGGACGGGACGCAACAGGGCGGGGCGGGGCGGGGCGGGGTGGGACGGGATAGGACGAAGCGGGAGGAGACGGGTAGGACAGTGTGAAACGGGATGGGATGGGGCAGGACACTGTGCATTTGGAGGAATTTGCCACAGGCCATGAATTAATATACCTGGTATATAGTATGGCGACGAGAAATATCCTCGTGTAGTGAGAAAGCCGAAGCAACAACCGCAACAAGAACGACAACGACAAAAACGCCTCAACAACAACAATGTTACCTCTTCGACGCTAGCCCGCTCCTTTGAAACTTCCATGATAAGGTTGGGGTCGGAGAGGACGTCCGGATCGCCCAAACGCTCCGTCAGCTCGTCGAACGTTCGGTCGATACTCGACAACTGGTCCAGCAGGAAGTCGTCCAGCGCCTATATATTATTGTCGTTGTCGTTGTTGTTGGAGGTGGAGGTGGTGGTGGTGGTGGTGATGGTGATGGCCGTGGGGTTGGTGATGATGATCGAGGTTGGTGGCGGCGGTGGTGGTGGTGGTGGTGGTGGTGATGATGATGTTCCCGTCGGTGCAAGCGGGTGCGCGGCACAGGGGGCGTTCGAGAAAGGAGGAGCACGCGGTGGAAACGGAACTCACTGAATTGGAAACGGCAACCGCTGTGTGTGTGATGGGTGAAGGGGCATGTCCGTACACACGGACGGTGTACGGTAGCCTGCTCCCACAGGCACCCCTGGTAGGTGTCATGCTCTGGATCTGCATCATCGCGAAAATTACGATTAATATTATACGAGGTACTTCTTGTACTAGACTTAACGCGCACACTCGTATGCACACGAAGCGTAATCGTCGCATAATACCAGAGTTCGTAAACTCGGAACACTGCAGCAGCGCCACGTACTTACCTGGTACACCATTTTATTCGAAGCACCATGATCTACAGTAGGGTACTGCTGCACGTTTGTTATGCGTTGGAATACGAGTATCCGCCTGAACTCTGGAGCCGCTTCGCCCTCCGCATCGAGTACGTACGTAGGAGCGGTGCGATGCTCCCCAGCCTCAAGCCGGCGCTGCGGCGACTCCTACAACAGCAGTTCGTGTGCAGGGCTGCGCAGGCTCGTACAAAGGTACACCAGGAGCAACATGTTGCTGGTTCATACTCGTAGCTGAACCGCAGGTATCGTCGTACCAGCAATGTTCAGGTGCGAGTATGAATATTCCTGTGTTGGCAAACATGTGTCCACGAAAACATGTGTGAGCACAACGTAAGCAGGTCTGTTGCAGTCGACTTCAAGCTCCTTGTCAGAAAAGGGCCTGACGCACAAGCCCCACCCCGGCAATTCAGCACAGCAGTTCCATGCGGGACTGGGATGTGGCGTTGATCTCACCATTCGCGCAGGACCACCACGGGACGCTGTCCGTCGTCCTTGACGCCATGGTGCTGTCGCCACCGCCCTCCGTTGTTCCTCTCGCCCGTCACATCGGTGAGAAAGTTGGAGGCGCTGCTCCTTACTCTGTGACGCCGTGATCCGGAGGCCATTTGGAGCTGCCGATGCGGGGGGGGCGCAAACGAAACCCGAAGCCACGGCCAGCGCACACGAGAGGCACGCGAGCCTCGCCTTCTGTCTTGTCGAAGCCATACTGAAAGGCACGAGCGGATACCTTTTCACGATGGGGTCTAAAATCGGCACGTTGTCGAAGAGGAGTTCGAAAGGTTCTAGTGGCGTTTTTGTTCGGGTGCAGTGTTACGGCAAGTGTCAGTCTTGTTGTGGGCTGCGCAGTCTTGTCGTTGGAAGTCGTCACTGCCCTGGTCGCCCAAATTAGCGCTCTCGCTGTCACCAAAGGCATACACAGCTCTGATTCACCATCATTTGCGCCTCCGCGAGCATGTACCCGCGCGGTGCCCTGACCGCGGCCACGGCAGGCCCCCTCATGCACATGACGACCGCAGACGGCAGTGGCACTCCAGCCGGGGTGCGCGGCCCCTGCGCTTGGTTGCACTTCGGCAGCGCACTCAGAACTCGCAGGATGTCCCGTTCGTCAGGTATGGAGCGGTCGCTGGGAGACGCCGCAAGTCGACCGCCGGCGCCATGGCCCACCGTGGGGCGTTCTCTGGGCTCGGTCCCGCGCCCGTCAATGAGGTCTGGCTCGTTCATGCTCGGGCGAAGGCCAAGACCGAGTCAGCAGCAGCAGCAGCAGCAGCGGCGGCGTCGGCGTGCGTCGAGTTTATCGGCTTCTCTGGCCTACCAAGTGGACGACGAGCAGACTAGTCTGGGGGACGAAGCGCGCCAGGCTCTGGCGCAGGGCGACGTGTATGGGGCCCTCCTCCTCCTGGAAGAGCGGCAGATTGGGGTTGTGGGAACCGAGGGTGGGGCTGGGGTTGGGGATGGGAAATCAGCAGCAGGAGCAGGAGCAGGAGCAGTAGAGGGAGGAGCAACAGCGGCAGAGGCAGCAGAAGGAACGACAGCAAGGATGACGAACGCGTCGCCTCCAGGTCAAGACCAAGGCCAAGGCAAAGGCCGAGAGAACGCCACCCCCCCCCCTCCTCCCGCCCCGGGGGCTGCCTCGCAGGTGGTTGCCAGCCCGAGGGCCGCGCACGCGAAGCTCGTCCAACTCCTGTGGAGGTCCGGGCACGAGCAGGAAGCCCTGGAGGCTTTCGACCTGGCCAGGACGCGGGCTCGCAAGGCTATCTTCGCTCAGCAACACCAGCAACATCAGCCAGTGAGCCCGGACGGCGGCGCCCGCCGCCGCGCCCCCCCCGCGAAGTACGGCGCGGGCATACCAGGGCTCTTCCTCGACCTCGACCCGGACACTTGCCACGGCATCATGCGCCGAAAGCTAGAGAACCAGGACTGGCTTGGGGTCATTGAGGCCATGCGGGCGGCGTCTCGAGTGCGTCCCCGTGCTGCCAGAGGAAGGAGCGGCAGCCTGGTGCAGAAGGAGGAGGGGCTCGAGGGTGGGGTTGGCGGCGGGACAGCGGCGGTAGCGGCGGGGGACGGGGCTGCGGGGAAGCAGGGGTGGGCGCCGACCGAGGAGACTTATGCTTTGGCGCTTGAGGCGTGTGGGAAGGTGAGTTGCTGCTGGTAGTTGCTGCTGCTGCTGCTGCTGCTGCTGCTGTCTTGAACTCTACAAGCCTCTTGTTTGAATTGCGTAGATACATTTTTGCTTCCAGACAATAGTAGTTACACCGACCGGTACACACGAGTACACCAGGTATAGCAGCATAGCAGGCATGTATTTTTCGTGTGTTCACCAACTGGTCCTCGCCGTGGTTTCACCGACGAAACGATGAGGACAGCATCAGACACACTTTTTTTATACGACGATATGCGCGGACCCTATTGATAAATCACCATCCTAATAGCTATCAGTATATTAATGATAGCCTTTTTGTATCGGTTGGTGCGCTGGGGACACCGACGCCAACGCCTCCCCCCCGAACGCCCGATCCACACCTCCCGCGCCTTCCGCGCCCGAGGGTAGTCGAGAGCACGATCGACCCCGTTGGAGCGTGTCGAGAGTTCGTCTATCTCTCTCAACCCCAGCTTCACCCTCGCTACTTTTACGCCACAGCTACCCGCCCACCTCCCCCCACCCTCCACCACCAACCCCCCCCTCTCCCACCCTCACCTCCCCCCGACCCTTCACCCCACCCCCACCTCCACCCCCACTCCCACCCCAACCCCAACCCCCGCTCCCACTTTTGCCCCCACCCCTTCCTCCCACGTACCGCAGTATGTATGAATACCTTCATCGACACGATCCGACGCGCCTGCCAACGCCCCTGCCTCGCCTGCCCCCCGTGTAGGTTCAAAAGCGATGGGGGTTCAAGGCGGCCCTTATCCTTATTCAGGAGATGCGCGACGCGAAGCTGGACATCGCCCTGGTGCACTACCGCGGGGCGGTGACGGCGTGCTCGCTGACGAGGCAGCTGGCGGGTGTGTTGCCGTTGCTCGATGAGATGAACGCCAGGGGCGTGGCGGCGGACCTGGCGACCTACAACGCCGCTATCTCGTCCTGCACCGTCCCGAAGGCGAGGGGTTGGTTGATTGGTTGGATTGTTCGATCGTTTGGTTGGTTGGTTGGTTGGTTGGTTGGTTGGTTGGTCGATCGTTTGGCTGGTTGGTTGGTATGTTGGGTGGGCGAATGGTTGGTTGGGTGGTTGATTTTCGTTGTCGATTAAAGTGCTTGATCTGTTGATTCGTTGAGGATTGGTTGGTTGATTGGTTTGGGGGTTGGTTGGTTGATTTCTTTGGCTTGGGGATTGATTGGTTGGTTGGTTCGGTTGGTGGGGATGTTTGTTAGTCGGGTGGTTGACTATTAGTTGATCCGTTGATTAGTTGATAAGTTAATTGGTTTAGGTTTGCTTGTGGTCTTTTTTGGGTTGGCTGATCGGGTTGGGTGGTTGATGGTATATTCAGGGTGTGGTTGGTTGGTTAGGTTGGTTGCTTAGCTGGTCGGCCTCTGTCTCGTTCTCTCTCTTTTCCGTGCTGTCTTTCCCTGTCTCTCCCTCCTCGTTAACTTTTCTCTGTTTAATCCCTTCTTGCTGTCACGCAGGTGAAGCGGGCCCTTAACCTCGTGCAGATGATGCGGTCGGAAGGGGTGGCTCCTACGGAGATCACTTACAACGTCGTGCTTCGCTTGTGCGGGCTGGGCGGCTGCTGGGCCATGGGGCTCGAGCTGCTGGGTATGATGGAGGTATGTGAGCGAGTGTGTTCTTCCCTCTAAACCCTTACTTCTTCCCATCGACGTCCAGCACACCCAGTGTCCCGCGTTTGGTTGTTCACACTGTGCTTTGATCAGAGAGATACAAGCTCCGTGGTCCCAAACTATGAGAAGGGAGATATATACACCGCAACAAGCAGGAAGAAGATTAGGCGATGCGATGCTAAGCGTAGTGTTAAAATCTGACCTCAAGATATTGCCATTCCCCCTCTGCTTCTCCCACCCCCCCCCCCCCCCCCTTCTCCCTCTTCCTCTTCCTCTCCCACTTCTATCCCTTCTCCTTCTCCCCCCCCCTCTCCCGCCCTCCCTTTCTCTTTTCCGTTTTCGTCCGTTTTCTCCACGGCAGGACGAGGGCATAACGCCTAACCTATACCACTTCAACTCCCTGTTCACGGCCCTCGAGCACGCTGAACGCTGGAGGGAGGCCGCGAGCCTCTTCCGTAAGATGCGCTCGCTGGGGCTCAGGCCTAACGCCATGACCTACGGGCCGCTGATAGGGGTCATGGACCGGTGCAACAAACATGACATGGTGAGAATTGGTGTCCCTGATGCAAAATGCCAACTTATGATAAGAGTGCCCCGTAGAGGTGGTAAGGTTATATTTCCAAGTGTCCGGTTTTGGCTCTCCAACCAACCCGCGGCTGGTTTCGGCAAAGAAGCCAAACGGATTAATAATACGTACGGTATGTCTTGTCGATCGTCAGTCTTTGAACCAATCAATTGATTGGTTCAATTGGTTGTTCAGTTATCAGTTTGTCGGTCAAGCAATCCGCCAATCAATCAACCAACCAATTGACCGATCGACCAATCTATCAATCAATCGATCAATCAATCAACGAACGCACTACTCAGCCAATCGATCAGTTCAACCAATCAACCAACGAACCAACCACTCAATCAACCATTCAATCGACCAACCTATCGATTGATCACCTAATCAACCAACCAACCAACCAACCAATCGATGAGTTAGCCAATAGGATCATCAACGAATCGAACAACCAACCAATGTAACAGCCAGCCAACCTACCAATCAATTAATCAATCACTCAATAAACCAATCGATCACCAACCACCCAACCAATATTGAAATGATTGAGGTTAGGGTTCAGACTACTCGGCCGTCAGTGTTCTTCGTTTTTCAGCATAAAAAACGATTGTGGAGTATATGACGAAGGGTGCTCGTATGCGTCGGAGAACGTGTGTGTATGTGGTGTGTTCGTTCTGTTTTTCATTTCCTCGTCCTTTCTGAGGTCCCAGACAGGAAACCAGGCAAGAGCTGTGTAAGTGTTTGTTTCTAGGAGGGAGGGAGGGAGAGGAGGGATATGCTGGCTTTGGGCGGCGCGCTCTGTAGCTCTTCACGTGCAGCACAATGAAAGATCAACCGATACGCGCCTGGGACTGATTGGGGGCGCTGCAATCTTCTGTTTTGTTTCCTCCTTTGAAAAGCAAGGAAAAGGGACAGGAACGGATGGTATTTTTTTCATGTTTTTTTTTGTTGTGTCATTTTTATTTTCAAGTTTCTTATATTCGACAGAAGCTGAGAGCATACGCCTCCCGCTCCCCCCCCCCCCCCTCCTCCCGTTCTCTCGCCCCCCCCCCCCCGGGTTGCAACGACCGAACGCCTCTTCACGACGAAAACAGGCGGCTGCTGTGCTGAAGGAGATGCTGGCCGATTCCCCCAGAGACTCTACGCGAGCCTACAACCTCTTGCTTAACGCCTGCGCCAAGGCTCGTCGGTGGGAGAGTGCCCAGAGCGTTTTCCAGGTGGGTGGATGGGCGTTATTGAGTAGGGTGGGTGGCAGAGTGGTTGGGTTTTCATTTTGAGTGGCGTTATCGGTTGATAGGGTTGGCGATTCTGGGGGTGAGTGACAGAGGGATTGGGTTTTCAAGTTGGGTGGCGTTATCAGTATGTAGGGTTGGCGATTCCGGTAAGGTGACCTGGTAGGTGGGTGGCGTTGTTGGTGCGTAGGGTGTCGTTGTCGGCAGGGTGTGCGCGAAGGCTTGGCGGTGGGAAAGCACCCAGAGGGTTCTCCAGGTGAGCGGGTGGCGTTATTGGTAGGATGGGTGTAGAGGGAGTGGGTTTTCAAGGTGGATTGGTGAAGACTGAATGGGTTTTCAAGATGGGTGGGTGGGTGGGTGGGTTGGCGGCCGGGCAGGGAGTTGTATGAGTGAGAAGACAAGTGGGTTGCGTTAATTCGTAGCGTGGGTCCCTCAGTAGGCTGGTTCACACCAACAGCTCCCCCCCCCTCTCAAATATGTTCCCACCTACATGCCTCCCCTCCCCCCCCCCCCCCCTTCATTCGACGCTGCCATCCGTCGCAAGTCCGCCTCAAAAGTGGTTCTCAGTAGGATGCAGCTTATGCTTGATTCGACTCGCCCAGCATGTCACGGCGCTTCGCGCTTGGTGCAGGCAATGTCCACCTGGTCGGTGAAAACCGGACGTGCTCCGTCCCGGCATTGTAGGGATGAGAGAGTACGGCTGCAGTACGGCCATGCATGATACCGAGTACACCCCCCCCCCCCTTCCCAAATGTATTCCATGACTCCCCCTCCGTCCCCTCCTTCCCCCTCCTTCCCCCCTCCTTATATAGTCACCCCCCCCCCCCCCCCCCCGCCCCCTCCCCCCCTCCATCCTTGCACTCAGGACATGAAAGAGAAGCGGGTGGAACCCGACATGGTATCGTACAACACGGTCATCAACGCCCTGGGGAGATGCGGGAGGGTGCAGGAGGCCATGGAGCACCTCCACGCGATGAAGGAGCAGCAGCTAAGCCCCGACGTCGTCACGTTCGGGACGCTTATCCACGCCTGCGCGCAGAGCGCGAAGAAGGACGCCGCGCTCGCGCTGTTTGCTGAGATGGTGGGTGAAATGGGTGGGGTTGTGGTTTTCTGCGGTTGGGTTATGGCTGTGCAGCATGCCTCTGATGAGGGGGTATTGATGACAACGATAGTGGCGATGACCGTATTGATGTGGACAATGATGAGCAGAACGACGATGATGGTGACGATGGCGGTGCTGATGGATGACGGTGCTTTCTCACGTTTGCCAACGGTCACTGTGTTCCTATTGTAGTCCGTATGATCCACACCCCTGCGTGCATTTGTCTTCGGCTGTCGATTTCGCAGGTGAGCCGCGGGCTGAAGCCTAACCTGGAGGTGTACAAGGGGTGCATCGTGTCGTGCCACAAGGCCGGCCATTACCAGCAGGTGACCCAACTACGATAGGAGTGGCGCTTGTTTTCGCACGCCGGGTAGATAGACGATTTACAGATAGATCATGTACAGATAGACAAGACAGATAATCTATGGATCATCTAGATCCTATTGCGGGAGACCATAGTAAATAGAACCACATATTGCCAGTAAAAACAGGTGAATAAGACCACATTTTGTCTATAAAAATAGGTTAATACGTAAGTTTTTGTGTGTACCATACCAGGTAGGCGCTATTGACTATGGTCCCCGTAATAGTATCCCCTTATAATATGTTTGATGTGCAGGATATATACCAGTATATATATATATATATATATATATTCCTAATCCTCGAGCGGATCGGTAGAAATAAAGCTTAAGCTCACAAGACTTCCACATTTAAAATATGTGCCGTGTGCCAGTTTAGCCCGTCGCTCCCGGTATAGCAAGGTAGTTGACATTACCTAGGGCGCGTGAGGAGCGGATGCGGTGGAGATGAGGCACCCGAGAGGGTTATCCTTCTCGGTTAGCGTGGGACGTGCTCGCGCTCACACACTAGAAAAAACTAGGCTTATGGGGCCTGTCCGCCGACCTCGGAGCGGTTTACGGTCCCCCCTACCGGCTGGGGCGTTGGTCCTCGGTTCAGATCCAACCGCGTCCTATAGGGCACGCAGATAATATATATGTGGCTAGATGGTACGTATCATATACCTGGTATAGATCACTTAGGTCATGCAGATCCTAGATCGTACATATCATATATAGATCACAAAGGTCATGCATATCCTATGTTGGCTAGATCATGCAGATCATATATATCATATACCTGGTATCAGATAGATGAGGTAGATCGTATAGATCAGATGAATCAGATAAATCCGAGAGATCAGACAGATCAGATAGTTCATATATATTAGATAGATCAGATAGGTCAGATAGATCAGATGGATCAGACTTCTAATATAGGTCAGATAGTTAGATCAGATAGATCGGCTACATCAGGGTAGGTCGGACCCTGATATATATATATATCAAGTGAGAATCGATGGTCGTGTCTGAGGCGTACTGTTCCCGACTGACGGGCCTCTTCAACCGAGACACTAGCTAATAAGGCACATGCCTTATAAGGCACATGCACTATCGTTGGGATCCATACCTTATAAGGCACATGCACTATCGTTGGGATCCCATTTGTGTTTTTAACAACTACCCTGGTTGCAACAAGACAGGCCCGATCAGACATTCGGGGAAAAACAACAAAACGAAACGACACCAAATCAAACACAGATGGGAAAAACGAAACACCAGAAATATATACCAGGGTACGACTCAAGGATATGTTTGATTTTTTAACTAGAAGAACTAATCGGCTATGTTTGACACCTGATTTTTGTTTCTTCCCTCAAAACCCAATTTTTCGTCCTTGGTGTGATACTGCTTGTCGCAGGGCCGGTCTCACCATTTCATCACCGAGTTTTACCGCCTTTCCACCTCCTCTCTTTTTTCTTTCTTGTCTTAGGGCCTGGACTTGTTCGACAAGATGTCCGCCATCCACATGAGGGCCGACAGGGTGGTTTTCAACACCGCGATCGCGTGCTGCTCGCAGCTCAAGCTTTGGAGGCGAGGGGTGAGCGTTGTGTGTACAGGAGGCGCTGATGGGTCACCCCCACCAGCAATAGTCGGTAATCACTCTATACCTCGCACAGATCAGCTAGGTCATAATCTATCTATGTGCAGTAGATGATCTACAGTAGTTCCTCATCTGCGGGTGTGAGATGTTGGGGCATGATCTGTGCATAGTACAGATCATCTAAACCAGGAAACATGTGCTACTACAGATCATGCAGATCATACGGGTTCCACCCGGCAGCACGAGCTAGATCAGGCATACAATATCGCGAATATATATGCCTTGAAAGGTCTTGGTCATGAACTGTAGGAATCGATGATCTGTCAGTGATCTGTGCGGGATGTGTAATAGTTCCGACAGTGTCTGTTTCGTATTTTTTTTCGTGTTTTGCATGTTTCCGTTTGTTTCCCCCCGTTGATTTCACACTTGTATAGGCTCGGAACGCGCCATAAAGAGCGTGTTTGATGTTGTTGTTCCTACTAGTGTCACTGCTGCTGCTGCTGCTGCTGCTCATGCTGCCGCTGTTGCTGTTGCTGCTGTACTGTAGTGTTGCTACTTGCTGTTGCTACTGACGTCCGAACTGGTATAACTACGATCATGCTATTGCTACTTCTGTTGAAATACTACTACTGCTACTACAGTACTACTACTGTACCTGGTAGTCTATAGCAGTAGTGCTACTGTTACTATTGCTACTTTACTATACTACTACTACTACTACTACCACTACTACTACCACTACTACTACTACTACTACTACTACCACTACTACTACTACTACTACTACTACTACTACTACTTCTATTACTACCACTACTACTACTGCTACTACTACTACTACTACTGCTACTACTACCACTACTACTACTACTACTACTACTACTACTTCTATTACTACCGCTACTACTGCTACTACTACTACTACTACTACTACTACCACTACTACTACTACTGCTACTACTACTGCTACTACTACTACTACTACTACTACTACTACTACTACTTCTACTGCTGCTGCTACTACTACTACTACTACTACTACTACTTCTATTACTACGGCTACTACTGCTGCTACTACTGCTACTACTACTACTACTACTGCTACTACTACTACTACTACTACTACTACTACTACTTCTATTACTACCGCTACTACTGCTACTACTACTACTACTACTACTACTACTACTAATACTGATACTACTACTACTACTACTACTACTACTACTACTACTACTACCACTACCACTACTACTACTACTACCACTACTACTACTGCTACTACTACTACTAGTACTACTACTACTACTACTACTACTGCTACTACTACTACTACTACTACTACTACTACTACTACTACTACTACTAATACTGATACTACTACTACTACTACTACTACTACTACTACCACTACCACTACTACTACTACTACCACTACTACTACTGCTACTACTACTACTACTACTACTACTACTACTACTACTACTACTACTACTGCTACTGCTACTACTACTACTACTACTACTACTACTACTACTACTACTACTACTACTACTACTACTACTACTACTACTACTACCACTACTACTACTACTACTACTTCTATTACTACCGCTACTACTACTACTACTACTACTACTACTGCTACTATTACTACTACTACTACTACTACTACTACTACTACCCCCACCCGTTTGTGCAAGGTGGCTTTGCTGGACGAGATGCGCGCAAGGGGTGTGAACCCGGACCAGTACAGCTACAACAGCGCCATCTACGCCTGTGTCAAGGCCAAGCAGTCGCAGCAGATGACGATGGTGCTCGCGCGCATGCGGTGAGAAGAGAGGGAACAGGAGTGGGGGGAGGGAGGGGGAGGGGGGGGATACTCATGTCATGCATGGCCGTAGTCGCATGACCATAGACCCTCGCATCCCTACAATGCCGGGACGGAGCATACCGGGTTTTCACTGACCAGGCAGGCATTGCTTGCACCAAGCGCGAAGCACCGTGAGGTGTTCGGCGAGTCGCACGGGGGCGGGAGGGAGAGGGGGAGAGGGAGAGACGGGTGTCGCGTCCTGCCCTGGCTTGTCCTGTCTTGTCTTGTCTTGTTTGTCCAAGTCTTGTCTTGCCTTTTGTTGTGTTGTGCGGTGTTTGTATTGTGTTGTGTTGTGCTGTTCACCTCGTCTGTTCAGTATTTTCCTGTGCTGTCTTGCATGGCGCCGTGTGTTGTGTCGTGTTGTGTTATGTCCTGTCTCGTTTTTGCCAAGTAATTTTCCTATCCTCTTCGGAGAGGACGGCTTCAATCCGTCTTGTTGTAATTGCGGTGTCTTGTCTTGTCTCATCTGTTGTTGGCGTTACTTCCTCCTCTTTTTTTTTCTTTTTTTTTTTTCTTCTATTTCTTCTTCTTTTTACCCCAGGGAGGACGGTTTCGATCCCGACGTCTGGACGTACTCCAACCTCATCCGCTGTCTGGCCGACGCAAACCTCTGGCGCCGTGCCGTCGGCATACTGGACGACATGCTCGAGGAGGGGAGGATCGAACCGGACGCGCACTGCTTCAACGGAGCCATCAGCGCTTGCTCCAAGGTATGCTGTGGCATGGTATGGGATGAGAGGGGATGGGATGGGATTGTTTGGGGTATGCTGTGGCATGGCATGATATGGTATGGGATGGGATTGGATTGTGTGGTGGGATGTGGCGTGGGTCTGGTGTGGGGCTGCGTGGTACCGAGCGTTTTAAAGCACGGTGCGGAAGCCAGAAGTGTCCGTAGATGAAACGAAAGTAGCAAGGGACGTGGAGCAATGCTAACGACCAGCAAACAATCGTAATCGTTACGAGCGGGTTGAGCGACGTTAGTACTAGCGACCAGCAAAGACATTCCTGGTGTGATACATACAGCAGTTTAGGGTTTTGTGCGATTCTTCATTTGGCTTCTCTCTCTTTCAATGGTTCTCCCTCTCTGCATCGCTCTATGCCCCCCCCCCCCTCCTCCCCGCGCTCCTCCCGCCCCCCCCCCCCACCCCTCCCCGCGCTCCTCCCCCCCCTCCGCCCCCCCCCCCCTCCTTTTCGAAAAGGATGCGTGGTTAATGGTCGAACGACAAAGGCAAGCAGCAAAAATAGTACGCCCTTCCCCTCTCCCCCTTCCCCCCCCCCCCCTACTCCCTCCCCCTTCCCTCTCGCTTCCTCTCTTCATCCTTGTCCTTTTTTTGCCCGCGCGTTTTAGTCTGGAGAGTGGGCCGAGGCCGAGCGACTGGTCACCGAGATGCGCAGCCGGGGGATGAAGCTGGACCCTTACACATACAACTCCGTTATGAACGCCTACGGCGTAGCGGTGAGAAGAGAGCATAGTATTAGCGTGTGGGTGGATTGGTGGGGGAGGGGGGGGGGGGGGGTCTGCGTCGCGGTAAGTAGGAGAGCCTTCTCCGCGTGTGGGTGGAGTGATGGAGAAGGGGCTGGGGTGTGGAGGGAAGTAGAGGGTGGGGGGGGGGCGGGGGGAGTGTCCTCATGTCATGCGTGACCGTAGTCGTATGACCGTACACCTTCGCATCCGACCCGTTCTACGATAGAGGTAGCACATTTCTGCTTTTTTGCTTCTAACTATTTTGTTTCTAAAAAGACGGGGTTCTTCGACCCCAAATCGTCCGGAAGGTCAATCTTGATTTAAAACAAAAAAAAACGTTTTGTAGACTTGGGCCATGGGATTATTCGCCGCGATGCATTTTGATTTTCGCTGAAATCAGTTTTCGGGTGAGAGGTATGGAGCTCCTTAAGTGAGGAGCATCAGAAAATTTAGAGTGAACCTCTATCGTAGAACGCCTCATCCCTACAATGCCGGGACGGAGCACGTCGGGTTGGGGGGAGGGTAAGGGTTAGGTGAGGGGAAGGGAGGGGAAGAGGGGAGGAGGAGGAGGACAGGACAGGGAGGGGTATGGCCGCCGTCGCGATAAGAAGAAGAGCCTTCTCCGCGTGTGGGTGAAATGATGGGGGGGGGGGGTAGAGGAAGGGGGGGAAATAGAGAATGAGGGGGGGGTGGCGGGGGGGGAGGGGGGGGGTATGGTCGCGTAGAGGCAGCAGCGGTAATTGCAGTAGCGACGGGAGGTGGACAGCTCACTAGGGGCGTTATTCCATGAGGAGGGTGTATGCGCGCGTGCGTCATACAAATGTTTTGTGGGATTATTCATGGCGGGCCGTGCGTGCGCAAACCTCTCCTCGTTCATTTGTTTTCGAGGGTCATCTTATCGTTGTTGTTGCTGTTTCCTCGTTCTTTTGTAGAGTGCTGTTTGTGCTTTGCTGGTTGATGTGTTGCTCTTCCTGGATTTGTTTTGTTTCTGTTTCGTGCTCCGACAACCGGCTGCTATTGATGTTGATACTGCTGCTGCTATTGATGTTGATGTTGATATTGAGTTTTCATTGGCAGTGATACTGATATTGATATCGACATTGATGGTGATGTTGATATTGATATTGATATTTTATTGATGTTAATAGTGATATTTATTGCAATATCGACGTTTATACTGATATTGATAGTGATGGCAATATTGATATTTTTTTGTAGTGACAATGATACTGATATTGATTTCACTGTTGATATTGATATTTTTGTAGATAGTGATACTGATATTGATATTTGTGTTAATAGTGATGGTGATGTTGATTTCGATAGCAATATTGATAGTGATATTTTGTTGATGCTGGCATTGATATCGCTATTGATAGTGAGGCTGATTGTGATGTTGATAGTGATATTGATGGCAATAATTATATTGATATTCAATTGATAAGTGATACTGATATTGATAGCGATATTGATATTGATATTGATGTGGATTATGTTGCTATTGCTTTTGCCCTCGCTACTGATGCCTCTGATGCGATTGCTACTGGTACTGCTACTGCTGCAGGGCGAATGGTCGAAGGCGCTGTCCATGCTGGACGAGATGCGAGATGGCGGGGTCAAGATCAACGGCATGACCTATAGCGGCGCCATCAAGGTCAGTCACCGGAAGCGGCCCTCTCACTCTCATGCCTTCTTCGCCAGAAGAGCGAAAACGCAAAATCACGCACGGAAAGCACCAACGAAAACGAACGCGAAAGTAGCGAGAAAGTCGAAAATCTTGCCGAAACGAAAACGAGAACGAAAACACAATACTATAACGGGCGACCATAGTAAATAGGACCAAACATTGTTAGTAAAAATGGTTAAATATATAGGTTTTTATGGATACCATAGGTCCTATTGACTATGGTCCCCCGTCATAACGAAAACGAAAACGAAAACGAAAGCGATGCAACTGCTTGCTCCCTCCTTCGTTTTTCCGCGCGTCGTACCTGGTACATCGTTGCAGGGATGCGAGGCTCTATACATCGGTGGTACAACTACGGCCATGCACGGCGTGAAATCACCCCCTGACCCCACCCGTCCCCACCCCTACCGATATCCTCCTGCCCGCATGCACCACGCCTCTCTCTATGCCTCTCTCCACACACACGTACCCATTGCTGTCTCTGGAAGTGGTGACATCGGGAAAATAAATCAACTGATAGGAGCTGTCTTCCATATGCAAGTCCGCCTCACAAGCAGCTACTGGAAAGCAGCTCTCCGTTCATGAACACCTCACGTTTCGCTTCGCAAAGCTAGGTGCAAGCAATGTCCGCCTGGTCGGTGAAAACCCGACGTGCCCCGTCCCGGCATTGCAGGGATGCGAGGGTCTATGGTCATACGACTACGGCCATGCATGAAAATGTGTACACCCCCCCCCCGGTCCTCCGCTGGCGTTGCGAGGGTCTACTCACGGTGATACGACTACGACCATGCATGACATGAGTACACCCCCCATCCCCACCCGTCCCCACCCCTTCCGATTATCTCCTTCCGCGTGCATTACGCATCTCTCTCTGTCTCTCTCTCCCCCCCCCCCCCCCCCCCCCCGCCGTCGCCCCCTCCCCTCCTTTCCCGTGGTAACGATGCTCGTATATTCAATTTTGTACGGAGAGGTATAATAGCAGTGAAAACAGATATCCCTCAACTCTTCCCACATGCATCGCGCCTCTCTCTACCCCCTACCCCTCCCCCGTCCCTCTCCCCTCCCACCCCTTCCACGGTGGGCGGTGTTGGTTCGGTCCAGGCTTGCGACAAGGGTGCCCAGTGGGAGAGAGCCCTGGAGTTGCTAGAGCGGATGCAGGAGAGGGACGGGGCAAAGCCGAACCTGTTCGCCTACAACCACGCCATGTCCGCTTGCGTCAGGTGATAAGGTTCATGCGTTTGCATGCGGGTATGCTTGTGTGTGGTATGCGCGTGGGATGGGTGTGTTGTATGCGCGTGGAATGGGTGTTGTATGCGCGTGGAATGCGTGTTGTATGCGCGTGGAGCGTGTGGTTGTATGTGCGTGGGATGTGTGTTGTATGTGCGTGGGATGTGTGTTGTATGCGCGTGAATGTGTTGTATATGCATGGGGTGTGTGTTGTATGCGCGTGCAATGGGTGGTATATGCACGCGGAGTGCTTGTTGTATGCGCGTGCAATGGGTGGTACACGCGTGGGATATGTTTTGTGTACGCATGGAATGCGTGTTGTATGCGCGTGTATTACGTGTCGGATTGCGCGTGTAGTTCTATTTTCAGAAGTGAGAGTGGGAAGCCGTCTAACCCAAAACACTGATTTTTTTTCCCTTTCCCCCCCCGACGAACGTTCTCGCGCGCCCACAACGACAATCAATAACGATCATATTGGTGATGATGACGGTGGTGGTGCTGACGAACGACAATGATGATGGTGATGGTGTCGATGGCGGGGATGATGATGATGATGATGTTGATGATGATGATAATGATGATGACAAACGAACAACGATTATGGTGATGATGATGATGACGACGTTGATGATGATGCTGGTGCTGGTGGCCATGATGACAACGACAACAACAACAACAACAGAGGCAACCAGCCCGAGCTGGCGCTCGAGGTGCTGGATCGCATGAAGGCGGACGGGCTGCACATGGACCGCATGACCTACGGGGTGCTGATCTTCCTCTACAGCCGGAGGGGGGAGTGGGACGCGTGCCTCCGTGTCGGCGACGACATGGAAGAGGTGAACAATAAAAAAACGCACCGATACTATAGCCGTTTTGGGACCCAAAGCATAGCTGCAAGCTACAAGGCGCAGCTGTAAAATAGCCGCCAGATAGGAACTACAGTACCACTCTGTCCTTGTATATTAGTATATTATACAAGCGGTCCTCGTACATCCGGACAGAGTGGTACGGCTTTTATCATACTGTGAGCGTGCAGCATACGATACTTTTATCGTCCACACGTCTGACAGGTAGATCATCTACAGATCATCCACAGATCGTCTACAGATCATCCACAGATCATGTACAGATGATGTACATCTATATCATCTACAAATAATCTACAGGTCATCCACAGATCATGTACATATCATCTATAAATCATCCACAGATCAGATAGATTATCTAGATCTAAATCCTGCCGCTACAAGATGTCGCCCAGTAGGATCTGTATACGTGGTGCAGATAGGTCATATGGATCAGGCATATCGGCAACATGAGTCACCAGGTGTGATGACGGTAGATCATACAGATTAGGAATGTATCTCTAGCTCTTCTGAAATTCAGTGTGTTGTGCCCGCCAAGTGCTTTTTGCGAGGTTAGGGCTTGAAAAAGTTGGAAGGAGCGCTTGGCTCTGGCACAATCGTTTACGTGCTACCATGCATAAGTCCTTTGTTTTTGTAGTTGCCGATATTTTCGTCAAGGACTTCTATGTGACAGGCCCCAAAGCTCGTCGTTTCCCAATCAAGGTGAACATTGGGTGAGGACAGTGCTGAAAACACAAGGAGGCGATGTGTGTTCATGACTCAATTCGTCCCCTACGTATTGGGAACAAACGGTAAATTAGTGCGATGCTGTGCTCGATTTCGCGATTTTCGATCCGATTTTTTTTTGCCCCGGTATTTGTGAACATTCGTGAAACGCTCCCCCGGGGACACCCCTGGTACCCCCCCCCCCCCCCCTCCCCCCCTCTGGAATTGCCTACACCGGAAATAAAATTAACTCATTGAAGCTGTTATCCATATGCAAGTCCGCCTCACAAGCGGTTCTTAGTAGGATGCAGCTCACCCTTCATGCGACTCGCCAGACATCTCACGGCGCTTCGCGCTTGGTGCAAGCAATGTCTGCCTGGTCGGTGAAAACCCGACATGCTCCGTCCCGGCATTGTAGGGATGCGAGGGTCTATGGTCATACGACTACGGCCATGGATGAGATCGAGTACATCTCTCCTATCGAGTACACCCCCCCCCCCCCCCCATAGAGCTGTGTGGGAGAAAGTACCAGAAGCGCGAGCTGGAGTAAGGTGGGGTAGAGCGTGTTTGAGAAAGTATGGAAGAATATCGGAGGAAAGCAAGAAGATATTATGTCTATATAGACGTTTGGGAGGTACAAGACAGAAATAGAAGGAAGGATAGAAAGAAGGGAGAGGCTAGCGCTGAGAAACAAGGTGAAATATGAGAGGAACACTTTAGACATACACACGGGGGATTGAGCGAAGGGATAGGGAATGAAAGCGTATTTGCACGGCCCAATGGACTTCGCGAAAACGCTGAAACTGCGAGTTCGTGTAGGGAACCTGGACCTGCTTGCATAAAGAAGAAAGAGGTATACCAGTAGCCGGGAGGAGGATTTAGACGCACAGATATGCCCGTCTGGCAGAGCAATAGAGAGTAGAACTCACATATGAAGTGGTAGGATATTGTGAAATGCACAGGAGGAAATGGATGTGTTGGAAGAGGAGATGAGGGAGATAGAAACATGAGACATGGAGGAGTTTGACACACTTGATATCAGCGAGAAAACGATCGCTATCCTAGGGGATAAGATGGTGGCCACAGGCGGCGAAACAGGAAGGGGATACGACTAGCAAAAAAATCCCATGTGTAATATCTGGAAACAACGTAATGAGCGCTCGACAGTTGGAGGTGTCTCTAATAGGAGCAGGAACTATGCTCCGTCTCGAAAAGGAGGCGTGCTTCATGGTCAAATGACTATTACAGGGGACCAAACTGAGTAGGACCTATGGTACACCCAAAAACCTACCAGGTATTATGTACCCAATTTTACTAACAATATTTGGTCCTATTTACTATGATCCCCCGTAATAAGGCAAGCAAACAAATGGGTACGCCCCCCCTTCCCGCTCCTAACTTATTTATCCAAAAACCTCTGCCTCATTTAGTAGGATGCAGCTCACCTTTCACACGACTCGCCCAACACCTTCATGGCACTTCGCGCTTGGTGCGTGCAATGCCTGCCTGGTCGGCGAAAACCCGATCATGTGCTCCTTCCCGGCATTGTAGGTATGCGAGGGTCTACGGTCATACGACTACGGCCATGCATGATAGTGAGTACACCCCCCCCTTCCCGCCGTGTCCCGGCTTTGTAAGAATGCGAGGGTTTATGATATTACGACTACGGCCAGGCATGGCAATGGGTATACCCCCCCCCCTGGGAATGATCGCATCGCGTAGTGTTCAAGGTAAGGCACCCAAGAGGCAGTTACATAGTACTCCCATTGCTGTCTCTGGAAATGCCTACACCGGAAACTAAATCAACTCACTGAAGCTGTCGTCCATATGCAAGTCCGCCTCACAAGCGGTTCTTAGTAGGATGCAGCTCACCCTTCATGCGACTCGCCAGACACCTCACGTTTCGCTTCGCGCTTGGTGCAAGCAATGTCTGCCTGGTCGGTGAAAACCGGACATGCTCCATCCCGGTATTGTAGGGATGCGAGTCTATGGTCATACGACTACGGCCATTCATGAAATCGAGTACATATCTCCTAAAGAGTACACCCTTCCCCCACCCTCCCTCCCCTAACCCCGGCGATTTTTGTTCTGTCCTCACTTCTCACTTCCCAGCGTGGCATTTGCGGGGACTGGTACAGCCGCCACGCAATGTTGGTGGCTCTGAGCAAGGAGGAGAGGTGGGAAAAGGCCGTGGCTACGTTCGAGGACCAGAAGCGCTCGGCCGACACCCGCCCAGACGTCTCCTGCTACGTTACCATGCTCCACGTCTGCGAGGCCGCGGGCTTCTCCAAGCAGGTATGCCGGGCGGGGGGGGTGAGAGACGCGTTTGCCACGTTCGATATGTAGGCGTGTGCGGAACACAAACCTTACTTATGCATGGCTTTTTACGTGTCATGACCCGACCCACGAGTCGGTTCGGGCCAGGTCGGGTCGGGTCGGGTCGGGTCGGGTCAGGAGGTTTTCAATGATCTGACGAATCTGGGAGGGTTACCCGTCGACCCGACCCGACCCGACCTGACCCGACGCGCGAGGTTTGACCCGACCCGTGAACAGCCCCGAGAAAAAATCTGACGGTCCTCACTCGAGGAGCTCTCTACCGCACTGGTACGTACCTCACCCGATAACGGAACAATGAGAATAACCGTGAGCTGTATATATAAGCCACCAAAAACACAGCGGTCCCATGGGTCTATTTTACCAGGTACCTGGTATGTTTTTTGTGTGTAGAACCTGAGGAGCGCCGCCCCGCCTCTCTTTCTCAGTGGAAAGCGTCGGGATTTGTTTGGACCGGGGTCTGGGAACGGTGCTCAGGCCGGGATTGGGAACGGTGTTGGGACTGGGATTGCGAACGGTGCTTGAAACGGGATTGGGAACAGTGTTAAGGCCTCCCCTCCCTTCCTTCCCCCCCCCCCCCCTCCTCTCCCCTCCCTCCCTCCCTTGGTTCTCGTCGCCTGCATATGCGCTTCTTCGTTTCGACCCATTTCCCACCCGCCACTTCCGTCGATAGACGAATGTGACATGGAGGAGGTTGATACACTGGATAGCAGCGAGAAAACGATCGCTATCCTAAGAGATAGATGGTGGCCACAGGCGGCCAAACAGGAAGGGGATGAGATTATAAAAAAAATCAATGTAATATATGGAAACAACGTAGTGAGCCCCGAAATTGTTGGAGGTGTCTCTATTTGGAGTAGGAACGGTGCTCCGTCTCGAAAGGGATGCGTGGTCAATTGGTCAAATGACTAAGGAAAGCAGCAAATGAGTAACCCCCCCCCCCTCCCGTGTAAATCACGCCTCCGACGCAACGCCCACCGTGAAAAAACTATCGAAAATAAAAATTCAGGCGCTGGAATACCTGAAAGAGATGCCGTCGATGGGCACCCGGCCCTCCCTGCGGCACTTCAAGCAGGCACTCAAGGCCTGCGAAAACGCCACCCAGAGAGATTTAAGGGGGGTCGGGGGCGGGGGTGGGGGTGGTAGTTCGCAGGCGGTGGCTGCGGTGGGAGGCAGGAGCGGTGGGCGACAAGGGTGGGAGTCGGAGGTAGCAGCGGCGGTTGCTGCGGTGCCCGAGATTTTTGAACTGATTCGGGGGATGGACCTTAGCCCGGACGACGACTGTTACTCCACGGCGATGAGGTGCGAAGGGTCGAGGTGAAGGTGGGGGTGGGGGTGGCGTGGGTGTGCGCGCAGTGTGTCGGCTAGGCTTGGGTTTGGGTTTGGGTTTTGGCCGGTTCGGTTCGGTTCGGTTCGTGTTTACGTCGGTTCAGTACGGTTTTGGTTCGGTTTGTTGTTTCGGCTCGGCTCTTTTTTGTTCGTCTGTTCGGTGCGAGTCGATTTCGGATCGGTTGTCCTTCTTGCCTCCTCCGCCCAATCAACACCCCCCCCCCCCCGTATTAAGTATATAGGTTGGGTTGGCGTCGGTTGGCAACGACACTGTAAATCATGCCGCTCACTATGCGAGCTAGACAACCAGGGTACCGGATTTTGTTTTTTGGCGGTCGCCCACAGCTGGTCGTCGAGTTAGATCGTGCGAGGTAAAGAAACTTTACTCCGGACAAGGGAATAGATCGCATCACGTAGTGTTCAAGGTGAGGCACCCAAGAGGTAGTTACATAGTACTCCCATTGATGTCTCTTGAAGTGGCTACACCGGAAATTAAATTAATTCATTGAAGCTGTCATCCATATGCAAGTCCGCCTCACAGCGGTAACTTAGTAGGATGCAGCTCACCCTTCATGCGACTCGCCGAACTCCTCACGGCGCTTCGCGCTTGGTGCAAGCACTATCTGCCCTGGTCGATGAAAACCCAACGTGCTCCGTCCCGGCATTGTACGAGGATGCGAGGGTCCATGGTCATACGACTACGGCCATGCATGATATCGAGTACACCCCCCCCCCCTGGCCCCCCTATTTTATCTAGGTTGGGTTGGCGTCGGTTGGCAACGACACTGTAATACATGCCGCTCACTACGTGAGCTAGAAAACCAGGGTACCGTTTTTTTTTTTTTTTGGCGGTCGCCCACAGCTGGTCGTCGAGTTAGATCATGCGAGGGAAAGAACCTTTACTCCGCACAAGGGAATGATCGTATCACGTAGTGTTCAAGGTGAGGCACCCAAGAGGTAGTTACGTAGTACTCCCATTGCTGTCTCTGGAATTGCCCACACCGGAAATTAAATCAACTCATTGAAGCTGTCGTCCATATGCAAGTCCGCCTCACAAGCGGTTCTTAGTAGGATGCAGCTCACCCTTCATGCGACTCGCCAGACACCTTACGGCGCTTCGCGCTTGGTGCTGTCTGCCTGGTCGGTGAAAACCCGACATGCTCCGTCCCGGCATTGTAGGGATTCGAGGGTCTACGGTTATACGACTACGACCATGCATGAGATCGAGTACATCTCTCCTAACGAGTACACCTCCCCACCACCCCGGCTGAAAGTGGCCGCACCGGAAAATAAATTAACTCACAGGCGCTGTCATCCGTGTGCAAGTCCGCCTCACAAGCGGTTCTTCGTAGGGTGCAGCTCACCCTTGATGCGACTCGCCGAACACCTCACGGCGCTTTGCGCTTGGTGTAAGCAATGTCTGGCCTGGTCGGTGAAAACCCGACGTGCTCCGTCCCGGCGTTGTACTTGAGGATGCGAGGGTCTCCGTGGTCACACGACTACGGCCATGCATGATATCGAGTACACCTCCCCCCCCTCCTCCCCCCCCGCTCATACGCCCCTCCCTCCTCCCTCTCTCTTATGTCTCTTTCGCTCTCTCTGTCCCCCTGTGTGTGCCCCTCTTTGCAGAGCCTGCCACAACGCGGGGATGGGGGACACGGCTTCGGAGTTGATAGACGACTTGCAGGCCAGCTCGGCGGTGAAGAGGCTGGAGCAGTACATGCCGTCCTCCTCCCCTTGCTCCTTCTCGTCCCCGATCGGTGATGCAGCAAGCGGCGCGCTCGATACAGCGGATGCTGGTCTTGACGAGGCCGGCATCAATGGCGATGTCGGTGGCGATTGTGGTGGTGGTGGTGGTGGTGATGGTGGTGTCGGCGGCAGCGCGGGGGGGGGTCGGTAGGGAGCATCCGTGATTCTATCAACCGACAGCAGAGAACGCGTTGGTCGAGAGTTTCTGTTGAAGCGGCTGGAAAGGCGCGACGAAGCTGGTCTTGACGAGCGCAGTATCAATGGCAATGTCGGTGGCGGCGGCGGCGGCGGCGGAGCCGATGGTGGCGCGGGGAGGAGGTATTGGCGGTGGTGGGGGCGGTGGAGAACAACCGTGATTATTACGACGGTCAGCGGAGAACTCGCTGCTCGAGACGAGGCTGGAAGGGCGCTTCTTTGAAGCGGCGCCCTCGCCTTGGATGTTGCATGCGTGCGTGTTTTGTTTTCGGGGGGGAGGGAGGGAGGGAGGGAGGGAGGGGGGGAGGTAGGGAGGGTGGGAGGGGGCTTGTCGGCGGAGGCCGTCTTATTTTATCGAATTGGAATTGTGTCATTTTGTTTGTGTCCTTTTGCTTGCTGTAGGGTGATTTTCTGATCTACCGCAGCTGCAGCTCGAGAATAGAATATGACGAGCGGGGCGAAAAGTGTGCGAGAGTGGGAGAAGGAAGCCGTGTGTTCGCGAGATCACCCCATGACGTGAAACAAAAAAAAGAGGTGACCCTGAATAATTTCTTTGTTGGAATCGCGTGGATAGTCTCGCGAGCTCTTCCTCTCGGTGACATTATTGTGTTGATGTTGTACGCGTAGGTAAAAACCAGATGAAAACGAGGAGGATGAGGGGGAAACTCTTTTTTTTTCATATATTTTGGTTCGTTTTTTTTTTTAAAACGCACAAGGCAATCCTGTGTTTCGTGTTGTGTTTTGTTTTGGCGGCTTGCTGCTTGCTGCTTGCTGCTTGCCGCTGCTGCTGCTGCTTTGTTTGTTGTCGTTTCTCACACGGTTGCTTGTCTCCCTCCTGCCTGTCTCTTGGGCTGTCTTCCCTGTTCGAGAGTTGTCGCTGAGGATAGGTTGAGATGGCGTGTTGTTTTTTTGGGGTCTTGTTTTTTTTTGGCAATAATACGAACGACGCGATTACTACGATACGTGCTGTTGTATGGGGATGGGTTCTGGTTTGGTGTCTCCTACCCAGTGCCGTGTCGCCATTGAGGTCGCGGTGCCCAAGGGTAACGCCTGCGGGGGGGAAGAAACAAAAAGCACAAAGAGAAAAACACGGTGGTAGGATGAAAACTTTTACCTTCCCCCCCCCTCCCCTGGCCATGACCCTCCCCTGGCCATGACCCTCCCCTGGCCATGAACTGGTGCTATGGCGATGTTGCCCTTGGAGACCATTGTTTTTCCCTGGGAAGTGTTCGTAGCCGCTTGAAAGTTTGGGGTGCTGCGGGATGTTTCTTTCTTCTCGTTGGTTGGTCTTTCGGTGCAAGCTGGAGGCGACGGGATGGTTGCTGTCGTCGGTTCGTTGTCCCGGGAAGCTTGATGCTGCAGGCCGGTTGTAGTTGTTGTTGGTTGGTCGCCGGGGCCCCGTTTGCTCTTGAGCGGCATCCGTAATGGCTTCGTATACGTCTAGCGTATTAATGTTTTACGTATCATAATGTGCGTGTGTTTTGTCCTGACGATGGTGCAATTTTTCTTGCGCGCACCGTGTTTGGACCCGACCGGCGAGTGGGTGTGGTAGTGGTGGTATTGTCGGCGCTCCGATGCAACCAAGCGAGGGCAGGGCGAGGGCGTGCATCGTCCGACTGGACGGCTAAACAAAGGTCACAGCAGCAGCAGCAGCAGCAGCAGTAGATACGCGAACGTTGCCGGCGCGTACGGTATGTGGTGGGTAGGTAGACGGATGGAATGGAGCGTGAACCACACGCTGAAGGAGGAACGAAAATGCGGGGCAAAACATGCCGATTGGACGAAGAATTTTACGATAAATTATTAACGATGACCAAGTACCATGTATCTGTACTGAACTCTACCACCTGGTAGTAAACCGTTTACCTGGTAACAGGTATGATACGTACAGTAGGTGCTTCCAGTACAGTAACTGCCGTACGTATCAATATTACATCAATCTCATCAAATTAACTCCTTTAGAACCGCAGTCCCGTTTCGGGGACAAACGACTCAAATTTCAAGTAGTTTGTCCCCAAAACGGGACTGCGGCTCTAAAGGGGTTAATATTATCAAGTTAATAGTGCAGTACCTGGTACCTGGTAGTACCGATATATATATATATATATATATAATGATGATGATGGATGACCGACAACGCTTACAAGTTCAACTGACGTAAATACTCGTGCCAGTAGCCGTCAGTATTGTCTCGCCATTTGTAGGGCTGTGTGACCACGGAGAGTTTCAGTGTGATAACAACATCAGCATCATGATGTATATATACAGTATATATACATCGTATATACAGTGTATATATACCGTAGCGGGAAGGGGGGAGAAGAGCCTGCTATGTGACCCCGGATCTGAGTTACGAGTTGGAAGGAGAGAGAGAAGATGTGCGAAGATAATGAATGGGATGAGGAAAAATAAATAAATATATCTATATAGATATATAGATATCGAATGGTACTACCAATACGTACCTGGTACTATGTAGGTAGGCTCTTCTTTCGATCTGTTTCACAGGTGACAGGTCTACGCACGCTTCGACATTCAAACACACGTACATACATACATGCATGCATACATACATACATGCATACATACATACCAGGTACATACATACATACATACACACATACATACATAAACACATACCAGGTACATACATACATGCATACATACATACATACATACATACATGCATACATACATACATGCATGCATACATACATACATACATGCATACATACATACATACATGCATGCATACATACATACATACATGCATACATACATACATACATACATACATCAAGTTCGTCAGCCAATCAGAAACGTTCGTTTACCCGGGAGTTTTATTGTGAAGCTTTTACGAAGTAACAACCAAATGATATAACGTACCAGGGTACCAGGTAACCGTTTTACCCACACATTTCTTGACATACCTGGTACATGATAGGTCTTCCAAGATCTAAGATCCGAAAGATCCAGAAGATCCAAAAGATCCAATGGGACGATATCTTGTTTATCTTCCCCGCGTTTGACGTGTGCCCCCCGCGTCGACCCCATCTCTAGCCCCCATCTCCCGCAGTCGGTTGCACCACAACAATATATCACAGCATTTCCTTCCGCCCTCGGCTCTTACTTACCCGAGCTCATCATCACGCACACCAACACCCACCCACCTGCTCCGCGCTTCTGTCCCACCCACCTGCTCCGCGCTCCTGTTGGCAACACCACCACCCCCAACCATCTATAATTATTATAATCATCACCACCATCATCATCATCATCATCATCATCATCATCGTCATCATGATCATCATCATCATCATCATCATCGTTGCAGCTTCGCCGCAAGCATCCCCCCCAGCCCCCTCACCCGCCGCGGCAGTCCGACTTGAAGGCATAGCTTCTTCGCACGTAATGCGCTTCATCTGGGAGCAGCAGCAGCTACTACTTTGCTCATCAGCAAGTCTTCCAACAGCGTGCGAGCGAAACAAGTAAACGTCGGCCAGCACCAGCAGCACTGGCAGCACCAGCAGCAGCAGGACGGCGGCCGCGGAGGGGGGGGGGGGGATAGGAGGAGGAGGAGGAGGAGGAGGAGGAGGAGGAGGAGGAGGAGGAGGAAGCTACTGGGACAGCTTGTCGAACGGTGTCCGGTTGTGCGACTTCCCCAGCGGCCACGTGGACGTCGAGGGCACGATCTCGTCCCTCCGGCCTATCGTCTGCCCGAGGGCCCAGGTGAGGGAGAGGGTTCGTTGTTTCTACTGTGTCGATCCATCCATGCCCTTTTTTGTATAGCTTACGGCTGTTTTGTGACCGGGTGAAGATTTCAGGGAGATGAGCTACTCGTACTATTTTTTTTTTAATACTACTACTTCTTTTTTTTTTCAATCATCACTTTTACTTTCCAGCCTTAACGCATACCAGGTACCTGGTAGGAGGTTTTACCCTCTGCGATCTTCTGGACAAGCCGTGGTCACAGGTGTCGTCCCTTCTCCCCCCCGGTACGTGCCTTTGTTCTTTGTCGCGCATAGGGTTCAGCATTCCCACTGCTCGTCGGTTTTCATCGAATGTAGCTAAACTCACGCTCTCGCGCTTTCCGCTAATCATTTTTTTATGAAGAAAAAGTCCCTGTGAGCATGCACTCGGTGAGGCTTGAACCCACGAAATTGATGATCTTGATAGGCACGCGGACCACCTACCAAGCCACGGGGCACTATTGCTGTGCAATAAATGTGAAAATATCCTCATCGTTATCATCATTGCCATGGTGTCGTCGGAGGGAGGGAGACCGTCTACTGGGCACTGACTGCCTGTCGCTGTGCGGTTATGCAGAGCTTGTGTGCGTTGCGCCTTTTTTTTTCGGAACGGGCGTGAAATACTTGAGGAGCAAAGGGCACAGCAGTCACTCTCTTCCCGTCTCTAAACTCGTCTACGCGATAATCACCACGCACGGCGAGAGGGTTCATTGGATCCATCGACCCACGTCACGAACATGAGGGTGTCGGAGACCCCCTTGCTTGCGTCTTTCGTAGCCGGTGTTCGCTGTGCCTTCTTTGGCGGTGGGAACAAGTCCGTTTCTCTTATTGTTCTTAAGCCTACAGTACCATTATGTCCGGAAATATACGTAATGGTGTTTATCTATATTTGTTTCCAAGTGCTCCTTAAATTTCCGGACGTAGTGGTACAGTATAATAGTGCTAAGTGCTAGTTGCTTTACGCAAGGCTATACCGCCCTTGGGGATGGGAGAGGCGGCTGAAGGTATCCCCCCTCCCCTGCCTACGAGATTATTTGTCCTTTGATCTCACACATATGCATGTACTGCAGCATGACCAACCATAGCGGCAGATGTCTCTGTCTGTTCCACACACTCTTACCATTAGCCACGCAGAATTACTATTAGTATATGTCGAGGATGACAATAGGCAGGTAGGCGAGCACCCACGGAATACACTTTTATTGTTCCCGCGCGATCCCATGGAGACCCTCCATGGGGCTTCCCATAGGATATATGTGGTATCCTATCGAAAGTCTGGCCTACATCCCATATGAGTCCTACGTCCCATTGGATATCTTATGGGTTTTCCAATAGGATACCCTGCGGGTGCTTATGGTACGTCCCACCCCATGCTGTATCCCATGGGATTTCACGTGGGACCTCACGTGGGACTCCCCAAGGGTGTACATACGTCCCATGGGAAGTCCCATGGGAAGCCCCATGGGAAGCCACATGAGAAGTCCCCTGGGATTCCATGGGGCGTCTTTCCGGATTCCGTCAGATATCCCGTAGGGCGGATCGTCTTCTTACCATGGGAAGTCCCATCGGGCCTGTCACCTCCCATAGGAAATCACATGGGAAGCCCAATGGGATTCTATATGACGTGGAATGGAACGGAGCGACTTCCCACAGGACTTGCTGTTGGATCCCATGCACCTTCTCGTAGGCCTTCCCATGGGAGGTGATAAGGCCCATGGGATGTCCCATGGGGAAGCCCCATAGGAAGCACGATGCACCCCATGGGTATACGCGAGAAATCGCGTGGGTACGAAGATGCATCACGCGGGAAGTCCCGTGGGGCCTGTCGTCTCCCATGACAAGCTTCATGAGAAGCTCGACACCAGGTACATCGCGCGGGAAGCACGATGAAGACGTCCCATGGGGTCTCCTGGGAAGCCTCGTGGGTACCGTATGATGTGCATCCCAGGGGACAAGTATCACTCCCGTGGAGCTTCCCGCGGGGGCGTCCAATGGTATGTTGTACGATGGTAGATGTTAAAGTCTGTCGGACGGCATGGGAAGCACCAAGCATCCCAGGTGACGTCCCTGGAAACTCCTGTGGTGCATGCCAAAGGAAATTCCATGAAGTCGCCTCCTGTGATCCCATGGAGCTTCCCACGAGATTCCATGTCACTTGGCAGTCCCATGGGATATCCCACGGGGGAAATAACATCCCATGGCCACTTCCATGAAGCCCAATGGAGCATGCGTCCCATGCGAAGTCCCAGGGGAGGTACAACGCACCCCATGGAAAGTCCCACCAGGGGATCTCATGGAAGGGTCACTTCATCCCATGGGAAGTACAATTCATGCCGTGGGTAGACCCAACGTATACGTTCGGTAGGGTAAGATGCAGTGTGAGTTCGGTAGTAAGGTAAGGTGCAGGGTGCTGTGCAGTGGCGTAACGTGCAGTACGTGTTCGCTCAGTAGGGCAAGGTGCAGTACGCATACGTTCGGTAGCCTAAGGTGGCAGGGGGTACGTTTTCGGTGAGGCGGGGTGCAGTATGAGCTCAGCACTAGGGTAAGGTCGGGTACCGTTCAGTAGCGTAAGGTGGAAACTGGCCACACCAGAAATTGTATCACTTTATTGATGCTGTCATCCATCTACAAGAAAATCCGCCTCTAAAGCCGTTCTTAGCAGGATGCAGCTCACCCTTCATGCGACTCGCCCAACACCTCGCGGCGCTTCGCGTTCGGTGCAAGCAATGCCTGTCTGGTCGGTGAAAACCCGACGTGCTCCGTTCCCGGCATTTTAGGGATGCGAGGGTCTATGGTCATACGACTACGGCCATGCATGATAATGAGTACACCCCCCCCCCCCCCCCAAATGCTATACCGCTTTTCATGGAAACCTTCACAGCGGTAGCGTCTTTCTTACACATGTTAGCCGCTATATCCTAATATGCGTCTGCGCTGCTTTCCCTTCCGGTTTCTCCCTGCGCACCCCAACCGTCCATACACTTACGTCAACACATGTCCGCACGAAACGCGCGTGATAGCGCAGGTGGGCATCAAAGCAAAGCATGATCTGGTTGGGGTATCCCCGACACATATGGCCATCAAAACGCTCCAAGGCTCGTCGGACACGGGTAGCGGTGGCGACGCTGGCGACGGTGACATCGGCAGCGACGGGCGGCGGCGGCGGTACTGTGACTGACGCAGCCGAGCAGCGGGACAACAACAGCAGCTTGACGGGCCTTGAGATGCATCAGTCGGCGAAAGCACAACCGGTGGGAAGCGATGAATTTTCTCCCGCTTCCGCCTGTTTATCGCTCCAGCGGGACACAACCATTACCACCGCCGCCACCACCACCACCACCACTAGTACCTGCACCGACACCAGTACCCCTCGCGCTAGCAGCGCCAACAGCTCCAGCAGCGCAAGCAATGCCATCCCAGACGGAAAAAAACCTACGCCACTTGGCGAGCACACCCCCGTGTACCCCCGCGCCCGACGCCTTCCAGGCGCGCAACAGCCTGAACGCTCAGCACCGAACAGCGGTAGCCACAACCATCACAACCACAACGGCTTTGAGACCCACAACCACAACCACAACGGCTATGAGAACCGTTACCGCACCCACATCGGGCGTTGGCAACAGTAATGACAACGAGAACGAGCACAACAACTGACCGCGTTGAAAGTGAGCGAGGTGCTCCGGGGTAAGATTTTTCGGTCGACGGGAGGTTTTTCGCGGTGTGGCCCGGTGACGACGGGTCGGTCTTGCTCGGCCGGTACCCCGTCGTACCTCTCTCCCCCCCCCCCCCCCCCCGCCGCCGCCGCCGGAGCAGCAGCAAGAGTGACGGCAGCGGCAGCAGCGGCAGCAGTGGCAGCAGCAGCAGCACCAGCAGCAGCAGCAGCAGCAGCACTGCGCTGCGCTGATATTATTATTGACGACGACAATGACGACGCCGAAGTGGTAGTCCCCCCCCGGAAGACGGACTCCGTAACGAAGATTATCGCGTCCCACTACCAGAAGGTCTGGGGGGTCCTCGAAGTGCGAGACATGCTCAAGGGGCAGGACAGGCACGGTGATGAGGATGAAGAATAGGACAAGAACGAGAACTTTCACCTTCACCAGAAGGAGGCGAATACGTGGAAGGCCACGGGGGGGGGGGGGGGGGGGGTGGGGTTCCTAGTGGGGTTCTTGCTTGTTGCCCTGGCATCGACGTGCAGAGCGGGAGCTTGAGAGGGCGAGACAGTGCAGGGGGGAAGGTGATCATGACCCTCGATGACCGGGCTTGTCTGGTGAGTCGGTCGTGGTGGTGGTGGTGGCGGTTCGGTGGGCACGTATGTTAGTCGGAATAGCGGCGGCGGCAGCCGGGGCGGGGGGGGGGGGGGGGGCAGGAGGCGTGGTCGGTTTCGGTTTCGGTTCGTCATTTTGTATCATATCGTTTCCTAAGTGTGATGTGTTTTCATGTCTATCGTGTAACATTATGTGCCTCGTGCCGTAGATTCAAGAACAAAAACGAGGCAGCACGATGACATCACATGGGTACACTCATGTGTACATTTCGAAACAAAACGACCTTATGAACAGCCGTGTGACACAACAGTAATTTTAACAAATGGGTCGCAGGGAATTTTCCTTGCAGTTTCTACTTCCCCCCTTTTGGCCACACGAAGGCGAATCCACTCTGCAATCAACCCCGGTCCGCGGTAGGACTTTTTCCGCTCCGTGGGACAGCGGCGCGGCGGCGTTTCTGGCCGAGTTTTGGCTCATTTTCGCTCTGGGTTCGGGTCAGGGTTAGGGATAGGGGCTGGGTCTACGCCCGCCCGCACCCTTGATTCCATCGGAAAAATCGCTCCCTAGCCCGCAAATGTCGCGCAATGGGGAACAGTCAGACCCTTGGAAGACCCGGCTGGACACGTGGCTCAAAAGCGACGACGTGCGAAGAACAGACGGTCGGCGCATGCTCCAACGGTACGAGGGGCGCGGCTGCAATTTTCGGAGAATTTTCGGAGGATTTTCGGAGAATTTTCTGAGGCTCCTCCTCGCTTGAGGAGATCTGTACCACTCAGTCTGTCAACAGAAGGGCGGTTGAAGCATAAACATGACTATAAAAAAACCCTTACACTTCCGGACGGACAGAGTGGTATATGCATATTTTAGATATGCATAGCACGCAGAAACGGATTCAGTTTTATGGAAACAATTAAAAGCCTTGGCCCTTTTATGTACTACAGTCCCATTTTGGAGACAAACCACTTGGGATCAGACTGGTTTTGTCCCCCAGTTGGGACTGCGGTACTGAGGAGGTTAAGCCTGATGATGAGCGATCAATCCCATAGCCGACCTACCTTCAGGTCTATATCGAGTCTGTTTGAAGAAAGTGTAGTAGACATTTGCACTCTAAATTATCTTGCGGTAGTATCAATCGGAGCTTAGAATGTTCCAATTTTTTTCGGGGGGGTAAAAACGTGTCATCCTATTGTTGCGCCGCACGTATCTGTCTGTCACCAGGGAAAACGTACCGCCGGCCAAGGGCGTAGTTTGGTCCGAATATTCCGCACTAAATAGACCCTAGTAGTTCGGCGCTCGTCAAGGGTGTTTCGTTGAAAGCTTCCTTCCGTCTATCAAGGAGCGAAAGTCCCGTCCGTCTCCTGACATGTTCTTTTGGGTTCATCAGGAAGGATCTTCGTGTGAAACAACGCGAAAACAATGATTCGTGAGTAAGGTTTGTTTGATTCCTTCCCCCCCCCCCCCTCCTTGGTTTCTCTTCTTTGGGGGGGTGTTTATGATTGATCAACGTTGAAGCTACTGTAGTCCAATAGTCTACTGTAGGCCAATAGGTTTTCTCATTTCGGGGAATGTTTCTGAGTGATCAACGTTGAAGCTACTGTAGTCCAATAGTCTACTGTAGGCCAATAGGTTTTCTCATTTCGGGGAATTTTTCTGAGTGATCAACGTTGAAGCTACTATAGTCCAATAGTCTACTGTAGGCCAATAGGTTTTCTCATTTCGGGGAATGTTTCTGAGTGATCAACGTTGAAGCTACTGTAGTCCAATAGGCTACTGTAGTCCAATAGTCTACTGTAGGCCAATAGGTTTTCTTGCTTCGCGGCAAGTTTCTGAGTGATCAACGCTGAAGCTCATCGTGCTGCATTGTCGGAAAGCTAACGCAACAATAACAGTCACGATCCATCGTCGATCAACTATGGGGGGCGCACTTGTAATATTCACCACCAATATTTTATCAACGCCCCCCCCCCCCCCCCTATAAAGCATCCCCGTACACCTGCTGATCCTTGCACGCGTCCGGTCTAAGAAAGTCACGGAGAAGGTCCTGTATGTAGTACCAGGTACTCGTCATCCATGTCACCACCAACATCCTCACCATCAATATCATCATCATCACCCCCCCCCCCCCCCCCCTCTGCATTCCCATACCCCCGCTCCGTGCACGCCAACTCTCTTAGAAAATCACGAGGAAGGCACCATACCTGGTATTTACGTAGAAATCTTCATGAATAGGAATCATCACCAACATCGTCATCATCATCATCGCCCCCTCCCCCATACATCCCCATACCCCTGCTTCTTGCACGCCAACTCTCCACTAGAGAGCCACGGTGGACGGGCCAACAGTCCCGACCAAATCGGGGAAAACACTCAAGGGAGTTCTTCAACCGTTTTCCCTGGCGGCATCGCAAAAGGGGTGGCGGGTACGACGTCCGCGCCACGAGCGACGGCGGAATCGAGGTTCGGCTCCGTTGAAAATACCGTGAGGGGCGTGTCTGCAAAAGACATCTGGGCTGATGACTATACCAGCGTGTATCTTTCATTGAGTTTTATTTTTTATTTTTTTTCGTATATCAATTGTTAATATTTCGGGGGACCATAGTAAAAAGGGCCAAAATATTGTTTCACGACCAAATATTGATAGCAAAAAAAGCGAAATATATACCAGTAGGTTTTTGTGTGTACCATAGGTTCTACCTGGTATTTAATATGGTCCCCCGTAATGTTAATAGTAAAAATATCGAAATATATAGTTTTTTTTTTGTGTGTACCGCAGGTCCTATGTAATATGGTCCCCCTTAACAGTTCTACCGCAGGTAGGTGTCATAAGGATCGATATCTTACCCCTATAGCTCAGCATGTAAAAACCTTCGCATTTGGCGTCGTCCGGGACAAGGGGGGTCGGATCTCACTTCGTACGTTTCTGTTATAGAAACGCTTGCGCGCGCGTCCCTAAAAAAATATATTCCCGGTTTCCCAGGTATGACAACGAAGACGATAGGTCAGCGTAATGGCCGTATACGGTACCGACGCCCCCAAAGATCCCGCCGGTCAGAGGGGGGGTAGAGTGTTACAAGGACTACCCTGGGCTGGGTATTCGATCGATCTTTTACCCCTATAGCTCAGCAGTAGGTAATGCCTTCACACAGATACCACAGGGCACCAGGTATTCTAGTATGTTGTGCGTTTACCGCGCTTTTTCATTTTTTTGCATCGTCGTGGGCTCGGTCCGTTTACTCTGTCGCTGTTTTATTGTCTGGGGCCTGTTGTGAGATCGCATGATTGATATGTATGCTGGATCCGCTCATTTTTTTTTTCAAACCAGGGGGTACCGTGGTATGATATTTTCAGCCCAGCAGACACCGAGGGGGTCGGGTGGGGGAGCACGGGGTGGGAGGAGGGGGGGGAGGGGGTGTCATACGGCATCCATGGCCAACAACATATTCGCCTGATTGAGAGCGTAGTATCTGATTGAGAGCGAGATTGCGCGATACGCTGTAGCCGGAATACCGCTGAGAGGTGGAGCTTGCTGTGTAGCTTGAATTGAAGGGCTAGCCCGTAGCTTCAAGCCGCTACCCTGGTCATCGTGTGGGAGTCTCTCGTTGTGGAGCTACAGCCGGGAGCAGAAGCTACAGTAGAGCCCACCGCCCGAGGCGAAACAGTTTTTGGCAGGAATAGCCAATCTGGGGAAATCTAGCAACTTGTCTAGCTCCTAGCTGCACCATCCGATGACGATGACACGCATATGCTCGCGACGCTGCTGACGAGACCTTCAATTTGCGCCGCTTCTTGGAATAGCCCGTCCCCTACTTACCAAGAAATGGCAAGAGGCGTCTGGACCCGAAATTTCAATTTATTTGGCTCTCGCTCTCAGTCAGATACTTCGCTCTCAATCAGGCGAATATGTTGTTGGCCGCAGTCGAATGGCATAGACCTTCGCGTCCCCACAATGCCGGGACGGAGCATGTCGGGGGTTCCGCATGCCCGTGGTCGTACAACCGTAGACCCTCGCATCCCTGCGTACAAGGTCGGGACGGAGCACGTCGAGTTTTTCCACCGACCATGCAGACATTGCTTGCACTACTGTTGTACGTAGCGCCGTGAAGTGCTTTGGGCGAGTGGCATGAAGCGTGAGCTGCACCTTGCGGGTGTGTGTGTGCTCGATCTCATGCATGACCGTAGTCGTTTGACCATAATCCCTCGCATCCCTACAGCGCCGGGACGGGTCACGTCGGGCTTTCACCGACCAGGCAGACGTTGCTGGCACCAAGCGCGAAGCGCCATGAGGTCAGGTGTTGGGCGAGTCCCAGGAAGGGTGAGCTGCATTCTACTAAGGATCGTTTTTGAGGCGGGTTTCCTTGCATATGGATGACAGCGTCTATAAGATGTGTTCTTAGCTGGTGTGGCCACTTCCAGAGACAGCAGTGGGGAGGGGGTGGGGGTGGTGGGAGACGAAGATTAGTGGGTGAGGTGCAGCAGACAGGTGGCCGGGATCTCCGCCCCCCCCCCCCCTCCGCCCTGTACTCGTGGGATCAAAAAAACATTGTGGGGACAATGAATAGCGTGGCACGCCATCATCAGGCGTATCGGATCGAGAGTTTGCCGACACCTTGTGCGGTTTGCCATATATACGGATTGCTCAAAGTGTCTCCACGGGGATGTTTTTAAGGCCCACCTTGTGGAAGGGGGATTCGGTACACGCCAAAAAACGGCTGTGTTATTACGGGGGGCCATAGTTTATACCTGGTAGGACCTATGGTCTACACAAAAACCCATATACTTCGCTATTTTTACTAACAATAGTTGGTCCTATTTAATATGGCCCCCCGTAATAGTTAGTCACACTGTTCATATGGTCTCCACATATTTTGTTTTCTGCACCCTCCGTGTGCACAATGGAGGAGGGGGGGGGGGTGTACTCGCTAGGAGATATGTACTCGATCTCATGCAAGGCCTTAGTCGTATGACCACAGACCCGGGAGGAGCGGGGGTGGGGGGGGGCATTCATTCGTTGCGTGCCTCAAGTCATTTGACCATTGACCACGCATCCCTTTCCGAGACGGGAGGAGGGGGTGGGGTGGGGTGGACTCGATAGGAGATATGTACTCGATACCATGCATGGCCGTAGTCGTATGACCATAGACCCTCGCATCCCTACAATGCCGGGACGGAGCCGGTCACCTGTGACGTTCTATAGAGAGCTCCTAACGTTAGGGACGGGCCTCAGGAAACGTCGGTTGCTACGAACCACTACCCCTGCCTTCAGCACGTGTTTGATACGCACCGACCGAACCGTGTGCCCCTCCTCTTACCCACCCACAGGCGACAGGAAAGGAGAAACAAACAAACAAACAAACAAAAAAAAAATGGCTACAAAAGCGGTGGCGGAATTTCACGAAGGTGCGGGCCCTTTCCTTTTGCTCATCACCAAACTTTCGCTTCACCACTAATGTACTACAGTTATTGATATTACGGGGGGCCATAGTAAATAGGATCAAATATTGATAGTAAAAATAGGGAAATAGATAGTTTTTTGTGTCTACCGTAGGTCCTATTAACTATGGTCCCCCGTAATATTGTAGCACTGTTTCCGATGTCGCCTTTTTCTTACCCAAACAGGCGGCCGCGCACAATACAAAACACGGATGACACCAGAATACCGGCGTCTCTTTTTTCAAGGCTGGTCACGGGATATGACTCGGACCCGCGGCTCGGGTCGGAAGGTCTTCAACAACTCACGGGTCGGGTCCGGTCGGGCCAGGTCGGGTATGGTCGGGCCGGTTCGGGTCAGGAGGTCTTCAAAACCTGACACGTCGAATAGGGGTCGGGATAGGTGACCCGGCCCGGCCCGGTCCGGCCCGCGAGTTTTGACTAAAGTCCTGTATACAGCCCTGTGTGTGTTTTTTTTTTCTTGTGGAGAAAAGTCGCCAATGACATCGTATGAGCACCACACATTTATTTGTTTCGTCTTCTTTCGTATCCCCACTCGGGAGAGAGAGATAACTATAACTCTGGCCGTGCTTATGCCGCGGGCGATCGGCTTGAAAAAAAGCTCTCGTTTTTTGTTTTCAACTCATGTCATTCAATCGTTTTTTTTTTTATAGGTCGGCGGCTGTCGTCAAACCCTTTCTTTCGCGCTAACACCACGGGGGGGCTGAACAAAACCCGAACGACAAAAAAAAAACGGACAGCACACCGACACCACAAAGTTAAGACCTCACTGAGAGCGCGAGCCACTTAAGGCCCGAACCGGCCTCTCCCCCCCCCCCCCCCCCCCCCCGCGCCCTCGTTCATCCCCCTTCCCCACCCCCACCCCCATTATTTCGATCTGTCCGTCATCGTTGCCGCCGTGGCCTCCGAGAAAATCCGACGAAAATGCCCTCGGCTATTAATAGTACCGGCAGAATCACCGCGGCAAGCGCCTAAAGCGAAAGCAGACGAACCGAGAGCCACACCCCACCCCACCGGACCAAGCGAAACCAGGCCAAAACTATGCCAAAAAAATACTAAAGCCAGCAAAGCAAAGCCAGTCGAGAGCGGGGCCGAACCACACGACACGACACGACACGACACCACATGGGCCATTACATGTGCGGGCACATTCCACGACATCCCCATTCCGTTCGCTCCACCGGACGGCATCGCATTACATCTCCCCCATCCACACGGCATCCCGCCCATCCCACGACATCACGTAACACCTCATCACATGACATCCCCGCCCATCACACGGCTACCACACGGCATGCCATGACTGACACCACACCGACAACACGAGCCTCTCTTTCTCTCTCCCTAGTCCTTGAAGAAAAGTTCCTTGCACTGCTGAATAGTGTCTTCAGGGGACGTAACCGTGTGACCGATCGTCCGCTCCGACTCGAAAATCTCGTTATCATTTCCACCCTGCCGAGGCGGTACGGATACGGGGGAGGGGGGGAAGGTGGGGGGGGGGGGGGGGGGTACTCAGTTGTTGCTTGCCTTATTATAGTCGTACGTATGATCGCTGACCATCAACCACGCATTTCTTTCGAGACGGAGCACGGTTCCTCCTCCTGATAGAGACACCTCCAACATTCGGGCCCTCACTACGTTTATTCTCGTTATTTTTTCGCCATGCGTCTGATACCTTGAAGGTCTTGTCTCCGAAGAAGTGGATCTCGTCGTACTCGGCCGTGCCCTCTCCCAAGAACTGCAGGCAGAACGTCTTATCCCACCCCTGGGAACGATCACAAAAAACACACACACACACACACACAGAAAACGTACAAAAACAAAACGCAGGGAGGAAAGGGAAGGAAGGGGGACAACGGAGGGGCGGAGGGATGGAGGCAACGGAAGGAGAGAAACGCGAGACAGGGAGGAAGGCAACCGAGAGAGGGACGGAGGGAGGGAGGGAGCGAGGGCTCATCAACGTAACGCTCCGGACGCGACACGGGGCTACTGTAGGCTGGGCTAGGAGCGGCACGGGGGCAAGAAATGGGAACGGCGCTGGCTCTGCCGCTCTGTCGGAATCACTGCGGACTCAACCATTTGTATCGTCCCCCCCCCCCCCCGGCGGGCGCGTCATCGTCGTGAAAAAATGGCTACCCGGTACATATTTTACGCAGGTTTCGTATCCGCGACAACTCCAGATCAGGAACGGCCAAAAGGCAGAAAAGCAGGAAGAAAGCAAGAACAACGCACAAAAAAAAACGCACAAACGTAAAACGCAATAAAAGAAAGGAAAAAACTACAAACGCAAAAAGCGTAACACAGAACATGACAAAAAACGACAAACGCAAAAAGCCCAGCAGCAGCTAATAAGCACAACAACAACCAAAACAAGCACGCAAGCACGAATTAACACTGCACAACAAACCTCAAGGCTTCAAAACAATAATGCAGACGCAAACACAGACGAGAAAAAAAAAACGCTATAAAAAAACAAATAAGACACCCCTCCCAACCCCCCTCCCCGCCCCCGAAAACCCCCCAAAAAAACGCACGACGCAAAAGATAAAATAACAAAAACGTTGCGTGTTTTTTTACTGAACGGTACTTCCAAAATACCTGGCATACGATACACACCCGCGGCATACGCAACAACAGCACGCGTGGATTTTGGGGTACACACCGTGGGGAAGAGGTCGAAGGAGATCTGCCCCCCGATTGAAAACGTCAAGTTGAGGTCCGCGAACTCCGCCCTCATAGCCTCAACCATTGTCTGTCGGATCTTGTGCACCTGTAACCGATGTTTGAAAAACAGCAAAAAAAAAAAAAAAAACACGAAGGGGGGGGGAAAAAAAAGGAATCTATATACAGTACAAAACAACATAAACAAGCAGGAGTCATTTTTCAAAACATTTTTTTTTTTTTTCTGTGAATGAAACCGCGGGAGCCTCAGCGCCGACCCGGCAATAACGGTGGCGGCGGCGGGGAAATAGGAGGAGGCGGTGTCAGTCGGGGAGCGGGGGGAGGGGGGGGGGCACGGGGCTGGACCCACGTTTTTTTTGTTTTGCCATCCCATCACCGTGTGTATGATGAGCTTAGGCCACTGCTGCTGCTGTTTTGTTGGCTTGACAGGGGTGTGTGTGTGCGCACAACGAGCGTTTTGTCGCCCTGTTAACACGGTATACTTGTATCAGTATTTCTTGGCTGGAATAACAGGTTGCTACTACAGCAGTACGTAAACGAAGCACGATATTGAAGAAAAAAAATCAAGAAGATTACCTTGTACGTTACTTTGTGTCACCGGCACGACCCAACAAACTAATTTGTTTTGGGCAGAACATGAGACGACACAACCCCCCTCCACCCTCCCTCCCCAAGCAGTCAATTTCTGCCTGGTCGGTGGAAACCCGACGTGCCCCGACCCAGCCTTGTAGCGATGCGAGGGTCTACGGTCATACGTGCGACTACGGCCATGCATGATATCTAGTGCACCATCTATACCCCCAAGGGGATAAGAATAGCAAAAACGTTTTTGCCATGTATGCAATATATCGAAACAGCGTGGTGGGCGTCCAACTTTTGGAGGTGTTTCTATTAGGAGTAGGAACGGTGCTCCGTCTCGAAAGGGGTGAGGGGTGGTCAATGGTCACGTGGCTTCCGGCAAGCAACAAACGAGTGCGCCCCCCCACCCCCCGCCCCCTCCACCCCTCACGACCAATGATTACACCCCCCCCCCTGTGGCCGGCTCACGTTGTCGTACTGCTCGAATGCATCTCGCTCTTCCTGGCTGCAGTTCCTGCCCACGGGAGAGATGTTGAGCATTCCTGTCCGGAACTCGATAAAGGTACCCCTTACCAGACAGAGCGAAAGAGACACAGAGAGAGGGGAGAGAAAAGAGAGCAAAAATAAGGGAGGGAGGGAGAATGATGCGGGGGAAATCAGGAGCAACGACGAAGAAGAAGCAGCAGCAGCAGCAGCAGCGGCAGCAGCAGCAATAACAACAAACAACAAGCGACAACAACAACAACGACAACAACAATAGCAAGCAGCAGCAGCGGCAAACACCGATACCAAAATAAACAACAGCAGCAGCAGCGACAGCAAATAAAAGTGACACTTTGTCTACCGACAACAAGCAGCACACACACACTTAAATGCTCAACAAAGACGACAAACACAACACCCAACAGCAACGAGACAATAAAACCCTGCCCGGTACATCGGTTCTTGAAGCCTGCCTCTGATAAGAGCACGGAATACGATACAAGGGGGGGCGAAACACCGTAAACGCGCGGAAAGCAGAGCCCGTAAAAAAAAAACAAAAAAAAAAAACGCGAGAAGTACACCCACGAACAAACCACGGAAAAAACAACAACCAGCCGATTAGACCCGACCAACCATTGCATAGGGTATAAACTGTAGTCCTCTTTAGCGTTGATATCATGATCGAGCAGCCGGCAGCACGAGCACGCAGCGCCCACGACTCGCCGAGAGACGCGCTCCGAGCGCGGAACACGAGGCCGCCAAAACCATGCCCATTCGAGTCACAGCCCTTTTCTTCTATCGTACAGTCCACTGCACTGTCTGTACAGGGACCACAACAGGACTCTACAATAGCTTCAGGTATTTCGTCCCCAAGTGGGAGGGAATGCAGTCCTGAAAGGGGTAAAAAGGGGGTACAAAGCTTGCCACCTATCTGGCCCCCAACAAAACTGGTGGGCAGACACTGTGCCGTGTACTTGTACGATCGTGTATTTGTACGATAAGAAATGGCTATAGCCCTAACCTGAAGCAAAACAGACCCACCCAACCAGTCTTCAAGGGCGACTGTTGTACTGTTGTGCCCGTAGTCCTCCCGAGCGTTGGATATCGTATCGAAAGTTTCGATAATTCAATATATCAAAAAGTCGAAGTTTCGATGTATATCGATATCGAACGTGTTCTGCCCTCCATTCCCTGGGATCCCTCGCGCTTTTTTATGCAGATATGTACGTATCGCCTATCGAAACCGTACCGATTACGGTCGTTTGTTTATCGGAATCGTACCGGAATCGATTCCGATATCGATATCCGATATCCAAATGTACGTATCACCTATCGAAATCGTACCGAATACGGTCGTTTGTTTATCGGAATCGTATCGGAATCGATTCCGATATCGATATCCCATATCCAACACTACTAAGGTTCATTCTTATCGGAGAGCATTTTTTCTAAAATTTCCAAAAAAAAAATTCCAAAGTTTGGAAATAATCGGAAATATGTATCAATATACGGAGGTGTTCTGTCACTATTCGTGAAATTCTCCAGAACCAAAAATATCAAGTTCGTTAACATTCCAGCATTTGGAAAAAAAACAGGAAAAAATATGAAAGATTGAAAAATTGCGCGAAAAAAATGTCGAAAATGTGGGGAAAAAAGCTCTCCGATATCCAACACTACTAATAGTCCTCTTCGTCTCGAACACAAGAGAGTTCATCAACCTTTCTCAGGAATAAACGGTACTGGGGTCGGTCCTTACATTTCCAGACAGGGCTAATACAGGTAGCCTACGTACTACTCGTACGTATCACTGGGGACCATAGCAAGTAGGACCAATGTTGTCAGTAAAAAAAAGGTACTGGTAAAATATTAAGGTTTTTGTGTGTACCATAGGTCCTTTTTACTATGGTCCCCCGTAATAGCCTAATATTAATAGTGAAAGTACTACCAACGACACTGTCGCTATCCTCACTTTTGGCATTGAAATTGTTGATCGTGTTCTTGTTTTTGTTTATGAATCCTCCGCCGGATTAGTTCAAAAATAAAAAAGCTTAAGCTTACCACACTTTCACGTTCGAAATTGGTGTCGTGCGTCGATTTAACCCGCAGCAACGGCAGAACAGGCCGCACACAAGACAGCATCCTCACCTCTTGACCGGAATGTCAATGTCGGACATGTACTTGAGCACCCAGTTGATGATCTTCTTCAGGTTCTCCTCCCCCACGTGCTTGGAGATTGTCTGAAGACCGCACCAGGGTAATAACGCAAGCCGGGGTAAGGAAAGGCAGCAAAGCAGGGAAGGAAAAAGAGGACAAGAAATCAACGAACATCGGTAAAACATGAACGCTTTTTTTCTTTTTTTTGAGATAAATCATATGTACCAGGTGCATACTCTATACGCCATCTTTTATAGTAGTATAGTGCTACGGCCATGCATGAGATCGGGGACATTTCTCCTATTCAGTACCCCCGCCCCCCCCCCCCCCCCCCCTCCATCTCGAAAGGGATGCGTGGTCAATGGTCAAATCACTAGGGCAAGCAAAAAATGAGCAAACACACACCCCTCCCCGCTCTCAAAAAGCGCAAACGTCACAAGCCGAGACTCGCAGAAGTGCTGATTCCAGACAAATAGTCGAGGTATCTCTTTTCCCTCGATGCGTACGTGCGCTCAGAACACGTCGGTCGGTTCGCAATACGCCCCCCCCCCCCCCCCCCCCCCCCCCCCCCCCCGACTCCGCCCCCTGTTCTACACCCCCCTCCCACATGGGTCTCGATTTTTCTCGCGCTTCTTTCCCCTCGTCCGCTTGGGAATCGAGGGCTTCGCAATTCAAAAGGAACCTAAGGGAGGACCTCACCTGCTGCCCGATCAGCTCCCCCGCCTTGTAAGCTACGAGACCGTTCTGCGAAAAGCTGTAGTCGTAGTCCTCCATCACTGCTCAAACCGGTCAATCAATTGGCATCGACGGAGATAAAAAGGGGGAGGGTAACGGGGGATGGGGTAATGGTCAGCAAAGGGGGGGGGGGGGGGACCTTAGGTCATGCATGGCCGTAGTCGTTTGAACATAGGGGAGGGGGGGGGGGGGGGTGTACTCGATACATAGGAGAGATGTACTCGATCTCATGCATGGCCGTAGGCGTATGACCATAGGGGGGGGCTTACTCATACGCTGTTTACCTTTGTCTTTTAGCCATTGACTACGCACCCCGTCCGAGTAAGGTCAATGCCTGGCCGTAGTCGCATGACCATAGACCCTCGCATCCCTACAATGCCGGGACGAAGCACGTCGGGTTTTCACCGACCAGGCGGACATTGCTTGCACCAAGCGCGAAGCGTCGTGAGGTGCTGGGCGAGTCGCATGAACGGTGAGCTGCATCCTACTAAGAACCGCTTGTGAGGCGAATTTTCTTGTATATGGATTGACAGCGTCAATGAATTGATGTATTTTCTGGTGTGGCCAGTTTCCAGAGGCAGTAATGGGTGTACTACCTCGTGGGTGCCTAACCATACACACTACGTTGTACGATCATCCCCCTTATGCGGAATAAATGTTCTCCCCGCACAAAAATGATCCAACTCGACCGCGTGGTGACCACCAACAAAAAAAACCCGTACCCTCGCTGCCTAGCTCACGCAGTGAGAGGCGTTTTTTACAGCGTCGTTGCCAACCGACGCCAACCCAACCCAAGTATATATAGATGTACATATACATATAGTGGCACAAAGTTGCGACGTCGTAGATCTGTGCATGGTGCAGATCGTCCAACCCCGAAAACATGTGCTACTACGGCAGATCATGCAGATCATACGGATCCCACCCGGCAACATGAGCTAGACCATACAGATCGGGGATATATCTGCCCTGAAAGGTCTAGATCATGAACTGTGGGAATGATCTGTAGATGATCTGTCCGAGGTGTGCAATGGTTGAATTGATCTGATTGGCTCATTGATCTGAGTGGCACAAAGTTGCGACGTTGTTGCAGCAGCAGCTTCTTTGCACAACCTCTCACAACGGCTAGATCTTGATATTTTCGAGGTGTGAACCGTTGGGTAGCAACACCGTCTTCGTCTCGTACACAGCGCAGTAGTGTGTGTCAACCATTTTCTCGGGGGAAACAATGCCAAAACCTACCCACAGCAGGTGCTATTGATAACTCTGTATCTAACCGCCGACCCGTTCAACCAGTGTTCCAGGACTGTCAAAAGTCGCTTTCGTCTCGGCACACGGCAGTGTGTGTCAACCATGGAGTCGAATGCTGTTGGTGATCTCTACTCTCTCGGCGCCCAACACGCACCGAAGCAAAGATGTCAGGAATGTCAAGCGAGGCAAAACGTGCGCTGTCAAGGGTGCACGACCGTTTGTTCCACAATAAAACCTAGTAATATGGGGTCTGTCAAGGCATGTCGAGGCAAACTTGCTGTCTGTCAAGGGGTGAAAGTGCTGTCTCCTGACATATTTGCACCGAAGAGGCCTGATGAAGATAGCGACCAAAAACAAATTGATGCGTTTGATCCTGTCGATGATCAACCAACTGAGGTGGATCTGTCAGTACAATGGTCCGCACAGGGTACATATTACCATCTAGCCATTGAGCGCACATCTTTGCCAGAGGTTGTCGAGGGACCTTGATTGTTTTTAGAGAACACGATAAAAAAAATGATGCGTTTCGTCTCATCAATGACCAACTGCCTGCTGTCTATATTATTAATGGGAGAAAAAATGCATGAAGCGCAAGCGCAAAATGAATGGGAATAGCATGGTGCGCCATTGTCGTGTCAACACCGCAGTGTTCACGACGCCGTGCATTGCACTTCGAGCACCCAAGTGCAATCATCACCCCCCAGCCCAGGCGGTAGCAGGCGCTGCAATCGTCACTCCATTTCCGACACCTTTCGGAAGAGGGTTACGGCATACAAACAAACCTTTCGAGGCCAAGAGAGAGCAGCCACAAAACGATGACGTCGGGCGCCGTCATTAGTCAACTGCTAGATATCTGGGAGTACATGGCGTGGAGTACGCAGCGACACAAACGGATGGGCACGTGGTCCCCGCCATTGTCGTCCTGGACAGACACCAACCGTATCACCCCCCAACCAATCAGCAGTGGCAGAAGCTTGCAATTGTCCTTTCGTCTTCGACACCTTCCCATATACCTGGTATATATAATATATACCAGGTATATGTATATATATATATATCAAGTCGCACCGTTTTTTATTTTCGTTTGACTGTTGCGAGACCCAGAAATACGTACCTAAGAGACCACGAAATTACATGTTTGGTGGTACTCGTCAATCATGAGCCGTCTAAAAGGTTCATTCTTATCGGAGAGAGTTTTTTCCATAGTTTCCAAAGTTTGGAAATAATTGGAGATATGTATCAATATACGGAGGCGTTCTGTCACTATTCGTGAAATTCTCCAGAACCAAAAATATCAAGTTCGTTAACACTCCAATATTTGGGGGGAAAAAACAGGAACATATGGGGAGATTGAAAAACTGCGCGAAAAAAATGTCGAAAATTTGGGAAAAAACTCTCTCCGATAAGAATGACCCTAATACGGAGAATCATAGTAATCAGGACCCATCACATGCATAAAAACCTACATATTCCACTTCTTGCCCAAAGCACATGTGGTCCTGATAACTACGTTAGTAATAGTAGTTGTGGGAGCGCAGCGCAGAGCACGCAGCAGCACAAAAAATGGAAACATGGTGCGCCATGGTCGCATTGATTTGGGTACGGCACCTTGCACTGCAGATTGGGGCACCAAAAATAATACCAGGTATACAATATATACTTCGAAGTACCAGTATATAATTTCCCGATGAAACCAAGCAAAGAGTGGCAGACGCCCTATTAATAAAAAACATCCGTCATTTTTCTTTTCGTTTTTTTTTTTCGTCGTGACGTACCAGTTTTTTTTTTCCTCGTTATTCCCCGTTCTCCAGGACCCAAAGAGGAAGAGTTTCCATCAATAAATGGCAGCGGTGTACGTACCAGGTACATACATAGCGGCGTGAATATATATCTCCGTCGTCTGGACACCATCGATTATTAATACACCGTACGTACGTAGCTCCTCACGAGAAGTGACGCGCGCGATCCCATGATACGAGTATTTACTTTAAAGTGGCACTCTGGGCGGGGGAGTATGATCGAACTAGGTTCATTCTTATCGGAGGGCTTTTTTTCCATAATTCCCAAAGTTTGGACTTAATTGGAGATATATATCCATGCACGGAGGCGTTCTGCCACTATTCGTGAAATTCTCCAGAAGCAAAAAAATCAAGTTCGTTAAATTTCACATATATGGAAAAAAAAATCAGGAAAATATGGAAAAGTGAAAAATTGCGCGAAAAAAATGTGGAAATTATGGGGAAAAAAAGCTCTCCGACAAGAATGACCCTTAGACGCCAGTCGACGAGGGAAGAGAAGGCTTGTAGCCTACTCACGAAACAAATACAAGGCACGGACCGTAGTGGGGAAGGGGGAGGAGAGCTCGCTGTGTGACTTTCGATCGGAGTTACGACTATTTAAAATTAATGGGACGGCTATTAACAGCAGGGAGAGAGAAAAGAAAGGCGGATAAACTAAATCGGAAGAGAAAAAACAACACTTGAGGACACGATGAGAAATATCAAACGAGGAACGAGAGCGGCGTCTACTTGTAGTACTCAGGTGATTGCACAGAAAATTCATCATATATATGCTGGGACGAAACGGCGGTAATTTGTAATGCACCCATATTTTCGTAACGGTGTTTTCGTAACCGTCAACGTAACCGTCACCGTCACGTCGCGGTTGCCTTTTCCTGGCAGCTCAAAATCGTCGTCTATTGTCAAGATACTGAGGCGGGAGGTCGGGTGGCGCTCGGGGGCGGGCGGTGTCTCGCGGGGAGTAGCCAAAACAGACATAGGCTTGAAGAATCCTAAACGACAATCATCACCACACAGCGGTGATGAATATATGAGGATAGCGAAGCGTATTAACCCCTTTAGAACCGCAGTCCCGTTTTGGGGACAAACTACTTGAAGTTTGAATGGTTTGTCCCCAAAACGAGACTGCGGTTCTAAAAGGGTTAATGGGTGGTGGCATGCCATTGCGACGGGAATAAGCGGCGGTGCGGTTGTTATAAGCCGTCACCGTAACCGTAATCGTCAACGCAAGGAAGCGGCGGTCCGGTTGTTTTCAACCTTTGTCGGAGCCGTGACGACAACCGTCACCGTACCCGTAAACGTGATCGTCACCGTAACCGTCAACGTAATCAAGCGGCGGTGCGGTTACATTAGGGCCCATCTTGACGGTTCCCGTGACCAACCGATTTCCCTGGTCTTACCTCTACTACTTGTATCGGCTCAAACCGGATGGTCTCGATCCTTTTGGGACTCCAGTCCCTTTTGGGGCCCTTTGGGGTACAAATCGCTTGGAATTTGAGTGGTTTGTCCCCAAAACGGGACTGCAGCCCTAAAAGGGTTACTAAAGGTACACCACTGCTGTGTACCATAAATACTACCAGGTACAGGACATCGTACAAGACGTTTTTAAGTGGGGCGAAAAGCTCAAGCAAGGGAGGCACGGGGCCGTCTTGACGGCCTGGTCTCTCCCGTCTCTCACGAGATGCTTGTTGGCAGGGCAAGGTAGGGCATGGCAGGGCAAGGACGATCAGAGGGGAGAGGCTCGGTCCCACGAGCGCGCAAGGCAAGAAATGACAGGGCAGAGAAGGGCAGACCAGGGGTAGAGCAGGGCTGTCGTGTCCGGACGTCCGGACCGGGTTCGTATGACAGTTTTCTTGGGATTTTTTGGGCCGAGAACGGCACAGGGCGGGGGAGAGGGAGAAACGCGGAAGGATGACATGACGGTAAGATATGATGACGTGACGATGAAATATGACGACATGGCGATAACATATGATCGGCATGCCGGTACAGCACTATGAACATACAAAAACGCGAATATATTATGAAATCACGGTGTCCTATACCTGGTATATATGGTCGTATATGAATCCTAACGCTGGATCTGTAACACCCGTCGTTTGATTTATTTTATACCATATGAATACACGACCACATGAAACCTGATGGCGGTGTTGTATGATGAGTATTTTCTTTCCCCCCCGCCCGTGATTATCGCTTTTTTGTCCCTTCTTTTTTTCATTTTTCTTTCGTTCCCGTTTGTACCTCTTTGTGTCTTTGTTAGTATAGTCCGTTTCGCCTTTTTTTGCGTATTGCTATCTGCTTCTGTTTTTGTTTTGTTTTCTCTTCTTTGCTTCGCTTCATCTTCTTTTTTAGTTTTTTGTCTGCTATTAATAGTCTCCCTTTTGCTTCCCTGGTGTCCGCAGTGGTGGAGTGCGTATGCTTGTTTTTTGTTTTTGCCTCTGTTTTACTTGAGGTATTTCTTCCACTCCAGAGTTATTGGAGCCTGTCCTGCGACCACGGACTGGCATTGTATAGTGAGTTAATGTGAGAACAACAACAACAACATGATGAGATATACCTGGTACCTGCTACGCTTGTATGCGGGCACATCCGAGGAATTTCGCCTGCACGGGCAGATGTACGACAGATCTGATAAGACGTGATGCAACAGAGCACAGAGTTGATAATAGACGATGGCACGACGATGTACATGATACCACATCACAAACGACGCATGAAACTAACATCAAGATGTATCTATATGATATCTACCTTTATGGCCCGGGAAATATCATCTGATATGATGACGTGGCAGAACGATAGGATATTTATTTTGATGCTGAGATGCTGAGAATCTGTACAGCAGCAGTACCGCTATGTCTCGAAAGTGCGATGTGGATGGGTGGATAGATGGACCGACGGACGAAACAAAATACCCAAAGGCCGGACGGTTCGTTTTCTAATTTTCTCCGTTCCCCGTTTTCCGGTTTCCACACGTGCTCGTGGGTGGGCGACGGGCGGTGACAGAGTGCGGAGTCAAGCTAAGGGCATTCTTTCGGGCGTGGGGGGAAGGGGAAGGGACGCAATGGCGCAAATTATATATTGGACTCTATTGATGAGTTAAAACTAACACCGGCAGCAACCAACAGCAGCCCGCAACCGCAGCCGCAACAGCAGCAGCAGCGACAGCGGCACCAGCAGCAGGCGATCAAGAACCGATCATGCGCGTTTCTGATCATTTTGATATTTTGTTATCTGGCACCAGGTACGAGTATATTATACCTTATACCTGAGAGTGCGGGTTTCTTCGTACACCAGGTACCTGGGACCAGGTTAACCCTTTTGGGATTGCAGTCCCGTGTGGGGGACAAACTACTTGGAATTTGTGGAGTTTATCCCCAGAACGGGACCGCAGTCCTAACAGGGTTAACCAGGTTAATATACACGGTACATCTTACGTACATAGTCCTCGATCCTCTACGTAAGGTTTAACGAAACACTGAAAGTAGACTATTTAATAGACTGGAGCGAGCGGTACGTACTTTTTTATTCGGTGTTTTAGCGATAATGCGATAGTTCCGAGAAAACTTCCTCTTGGGTGCATGTACATATGTACTGCTGCTCCAACGTTCTGATTGTTTCGATTAATTGGGGCCACCCTGTCGTGCGACCCTGCCGTGCACTCCCTCCGACCCACCCGGTCCGCGCTGGCCATGAGGGCAGGATTGCTTCTCAAGCGCCTCGAGCGCCGCAAGAGAGGGAGAAGAAGGACGAAAAACGCGAGATGGAATACCGTATGTATCACCCGGGTGTGGTAAGATAACAAACCCCCTCGGAAGAACTTCAAAGCTGATTACGGCCTCAACGGGGGGAGTTTGAACGCCGAACAATGCGTCTGCAATATTAACTCGTAGATTGAAAGGTTTCCACGAGATATAGTTACAAGTATGTCCCATAATATATTTACCGTTTTGATTAAATATCATTATACAATCGGTACTTATGTATTTCGGATAGATGTTGGTACCGGTAAAACTCACCGTCTGACTGTATTAGATTGGCTCACTGGCTAGGATCAAAGTCAGTAAAGCAATGCGTGCCAACCACTTTCTATAATGAGCGGTAAGCAACCGGTCGCCCCGGTGGTTCAAGTGGTTAACCTCGAATTCTACGTGTTTGAGTCCTGGGTTCGAGCCCCAGGTGGGTCGGACATTTGTTTGACTTTATTTGCAAAAATAAAAAAGGATTCAATTGTTGAGAGCGCCTTGCAGCGTGGGTAGGCACAATTCGATGCGAGTCGACGAGGGAAGAAAAGGCTGAAATCTTCTCGCGATAAAAATGAAGGCACGTACCGTAGCGGGAAGGGGGGAGAAGAGCCTGCTATGTGACCCCGGATCTGAGTTACGAGTTAGAAGGAGAGAGAGAAGAAGATGTGCGAAGATAATGAATGGGATGAGAAAAAAAAAGAAAAAAAACTCGACATACCTACTTCCACAGCCGCCTAAATTCTTGGTTGCGTGGGATTTCCTTGTCATATACGTCAGTATACGTACGTATAATAATGGGAAAACCTGTTTGGGAAATCGTCTCAGGGGGGGTGTTATCCTACCACTCCGTGTGATACGGCAGACGGTGGTAATGCTGGGCGCTTTCAGGAGTTCCTTCCTGCCAGAGAGAGGCGGGAGGCACGGATGATCAACCTTCGTTCCTCTCTCCCTCTCTGAAAACATTGTTGAAAATCTGGACGAAGCCAGCTATGTTTCAGGTATATAACTCACATCAGAAATAAAGGAGGCACAGGAGCAGTATCAAACGTATATACTGCTGTCGTTGTAGTTCAATGACATGGCATTGCATTGTCTACTATTAATACTGCTGTGCTTACTGCATACCGTAACGATGTGTTATAAATATTAGTATCTCTGCTGTGGCGTAGTTTTGTGACCACAGAACTTGTATCTCATTACGTAGGATTGAAGAATCGGCACGGACACTGGTCGCGCTGGATGTCGGCGGATAGAAGGGAGGGATTCATGTAGAGAAAAAGAGCACACACGCGCACACCGAAGCGGCATGACCGCCGTGTATCGTATACCAAGCAGATCGTTTGTGAGAATGTGAGATGACGAACAAATGACCAAAAACACGAGAACAGAACTGTAGTCGAGCGAGGTGTAACGGCGTGGGTGAGTCGCACTTCGACGAACCCTGAGTGCTGCTGACTGCTGTTGTCATGGTGCTGTTACCGTATGTACCAGGTATCGCACTTATTATCACGGAAGTATAATACGTCTCAGGCCGGTTTTGTTGCTGTTTGGTTACGTGAGGAATGTCGTACATCGACATATACTCTGCGAGTTACGAGTACCACAGATGTACACCATTGTTACTACACTCGAGCGATGGTCCGCGAAACGACCGCAAAAGGCGACCCAGCGTTCACCACTCACCCTGGATAAAATATACCGCCACAGCAGGACTAAAAACATACCAGTACCAGGTACCTGGTACGGCACGGCACAGATCATTTGGTACGGCAAGAAGGTACATACGTACATACCTGGTAGGGGACAACACCGAGAAGCGGGACGGGGCAGCTGTTTACGAGTATGTACGCACCGGACTCTCCGAGCTGCTCCTTCTGCTTGGGAAGGTCGGAACCGCCCACGACTCCGATGGTGATGCGCTCGCGAAGCGTCTTCATGAACTCGACCATGTCCGGAAGGACTTCCTGTGTGTTCGTTTTCGAACGTTTTCGGAAGAAACGAGGACCCAGGGACGAAAGAAAAGCAAGCAGAAGAGGAAGCACGGCAAAGAACAGGACAGTAGTCAGGGCACGCGTGCTCGGATGGAACCCTATGCAACGAGGATACGTGCTCGGTCGAGAGTTGCAAACACTGCACAAGAGGCTTCGAGCTGGTGTCTTGTCTGCCGTGTGCGGTTCGTGAGAGTGGAAAAAAACGAGTAACATTTCTTCCGCTCCTCTGGTGCAGCAGTACATAGCCACAAGTCGAAGAATGAGAGGATTTCGAGCTGTGTCTGCTGCAGGCGTGTTATGCAGTGTGCTGGCCACCCTGCGCACCTTTCGCGCAGCCGTGAGCGTTCCATCCACGTCGAACAGGGCGATGATGCGGGGGTTCTTGGTGACAGACATGGTGCAGAGAGAATATGGAAGGATGGTGTGGTGGTGTGCGGTGCAGTGGGTGTTCCTTTAGTTTGTTGCTCTCTTTTTGTTCTTCTTGGAACATCAGCATTTATGGAACAAAAGGTTTACATGTATATAGAGGCGGTATTTATTCGGGCATGTTGGCAGCACTCAAAAATTTAAAAATCGCGATTCTTGACCTTGTTGGTGAAGCAATCTCAACGGGCGGGACGGTCGAGTGCGTGCGCTCAGGCAGCGCCGCAGTGCACATAATTTCGAACCAAGTGCTAGGTCGATATATTTCGCCCGGAGGTTAGGGAGGAGCACGCGCGATAGCGCCGGAGGTTGCCCGAGCTGGGATGGAAAATCTCGAGGAAACCAACAGACTCGTTTTCCATGGGTGAGAAAAAGGGCTGTTCTCCAAGTTGTCCACATGCTTATCAAGGCCAAACAGCGGTCCAGTGAGTGGTGCTGTAGTTTGACCCTCGTGCTTGAAGACGAGTTGGATTGGTGGCCTTCTGTGCTCTGCAGAAGCTATGCCAGAAGCAATTAGGGCTGCAATGGCAGTGGTCTGATGTAGGCGCGGGAAAAAAGTAATCGGACCAGCACTGCTGCTGCTGCTGCTGCTGCTGCTGCTGATTCTCTGCTGCAGAACCTTGATTTTTTGTTTCGAAAATGATTTGCGTCGTGCGTCGTTTTGGTGTGTCTGGTACGACGTACCATGTACACCGCAAGACAAGAAGTAAAGGAATGTCGAAACGATGCGTCTAGACTCTATTAATAGACGTAGATACGATATCGTGTTTTACTGCGTATAATGGTGGTTTCGCGTTTCGCCTGTCGAAACTCTGTACATGTACGTACCCCGTACTGACGTAGGCTGCTTACGGCCACCGACAGGCCGACAACGGGCAGGTGGCGACGTTGCTTTTTTGCTCCACACCCCGACCCGATCGGTGGTAGAACGTCAACGGAATAAAGGCACTCGTAATATAATAACAGCAGTTACGGAATGTTCGCCTCCCGCGCCGACACCCACTCTGCCCATGACAGTAGTACAGGCAGTACTGCTGCTGTGCTGCTGTACATGACGCTATCATTCTCGTATGACACGTACATCGATGATATCACACACACACATGCCGGTCGCCCCGGTGGTTCAAGTGGTTAACCTCGAATTCTACGTGTGTTTGAGTCCTGGGTTCGAGCCCCAGGTGGGTCGGACATTTGACTTTATTTGCAAAAATCAAAATCAAAAGGACTCAATTGTTGAGCATGAGAGCGCCTTGCAGCGTGGGTAGGCACAATTCGATGCGAGTCGACGAGGGAAGAAAAGGCTGAAATCTTCTCGCGATAAAAATGAAGGCACGTACCGTAGCGGGAAGGGGGGAGAAGAGCCTGCTATGTGACCCGGATCTGAGTTACGAGTTGGAAGGAGAGAGAGAAGAAGATGTGCGAAGATAATAAATGGGCTGAGCAAAAAAAATAAAAAAAACAAAAATGTACGAATCACACATGTTAATGTTTACCTGGTACATACCTGGTAGAGTACCAGTACCCGGTATGGTACTACAAGTGTTGTACGATCAGTACATGCATGTGTTGTTGTTGTTGTTGTTGTTGTTGTTGTTGTTGTTGTTCTCACATTAACTCACAATACAATGCAGTCCGTGGTCGCAGGACAGGCTCCAATAACTCTGGAGTGGAAGAAATACCTCGGTAGTAAAACAGAGGCAAAAAACAAAAAACAAGCATACGCACTCCACCACTGCGGACACCAGGGAAGCAAAAAGGAGACACTATTAATAGCAGACAAAAACCTAAAAAAGAAGATGAAGCGAAGCAAAAAAACAAAAACAAAAACAGAAGCAGATAGCAAAACGCAAAAAGGCAAAACGGACCATACTAACAGAGACACAAAGAGGTACAAACGGGAATGAAAGATGGAAAAAAGAAGGGACAAGAAGCGATAATCACGGGCGGGGGGGAAATAAAATACGAAAGGCAGGCACTGGAGCATACAGACACGCAAAGTTGCCCAGGTGGCACCATGCTAGTTACTTGGGTCCCAAAGAAGAGAGTGCATCATGACGATGATGGCCATAACCAGGCTTCAGTCTGTTGGGCAGACCGCCTCCCCCCCCTCCCCCCCCCATTCCCCCTCGTCTCCCTTTCGCCCTCCCCCTCTTCCCTGCCATTCTGCGCACTCGCGTTGGCGTCAACGGCTGTGGTCGTGGTTGCAGCTATTCTATGCCGTTCTGCCGATGCCTCCTTCTCATCTGCATGCCATTTTCGCATGAAGGCCTCCGCCCAATCCTCGACCCGTCGGAACCATCTGCCGGCTTTCTGTGCTGCCTCGCGCCACCCTTCGAGCTTGATGCCGAACTCCTTGAGGTCCTCCTCAAGGTACCTCATCCAGTCCCACTCCTGTCCTCCGGAGTAACCCTTACCCCCAACCATCTCCCCAAACATCACCCTCTTCGGCAGACGCTCCTCTCCCATGCGTGTCACAAAGCCCGCAAACAAGAGTCTACGTCTGCGTACCGTCGTCTCAACGCTCTCAGATTTTGTCCTGAGAAGCGCGCTAGCATAGGATAGAATGTGGTCTTCGCGCTTTCGTTTTCGCCAGCCGATGCATCGGAGGAGCATCTTGTGGTGGACCTCTCGTAGCCTACCGTAATCAGTCTTGCTCGGGCTCCAAGTAACGCAACCGTAGAGCAACGTTTCGATCACCTCGGCTCTCAGCATTCGCACCTTCAGGCGTAGGCGCACACCCGGGCGGTCACAGATTTCCATCTTATACCGTCCGAAGCATGCCCATGCCCTCTGGAGTCGACGTGTTACCTCGACACTTCTGCCCGTCCAATCTGCGCTGATAGCCCCGCCCAGATACACAAACTCGGTCGTTTGTTTGTACACTTGGCCGGCTGCGGTGACGGTGAACGGCACGTTCCCCCCATCTTTCGATTGCAGACACATTTTCTCCGTCTTGGCCTCCGAGACCGTCAGGCCGAAAGCGGCACATGCAGACACGATCACCGTCATCATTCTCTCCAGGCCGTTGGGTGATCTCGATACTATGCCCGCATCGTCAGCATAGAGCATAGCCCACAGTGTCTTGGCCTCTTTATCATTCCCCTGTCCGTCGGCGTGCCCGGCCCGTGCCTTCCCCCTCTTATTTTTATTTTTCTCCTGCTTTTGTTGGAGTTGCACCAAGCTGTCCGTGATGGCTTTATCAGCAGCGAAACGTTTCTCCGCCACACGCAGCACCGCTGTAAAAAACATGTTGAACAACAATGGCGCGAGCACACACCCTTGCCGTAGGCCCTGTTTCACGTCGAACATATCTGAATACTCGCCGTCATCCAGCCGCACGCATGCTCGCATGCCGTCGTGGAATTGGCGGATAACGGTGAGCATTCTAGCATGATTCGCCTGGGGGTACTGCAGCTGCTCTTGCAGCAGAGCCGCCATGAAGACACGAGCCCCCATCGTAATCGCATAGCATGCATAATGGTAAATGGTACGAACCTGGTACAACAACATACGCTTATCAAGAGAGGATGTCCGGCGCCATGACGACTGACGAGTGAGTGACGGCCTGCTGACGGGTCTTGTGTGTAAGAGGTACGAGGTGCACCCGCGCACTCAACAACACCACACAACCGATGCTGCGAGTACTGCTACCACTATTAATACTAACTGCTACTGGCTGTAGCTGCTACTACTACTATTAATACTACTACTGCTACTATTAATACTACTACTACTACTACTACTACTACTACTACTACTACGACTACTACTACTATTGAACTACTACTACTGCTACCACTATTAATATTAATACTACTACTGCTACTATACTTCTACTACTACTACTACTACTACTACTACTATTATACTACTACTACTGCTACTACTACTACTACTACTACTACTACTACTATACTACTACTACTACTACTACTACTACTACTACTACTATACTACTACTACTACTACTACTACTACTACTACTACTACTATACTACTACTACTACTACTACTACTACTACTACTCCTACTACTACTACTACTACTACTACTACTACTACTACTACTACTACATAATACTACCAGTACTACTACTGTTAACACTACTACTATAGGCAGGCGGGCAGCACAAGCACGAAACTTCTCGGGACAATAGTAGTCAACAAAAGCATACATATCTATACCACTATACCAGTAGGCGCCACTACTTCTGTACTCCCGTGCAACGTCAGTGGCGCATGCAGCCTTTTTTGTGTCTTGGCTGTACCACCCCGCCACCAGAACGGACTCGGCGCCCTTCCGAAAATGCGAGCGCGGTCGCCCCCGCCTTTGCTCATTCGTTCGTTTGCGCCCTAAACACCGTGAAGGAGAAACGGCGGGTTGTTCGCATTCGGAGGCGTGTATAGGCCTTGGCCTTGCTTCGAAAAAATGGTTCGACTAACCCCGACCCTATCCCCGACCACCTGGGAAATTTCTTGGAATGAACATGAATGGAGGCGTTACTGCTGTAGTGTGGATGGACGATAAACCCTTTTGACGAAGCTGGGCGGAGTTGTATAGAATACTGTGCATTTCGAGCGGCCCGCGTTTTTGCCGTCGGCGGCTTGGAGCTTGTCGATAGAGGCCCACCACCCGCTACACGCATGCGCCCTTAGGGTGGGTGCCTTGCGTCCTTGCGACTTTCTTGCGTAACTGGTGTCAGCGGTGTCCCAGGTAGCGTGAAGGGAACCTGCCTTGTGAAAGCCGAGCAAAGGCACCCGTTCCAGGGCTTCGCACTGGTCGTTGCGCCCTCCCTCCCTCCCTCCCTCCTTACCCGTGTCGTCTGGGTTCGCCTCGTCACCTGAGCACGTATTCTTGCGAGCACGTCAGCTTTCGTCTTTGAGGCACTTCGTCGTTGTCCTGTTGCAACGATGTCCACCCGTGGCACCACTCCATTCCAACACCGATCCCCCCGTCCGCCCTCACCTCGCCTCCAGACCGAAGCTATTTCCTCTCAGCACGACTCCACATGACACGACACAGCACAACACCGCAAACGTCCACCACTCAGCGAGTCGCACAGTTGTTTTTCTGAACGTCTAGGTTTTCCGCGCCCGCATCTTAGCTTCGAGCGTACCCCTTCCCCTCCCCTCCCCCCCCCTCTCCCTTCGCCTGCGGCGTCATTTCGCCGTGCCCTACCCCGTCCTTGACCCAGCGCGGCCCACTTGGTGACGACGTCCGTCGTAGCGGGGCCCACGCTACGCGTGGAGGCAGAGACGGAGGATGGAGGCTGGCGATGGTGCGGCGAGTTTCCCGCCAAGTGTGAGTAGTATCGAGGGCGGAGTCGATGTATCCTTGTGCTGCTGCTGCTGCTACTTCTACTGCTGCTGCTGCTGCTGCTGCTGCTGCTGCTGCTGCTGCTGCTGCTACTGCTGCAACCGCAGCGGCCGCGCGTGGCGATACGTGAATAGCACATTCCTGCCTGCCCCTCGCGGCGGGTTTCGTGAGATAGGCCGGTATACGCGAGCGCCCGCCCGCATCGCTGTCGTTGTGTCGAGGGTCAGCCGTGGATTGCGTTGCGCGCAGCGCGACATGGGGTGCCGTCTGTTACTTGGGGGGGGGGGGGGGGGAAGTCGCGGAACTCATGGTTGCATGATGTTTTGAGTTATGGCGAGGCCGGAAGGAAGGGCGCGACGACGTGCTGTGTTTATGGTTTGCACAGGGGCAGCAATCGCGCGGTTATTTCTTCGTGCGATTGCGGCGATCGTCTTATTCAGGTCCCGCTCCGATCGTTTTCTCCGGTCCGATGTTCGGTGTTGTCGGGTTCCGAACGGCCATGTGGTTATGTCTCACAGCACCCCGCCCCTTGCGTTTTTTTTTTTTTTTAAAGTAGTTGCCCCTTGCGTTTACGTTCGGTTTAGGCAGTTTTTGTTGTTGTTGTGGTTGCTGTTGTTGTTGCTGTTGCTGTTTGTCTTGGAAAGCTCAGCTTTTCTTTCGGGCTTGTGCTCGTGGACACGCTGCGACTTGAGCCCTCCATAGTTTCGAGATCCGGTTATTGCGACCAAAAAATATCCCAGGTGCCAGCCGTCTATAATTGTGAAGACTCGGCGCGGCAGGACGACGACTGCTAGTTTCGTTCTGCGTGGGCATGCCGATTTTTTCTTGTGTCATTGCACTCCGGGTGCATCCCCTACTTCAAACAGCCCACGCTGTATTCATCACTTTTTGTGACACATTCCCCGCTCGGAGCCCCAAAAGGGGTGTGAGTGATAGTGTTGGATATCGGATATCGATTTTCGGAAAATCGACTTCGATACGATACCGATAAACAAAACTAATCGTATCCGATACGATTTCGATATTTGATACATATGCTTTTGTTCAGTGTCAGTGTATAAAGCACGGGAAGGGCAGAGGGTGGAGGGCAAAAACGCGTTTGATTCGATATATCGAATGTTTGATGCTTCAATAATCGAAACTTCCGATACGATATCCATTACCTGGCACTATTAACAGTTGTAGGGGTGTGCGCGAAACGCGGTCTCTTGCTTATGTCTCGATGAAACATGCAGTATTGCTTCGCACCGTCTTGTCGCCCCGTTGTAGAAACGAGCAGCAGCGGTGCCCGTTTGGGCACCGTTTACTTCGCTGAGGGATGCGGTACCCGGAACAATCTTTTCAGTCACGTAGCAACGCCTCTTGTCAATCAAACTCCCCCCATCCCCGCTGGAGAGCGAAACGCCAGTGACCGCGCAGTGACCCTGTCGGTTATCTAGGAAACGCTCCCTCGATTATCGACGCCTCTCGCCCTCCCCCCCGCCCATTGTCGCATCGCTCAACGGACACGGTTTTTGTAGATGTGGAAGGCATTACACAAAAGACGGGGAGCGCGAAGAAATTCCCCGTTTTTGTGAAAATGCTGCTGACGGCGTTGGGCCATGGGAGTGACAGCGTCTTCGTCGACCTTCTTACCTACGCCGACCTCGTGAGTCCTTCGTCGGTTTTCACGGGCCTTCCGTCGGTCGGTTGATATTTGTTCGTGTGTAGCTGTCGTTAACTGTCCTGTGCGCTGATGGGAAGCCGTAAAAAACAAAGATAGAAACCAGAGATTATCTTGGTCTGGAGGCGCGGGTTTCTATGACATCTCCGGCTTCACCCCCAGCTCAATATTAAGGCATGCCCTATACATAAGGCGCATGCCCTATAAGGCATGCCCTATCCCCTATCTACCTGGTACCTGGTACCAGGTATATATTTATATTTTTGGCGGCCGTGTAAAGTGGCAAAACGAAAAAATCGCTTCGCTTCACGAATGAATGAATACGTAGCCTCTTTCGATCGTGTGTGTATGTACCGGGTGCTCCGTGGCAGGAGGTGCTCAAGGCAAGGAGGGCCGGCGGCGGCGGCGGCGGCGGCGGCGGCGGCGGCGGCGGCCTCGCGCAACAGCAACAGCAGCAGCAGGCAGGAGGGTTCTGTGGCACCAACACCAACAGCGGTGGCGGAGGCGGCGGCAACAACAAGCGGTATATGATACTGACGTACGCGGCGGAGTACGATCGGGTGCACTACCCCTTACCCCTAGCATGCGTCGCCTCGCCCGGGTGGGAAGATCCCGGCAGAGCCAGAACCTCCGACGTCCCCAGGGAGGTGATGACCACACGTAGACAGTGTTAGGTTTTCGTGAGAATGCCCTATCTTGAGAATAGCGTTTTCGTTGAGAGTGCGCGACTGGCGGTATACAGCGGGGCACAACGACAATGTTATCCGCTGTCCATTTTTTTTTGGTTCCATATCGTTAAAAAAAATACGGACTGTATTACAATACACATCCACTCTATTCATTGTATAACGCAGGAAGTCAGACGATATGATACCGTGCGCTTTCGCAATTTTTTCTCACGTAAAAAGCACGCTGGCTGTGTTTCTGTGGCGTTTGATGTGATGGATGTATGCTGTTGTTCTGTTCGTGATATCACCTTTCGTAGGCAATTACCACACCCTTTAACCCACGATCACGCAAATTCACTTATTACGGGGGGCCATAGTTAACAGGACCTATGGTACACATAAAAACCTATATGTTTAACCATTTTTACTAACAATATTTGGTCCTGTTAACTATGGCCCCCCGTAATAGGAGTTTACGGCTACGTATACTTCGTATAGTATTAATAGGCTCGGTATGCAGGACAAGCAAAAAGAAACGCACTTTGTTTTGTTCCGAACAGAGCGACACGACGCATCCGTCGTGACGTCAGCCAACACCGCTCCGCTCCACGCCGGCAGTCATGGTGGCATAATACACAGGCTCGCTGGTCGACCCTGCGCGTGCGGCACCGTTCTGGCTCGGGCGTTGTTGTTTTGCACGGGACCCGTCGAGGCGTTTTTTCGGAGGGGGTGGCGTTCGGCAATAACGCTATTTATTTAGTACACAGGAGGTCTGTCTTTTGGGTGCGTTAAAGCCTCTTTTCGGGCTTACTTACCAGCGAAATGCGAGTTTTTAGGTTACACGGTGCAAAAAAAAACGAAAAAGGCAACAAGGACCGCTTTCGAAATGGCTGAAGCGGCCGACCGACCGACTGACCGACCGACCGGCCGGCCGACGGGGATCCAACGCACACAAGCTTCACGGCGGTTACATGTATCCCGCTGCGCGAGTTCCTAGCGGCGGCGGCTATACTGTCTTACGCTTCGTTCTTTTAGAGTAGGGGGCGGCCAGTGACGGCGTCAAACCGCGGTCTCCTGTGTATGATAGCATGTTTAGTGTTGGGGGGGGGGGTGAGGCAGGTTGGCCCCGGCCCGTCATGTGCGGCGGACGTGCTCGCGACCTCGCCCCGGCGCCGCTCGGCATCCGTAGCGCCCGTAGATAAGACCGTTGAGTTCGCACAGAAATGCGATCGTGTTTCAGCGTCCGATTTCTCCAGAACTTTTTTTTTTTTTTGCATCCTTCGGCAGAATGGTAGAAATAAAGCTTCAACTCACCGCACCTCTCACGTTCAAAAGTCGTGTCGTGTGTCAATTTAACCCGTAGCTCCCGCCTGCAAAAGCAGAACAGGCTGCTGTTACCACGGGCGCTCGGGCACGTTGACCCGACCTGATTGACCCCCGAGAGGGGCAGGCGCGGTGGAGATAGCCACCCGGGGGAGAGTCATGTCCTCCGGGTAGCGTGGGACTCGCGCAAGCTCGCTCACCCACTAACAAAAAACCTAGGCTACCAGGCCTTCCCGCCGGACTTGGTCCAGTCTACGGTCCGCCATAGCCGTTGGAGGCGTTATCCCTCACTTCTGTCAGGGGAGGCTGCCCAACACCGAACATAATCGTCTTTCTTTTTCTAGGAAAGACGTGGTAGAGAGAGAGAACTTTCCGTCGATAAAATGTTTCGACTGTTGCGTAGCACTCTAGCTAGCGTCATCGTTGTCCACGGAAAGCGGTCGCTGGAAAACGGCCGCCCCCCTGTGCGATCTGAACGCTCATTAATCGTTTTGCTGCAGTGCTGCAGCCCCGTTTTTGGGGACGAAACCAATCAAAATCTGTCCCGTTTTGGGCACCAACCACTCAAATCTGTCCCGTTTTGGGGACAAACTACTCAAATTGTGAGGGTTTTGTCCGCAAAACGGGCCTGCAGTCCTAAAGAGGGGCTAAGGTAACACCGGGGGGTGATAGGATAACACACCTCCTGAGATGAATTTCACGGCTTTTTTTTCTCCTCCGCACCAATGGGGGGGGGGGGGGGGGGGGGACAAACCACGAAAAAAGGGTGCCAGGGTTTGTAGCTATTTCACACGTCGGGCAGATAAATCATGTACAGATAGATGATGTGCATAAATATTATCGACAGATAGATCATCTACACATATACATAATCTAGTTCATCACCTACCGTTGTGAGAGGTTGTGCAAGGATCTGTGCGTAGTTCAGATCATCCAACCCAGGAAACATGTGCTACTACCGCAGATCATGCAGATCATACGGGTCCCACCCGGCAACATGAGCTAGATCATACATGATCGGGAATATATTATCTTTCTATCTTCCTTGAACGATCTAGACCATGAGCTGTAGATGATCTGTAGATGATCTGTCTCCGAGGTGAGGAATATTTCGTCGAAATGGTCTCCCCGTCGCGGAGAGAAATCAGCCCAAACAAATCGTACGAGGGGGCTGGCCGTGTTGTCTCACGTGTTACACGGTGTGTCTGGTCTCCTGTTTTTTTTTTGCCTCTACTTGAGTACCAGGGTGGCACGGCCAGCTTAAGGCTACGAGTATGACGTCGCCTCCTCTATCTATTTATAGTTATGTACCCCCACCTGTCAAGCTATATAGAAAATGAGCACGGCTTTTTGACATTGAAACATACCTGGTATATATACGAAACATATATTTTTTAGCAATACATATATACGTACCAGGTTTACGATTGTCGCGCGCGTATAGTATACCGGTATACGTTTGATGCCACATTTCTTCGTCAAGCTGTTGCAGAGAAGCAAGCACCGCTTCGACTTGAAGCTGGAGCATGTTGTACGGCTTGAAGCGGGGTCGTGTGCGGTCCCGAAAGGGGGGTGTGCCATGACACACGCTGCGTTTTTGCGTCAAGCGAAACAAAAAAGTAGAAGAAAAACATGGCTTGAAACTGAATGGTGTGATGTGATGTGATGTGATGTGATGTGAAGGCGAACGACGAGCCGTGCCTCGAGGCTAGTGCTACTGTGTCCAGGTTGGTTCGATTTTGATGGCCTCATGAGCGGTCTTTCGTAGGATGCAGCTCACCCTTCATGCGACTCAATGTCTTCCTGTTCGGTGAAAGCCCGACGTGCTCCGAGGGTCTACTGTTGGTCATACGATAGCGACCATGGATGACATGAGTACCCCCCCCCCCCCCCCCCTCGCGCATGGCTTCGTGAATGCCGCAGGAAAACGCGGAGCTCCGACGGAAGGTAGACTACCTCGCTGCTAAGCTAGCGGAGTCGGAAGCCTCAGTCCGGCGGCATGAGCGGGGGGGTGGAACGGACGGGCGAGAAGACGGAGAAGAACAAGAACAAGAACAAGATGAAGAAGCTGGTGGGACCGGTGGTACCAACATGAGAAGATTGCGGCGAGACTACGAGGAGTTGCAGGCGAGACTTGGCGGCGGTGGTGTCGGCGGCGGCGGGAGACTGACTGAACGTTTCCCATCTTGTTTTTGTTTTTTTCTGTCGCGGTGTTGTTTCCGTGCGTTTTGTGTTGTTGGGAGAGAGAGATGCCCGGGCGGGGACGGGGTGCGGGGGGGGGTGCTTCGTGCTCGGCGGACTCGGTGTAAAAGGTTGTCAACCTGTGGACCGGATGTTTGTCTCTTCGGCCTTCGGCGACCCCGACCCGTGCGCTCCCACCCTGGTCATCTACACCCTCCCTGCTGGAGGCGGAGAGCGTGGGCAGCTCCAGGACACGCAGCGACAGGCTGAATTTACGTTGACCGAAACAAAACCGCGTTTGTTTGTCACTCGATGGAGAGGTTGCCGCTCGCGCCTGCTCCCTCGCTAACGGACCGAGGGGGCGGCACTGGATTCTCGCCTCGGGTTGCTGCCCCCATCCCCCTCGCGCCCCCCTGTTATATACCTGGTATATATATTATATATATATTATATATGAGTTTAGTTGGCGTCGGTTGGCAACGACGCTGTAAAACACGCCGCTCACTGCGTGAGCTAGACAGCCAGGGTACCGTTTTTTTCGTTTGTTTTTTTTTCGGCGGTTACCACGGCTGGCGGTCGAGTTGGATCGTTTTTTGTGCGGGGGGAACCTTTACGCCGCACAAGGGGGATGATCGTATCACGTAGTGTGTATACGGTGAGGCACCCACGAGGCAGTTACATAGTAGCCCCATTGCTGTCTCTGGAAGTGTCCACACCAGAAATTAAATCAGTTCATTGATGTTGTCATCCGTGTGCAAGAAAATCCGCCTCTAAAGCCGCTCTTCGTAGGATGCAGCTCACCCTTCATGCGACTCGCCCAACACCTCACGGCGCTTCGCGCTTGGTGCAAGCAATGCCTGCCTGGTCGGGGAAAACCCGACGTGCTCCGTCCCGGCAGTTGTAGTGATGAACGGATTTATGGTCATGCGACTACGGCCAGGCATGATATCGAATACCCCCCTCCCGTACCCCAAAGGCGACTCGTCACTATGGGCGGACATCGATATGAAGACCGAGCGGTCTTCATACTTTACGGGCAGGGTGGTAGTCCCCGTTTGGTTCTCTCTGGTGTCAGTATATCGCGTTGATTCTGTTTCCGGCCATGTTGTTGTTTTTTTTTTTTCTCTCGGCAAGACACCGTTTCGGCGTCCTGTGCCGTGTTCTGGTCGGTGGTTCTGACCTAAAACTTGAGAGCCGTGCTCTGTTTTGGTTGTGGACTTCTGCGACTCCTACTACAGTAGTGAGTCTACTACGGCTGTAGAAGTGCTGTAGTTCCGTCCCTGCTCGGTGTATGGACACATACCACGGGCAGTCTACCTTGACCTCTTCCACACTCATGCATGCATGCGGGCGCAAGCGTAACCCTTGAAAAAAGTCCTTATACCCCCCCCCCCCCCCCCTCCGGTGGCTTGCTCCGTCTTGAAAGGGATGCGTGGTCAATGGTCAAATGACTAAGGCAAGCAACAAATGAGTACGCCCCCCCCCCCGGTGGCGATTCACACGTTCGCAGTTTTTTCTTCTTTTCTTTTTGCTTCGCCAACCCCCGTGTCGTCCAGGTACAGCTAGACGAGCTCCGAGAAACCCACGAGCGCCTTCAGCTCGACTCTACCACCGAGATTCGGAAACTGAGGCGAGAAGCTCGGGAGGCGATCAAGACGGCTCACGCGGAGGCGTCGACCGCCGGGGAAGCAGCGGATCAGGTACCGCGTCTTTTTTGTTTTTTACACCTCGCACAAATTGAGTAGAATGTCGTGGAAGAACCGGGGGGGGTGGGACGCTGATTCACCTCCGGTGGTGCCGTGCGCAGCGGCCAGACACGCAGACAAGCGTGTCTGGCTGGGGTCTGGTGTGCGGGTGAAACCCATCGATACGCCGACAGGCCGCGGGGTATTTGGCACACGTTGGTGTTGAACAAGTTTGCAAGGCGTGCGTGGATGGGGCCCTCCCCCCCCCCCTCACCTCCCCGGGGGCGTGTGTGTGTTCGCGTGGCTTTATAACTCCCTCTTACAGCCGGCCGCCATAGACGTGTATTCCTTTTGATCGAATGTACGCCACCAAGGACGACCTGTGGCTACGATATTGAAACAGTTACAACCTGGTAGATGAGGATTTTTAACCCCTTTAGAAGCGCAGTCCCATTGGGGGGACAAATCAATCAAATTCTAAGTAATTTGTCCCCAAAACGGGACTGCGGTCCTAAAAGGGTCAAGGCCAACGAGAACACTTTGTCAGGGCAATATTGGTACTTGAACTGTATGATAAACGGGGGGGGGGGGGGGGGGGTGCCCCACCAAAGCAACAACTGTATGAGCAACGGGGGGGGGGGGGGTGCCCCACCAATGCAACAACTGTATGAGCAACGGGGAGGGGGGCGGGGGGGGGGGGTGCCCCCCCAAAGCAAGCGTGCGCATCTCCTTTGCATTGCCCAACGCTTTGCAGTGTGCTCACGGGTGCCGCTCTGTGCTGGCTTCTTTTTTTGCAAAAAAGCAGGCGGCATCGTTGCGGGGACAGGTGGAGGACAGCGCGCAGCGGCTGCGCCGAGCGCAGGAAGAGCACCGCAAGGAGGTCGACAAGCTGAAGAAAGACCTCGCCAGGGTGAATAAATGAAGGACAGAAAACCGCGCGCCGACAAGTTCGCGTAGGTTTCGACTGGACGGGGATGGGAATAAGGACGTGCCCCCCCCCCCCCCCCCCCCCCTCTTCGTGTCCAGACCAGCTGATTTTTGCTCTCGAATTCACGATTGCCTGGGCGCCTTCCCTGTCCACTGCGATAGGGGGTTGCAATCGGGATGCTATAAACGGTACGAGGAGAGGTGTACCCCTCGCCGAAAAAAAAAGGAAGTTTTTGTTTGTTTGTTAAGGAAAGGGCGACCCGATGATCGTTCCGAAAAAAAAGCCCCAAAAAAGCTAAACCCCTACTATATGTACGAAGTTAACCACTCTGTTCCCAAATAGAGGGACCGTTTGTATTGAATTTACTATACAAAAGTTTTTTTTTAATGTTACAAGGGACAGACGGGTAGTAAATACTTATACGAGTAGCACGCCTCATTTTGTTGGGCGAGACTATTTCTGCGTCGTTTCGTTTTTTTTTCACATGATTTTTTTCGTTTGCAGATCTGGATATATACTGATTCAATTTAAATGATCAGAATAAGCGCACACTTTCATGTTTTCAAAAAAGAAGAAAGGGGGAGTTTTTTGGGGGTAATGATACTTTCGTGTTTTCTAAAACCCAGAAGGCCATGTACCAATGACTCACTAATACGTGCTGTAATGACTTACTGATAGTACCTATGACGTGCTAATAGCATTTTTGACTTACTAATAGCACCTACCAGGTGTTACTTGCTATTACTAATGACTTAATAACAGTATTAACGACTTTACCGATAGTACTAATTACTTACTATTAGTACTAATGACGTACCAATCGTATAAATTGCGGGTGCATCCCTACCGTCGTATCGTTTTTTTTTACCGGTGTGGTATTTTTTTTTACTCTCAAGGAACTGTGTATGGTGGCTGGGCTACCTTTGATGGGTCTCTTTGTTTTTTTGCGTGTCGCTACAACAGTCGTAGGTACATCTGTTGAGCACCGCGAAAAATGTCATTAGCAACAAAAAATACAAATACATGTATTTTTTCTTGACGTTTTTTTTCCTGTACCGTACAAGGGCTCGTTTCGCGCGCTCTTGCCGCATCCCATTTTGGTTCGGGAGAGGGGTAACGAGTAGCCGGGCGTGCAGACAAACAAAATGGGGAATTATCCGAACTCGAAAGCTCGTCGTTTGGGTTCGGGAACACTCCTCAGCCAGAACGAGTCGTATTTGTTTCTGTTTCGCCGCACGACCGCTCGCTCGGCCCGCCGTCTTGGACGATCGGAGCCAAAGGCGCGTTTTCCTGTCTGCATCCGCGCTTGTGGCATGCTCGCGCTCACTGACTCAACCGTCCCCCTCCGCGCTCCAACACCCTCAACGGCGCCTGGTCCCAGGAAAGAGTTACCAGCAGGGCCGCGCGCGCAAAAGTCCGAGAGCTTTCCGCGCTCGGGGCCTCGCCGGGCCCCAGGGCGTTGTACGGCAAACCACAGAGGAACGGCGGCGGTGGCGGTGGCGGTGTCGGTGTCGGCGTCGGCGCGAGGTCATCGTCGGCGAGTCGACGTGGCGGAATCGCGTCCTCATCGTCGGCTGTTCGATCGCGCCGCTCTCCGAGCGCCGGGTCGAGGTTACGAGGCGGTGGGCTGGCTGGCACCAGCTCGAGCGCGAGTCGAAGGTGAGGAGTAAGGTGTGAGGTGTGAGATGTCCCCCCAGGCTGTGATGCGTCTGTTTTTGAGAGTTGGTGGTGTTCCTCGCGTTTTGCCCGTCCTGGAGACGATCTTTGCGTTTTTTTTTTATTATTGCGTCTGCGCTGTCGTCTGAAGACGCTCGCTTACAGGACGCACAGGGAATAAATACACTAGTACTTCGAAGTATATATATATTACATATATTTTCTTCATGGTAAATAATATTTTACGAGTCATAGGATTTTGTTGTCGGGGGAAATCCATCATCCCTCTCTTCTTCAGCTGGCGCGGAACTTTTGAGGTTATTGTCGGTGTCTGCAAGCGCAAAAAGACTACGATGGAGCGAGGCTCCCAGAAATAGAAGAGCGCGCGTGTGTCCTCTTGTTTCGCGGCCCAAAGCGAAACGTAAAGTGACCGCACGATACTCTCTTTTGATCGACCGACCCGCACTCCGCAGTCTGCAGCTTTTTCTCGCGCGCTGCTAGAATTTCGCGGGGGGGTGGGGGGGGTACTCACTTGTTGCTTGCCTCAATCATTTGACCATTGACCAGGCATCCCTTTCGAGACGGAGCAAATCGGGGGGGGGGGTGGGGGGGTGTACTCATTATTATGCATGGCCGTAGTTGTATGACAATAGACCCTCGCATCAATGCCGGTACGGAGCACGTCGGGTTTTCATCGACCAGGCAGACATTTGCCTGCACCAAGCGCGAAGCGCCGTGAGGTGTTGGGCGAGTCGCGTAAAAGGTGAGCTGCATCCTACTAAGTACCGCTTTAGAGACGGATTTCCTTGCATATGGATGACAACATCAATGAATTGATTTAATTTCTTGTGTGGCGGGGGGGGGGGGGGGGGGGAGGGGGCGTTACACCAGCAGTAGTCAATCGCCCCCCATTCATTGCGCTTCTCCCCTCCTTGCCGTCTAGCCGCCTGCAGCAAAGCGGCGGCGGCGTCAGCAGCAGCGGCGGTGGCACTATTAATAGCAGAGGCCGAAGCCCGTCCGCGAACGGAAAATCTGGGTGGGGCCTCGGTCTGGGGCAACGGCTCGTCGCCGCAGGCAACGGCGGCAGCGGCGGTGGCGGTGTAGTACGGGGGCGGCAAGGGCATCGTGCGGACTCTCCCAGGCACGCCTCCGGCGGCCGCTCCTCCTCGCGGCCCCGACCCGGAGCGGCGTCGAGGGTTTTATCGCGAGGCTCTAGTCCCGCGTCTAGCAGGTGCGGTATTATTGTGCGCGTGGTTGGGTGGATGCCATGCGGGACGGTCGTATTTAGGGTGGCTGGCCTTGCATCGTTGTGGTGGTGTTTGCACGAAGCGATGCCGGGAAGGTTTTTACAGGACCGTGTTTTTGCGGACAGGGCAAGAGGGAGGAGGGGACGGTGGCGGCGGGGGGGTGGGGGTAGCTTTACGTTGCGTGTTTGTGATTGGTGCCGTGGCCGCAGCTAACTATGGGTTCTGGGGTGTCCGTGTGGAGGTGCCGTGTGTGAAATTGTGAACGCTCGGGAGGCTGAAGATTTTGAGATTGTGTGTCAGGCGGGGGGGGGGGGTGGTTGAGGGGGGGGGAGGCTTCATGGGACCTATGAAGCGGCTTACACTGCAGGCACTACTTTTGTCCGTGTACGGTATTTAGTATTCCTATCGACCTAGACGGAAACCCTCACAGCTAGACCTCCGCCATTAACCCCTCCGTTCGCTCGCCAATATTTTCCGTCGTTTCTTTGAAAAAGGGGAAGGTCCAGGTCGACCAGCAGTAGAAGAGGCGGGACCCCGGTCTTCGACCCGACGGCTTACCAGAGAGAAAGGGAACAGAGACTGAACAGGTGATTGTCTCGTTTTTTTTTTTCATGCTGTTTTCTGCTTTTTTTTTTTTTTCTTCGCGTGTCCTCGCTTTTTTGTCGCTAAGGCCGGTTTGTTTTTTGGTTGTTGTTCCAAATCCAACAGCAACGCCTGTTGGGGCCGTCAAAGCTAAAACCTACTCGTAGACCCCAAAAAGCGCAAAAACAACTCAGCTATGTATATCGTCGTCTAAGAAAGTCGACGAAGCGTGCGTGTCACCGGTGGGCGGGCGAGTCTCGGCCGTGTGTCGTCAAATCAGTAACTCGCTGACTTTTTTTTTGCTTGTACCGCCACCGCGCGCTTAGGATGGAGGAAAATCGTCGGCGGCGAGAGCGACAGGAGATCGGCTTCTCCCCCGCGCGGAATTCTGGCAGGGACTCGTGGATGGGGTCTTTGGGGACGCGAGGTAGATACCGGGCTGTTCCACCGGCGAGGGTTTAGGTCGACAACCCTGAGCGTTGTTTTCGAGTGTTTTGTTCCCATCCCAGCGGAGAGGCGTGAAGTAGAAAGAAGCGCCCTTGCGCCTGGCACCGTTGCGCTGCTTGCCCGCTCGCTCGCCTCTGGCCGGTTCTTGTCTCTCGTATCTTGTCATTTTTAGTCGATTGTTTGCCCTCTAAGGTTTGCCACTACCAGCGCCACCGCTGGTTGTTCGGTGCCGAGTCTCGAAAACATCCGCTGGGAGCATCGCTTTGTGGAGAGCGTCGGGGCGAACGGACTGCCTCTACCGCCATGGGGGCGTTTGTTGTCACGGCGGCCGTCGGACGGGGCCACGTGCTGCGTGCTGCGCGAGCGCCACCCTCTCCGCCGTCGCCGTCCTCTCTATTATCACCCTTTCACCCACGCACGGAGGTTACAACCCCTCTTGCTGCTGCTGCTGCTGCTGCTGCTGCAAAAACATAACCTACGCGCTCTTAACATGGAGTTTTGCTGGCGTTTTGTTTTTTGGGCGGTGTTTTTTTTTTCGTTGGTTGCTGCCGCATAGCATATCTGAAGATTTCTTGCTTCAACCCTGAGGTAGAGCGGTCGGGTTGTCTTGGGGGAACCGTGAAGACGGCCCACACCCTCGGACATTTTGTTTTCGGAATTTATCTTCACTTGCTCTATTAATAGCATGCCCTCCCCCCAGCACCGTCTCGAAGGGGATGCGTGGTCAATGGTCAAGTGACTAAGGTAGACAACAAATGAGTACCCTCCCCCCCCCTCCCTACTGTCCCCGGATTTGGCCACACCGAAAATTAAATTTACTCATTAAAGCTACCATCCATATGCAAGTCCGCTTTACACGCGGTTCTTAGTAGGATGCAGGTCACCCTTCATGCGACTCGCCGAACACCTGACGGGGCCTCGCGCTTGGTGCAAGCAATGTCTGCCTGGTCGGTGAAAACCGGACGTGCTCCGTCCCGGCATTGTACGTGGATGCGAGGGTCTATGGTCATACGACTACGGCCATCCATGAGATCGAGTACATCTCTCCTATCGAGTACACCCCCCTCCTGTCTGGGACTCGAATGAACAAGTGGTGTGTCGTTTCTTTTTCTCCGAGTACCCCTGTGTGAATTAATAATATACCTGGTATTCATTTATATGTATCAAGAGACGATGTCCGTGAAAAGGCAAGTGTGATTGTTTATAGCGGTCAGAGCGACTATCTCCGCTGAGCGACAGTAGGCTGAGTTTTAGTTCAGGGCCACAGCCGCCGCGTCGGCTTTTGCATGGCTTTTTTCGGTCGTTGGCCCGATGGCATGCAGCCTGCGTGGGTCTTAAATCTGCTTTTCGTGTTTGCGGGCTCGTGGTCGGTTTTTTGCGCTACCTTCTTCTTTTTCGCTGCAGGTGTCACGCGCGGACGCTCTTCGGTGCGTGGCGGAGGCTCTGGGTACGGGTCCGCGGGGTCGGTGGGGTCTCGAACATCTCGCGGGTCTTCGACAAGGTAGACCGCGTGCTCAACAACAGTAGTTGTCGCTCGGTCAGCGCGTTTCGTGTACATTCTGCGTCTTCGTTGGAGGACTCTTGTGGGGCTACTGGGAAAATGACGGTTCAATGTGAAGAGCATACACACACGTACACGCACACGCCTCCATGGGGGGACACCCCAGGAGGATTGCGCATTCGGCTTTCAGTCTAATACACGGCCGGTTGTGAAGCCCGGTGCTGGGCCGTTGCGCACGCACGACCCCAGTTGACGCCTCTCTCTCTCGGTCCTGCTATGAATAGCACTATATATATACAATACCTGGTTTTGCGGCGTAAATTACATGAACCCCGCCCCGCCCCCCTCCCGCGCCTCCGTCTCGAAAGGGATGCGTGGCCAATGGTCAAACGACTATGGCAAGCAACAAATGAGTACGCCACCCCCACCTCCCTCTGCCTGGTCGGTGAAAACCCGACGGGCTCCGTCCCGTCATTGTAGGGATGCGAGGGTCTAAGGTCATACGACTACGGCCATGCATGACAATGAGTACACCCCCCCCCCCCCCCCCCCCCGCCGCCGCCGCCGCCGCCGCCTTTACGCAGCGCAGGGTTTTATCCGGTATTGCTACAAGAATTATGAATCACTCCCCTCGCTCTACCCGCTTCCCCCGCGGCACCGTTTGATTCCTCACGCTCCGTGTCGAAAGCAATGCGTGGTCAATAGGCAATTGACGAAGGCAAAACAACAAATGAGTACCCCATACGATGACGGCCATGCATAACATGACTACCCCCTCCCCCCCGAAACCCGAAACCCGAAACCCGACGTGCTCCGTCCCAGCACTGTCGGGATGCGAGGGTCTAAGGCCGTACGACTTCGGCCATGCATAACATCAGCCCCCCCCCCCCCCTCCCACTCGCAAGTCCAATACCGATCCCCCCCTCTCGCCCGCCCGACGTCGACGGTTACTCCCACCCGGTGAACCAACCGCGCTGTATTCCGCCGCATTTCGAAAACCAGGTCCAGGCTGTCCCTCTCCGGCACTAGGTCGGACGCGTCATCGCGAACGTCATCGCGGTCTCGTCGTCCGGCCCGGCCAGCTCGACCGGCCCGGCCAGCGACAACCGCCGCCGCCGCCGCCGCCCCTCTGCCCCCACCACCGCCTCGACCCAAGACATCCTCGACTGCTGTCGGCGTAGACGTTGCGGGGGCGGCAGCCAGACGGTATCCCGGCGGCGTCTCCTCCGCGGCTCCTCTGGCCTCCTCCCGACTCTACAACAGCAGTAGACTCAGGAACGACGGTGGAGACTCAGCCCGGAGAGGGCGATGGGAAACACCCCCGAGTAGAACAGGTTGGCCCCGCCCGGGTGGAGCTGGTGCGGCGTCGGCCGGCGGGCGAGAGAGGTGGGTGCTGGCTGGATGGCTGGGAGGCTGGGAGGAGACACGGTTGAGAGGTGGGGCGGGGTTGCAAGGGTGAAGGCGTTACGCCTCTTACTTTTGATCGGGGAGAGGGAGGTGGGGAGGAGAGGGGCGAGGGGGGGGGGGGGGGGGGAGACTTCTGGTCGATTGTCGTTTTGTGTGTGTATGTGTGTTATGTCGCCGTGTCTTCTTGTAGGCGTGTTGGCCTCGCCTACGGAAGGCGGCGGTATCGTCCAGCGTTTTTTTGGGATTTTTTTTTACTTCTTCCCCCGCGTGGGAAACGCCGTTTCCTCCGCTCGTGTGACTTGACTCGTGTATACATACATCGGTTTGTTTTGGCCTCAAACTGATTTTGTACCGTTAGCTGGCGTAAGAACCAACGGTGTACCATGTTTTGGCGATTTTGACGGGTTATTACGGACGCCTTTCTTTTTAGACGTTTCTTGAAAGACCCGCGGTAAACCGTGGAACTTCCTAATACCCTAGTATAGTATGCGTAGTTTTTCTTTATTTTTTCAACTGTCTCCCTTTTCCGCTCCGCCTATTTTTTCACCTACCCTCTCAGTGCTGCATTCTCCTTTTGAGGACGAACCACTCAATTTTTCAGCAGTTTGTCCCTATAATGGCACTGCAGTCCGAAAAGGTAGTTGAACCTTTTGGTTCTGTCCACCTTTCCCCCCCCCCCAATGTCTGCCTGATCGGTGAAAACCCGACATGCTCCGTCCCGGCATTTTAAGGATGCGAGGGTCTATGGTCATGCGACTACGGCCATGCATGAGTTCGAGTACATCTCTCCTATCGAGTACACCCCCCCCCCCCCTTTTTCCCTCGCTCCCGTCTTTGAAGTCCGCGGATCAGTCCTAGAATACGCCCAAGGAACTCCCCGTCATCCCCCCAAAGCTACGGCCGGCGTGCAGACGAAGGGCGGAGTACTGCGGCAGCCGGCTCTGGGGGTGGCCGAAGTGGCGGGCGCGGTGCTTTCCTCCGGCTTGTCCGGCGAGCGCAAAAAAGCATGCACGCGTATCTATCAGATCACCGCTGTGCCCACTTCTTGATGTAGATAGATGTTTCGTCCAGTCCAGATAACGTTTTTTTCCTCTGGTCTGTTCGTGATTGAGCTCGTGGTTGTCAGGTGGAATCCGTGTATTTGTTCAGCATGGTCTGGCATAAGTTTCCTGGGTTGGATCTGTGCTACTGTGCTGACCCCGAACTGCCAACCTCTCATAGCGGCAGTTTAAGATCTACAGTAGATGATCTATAGATGATCTGTAGACTATCCATGTCTCCGGTGTGTGAATGCATGTCTTACAACGATCTCCGAACCTTGCACACCTCGCATAGGTAGATCATGTACAGATACATCATGATCTTCAGATATATCATCTACTGTACTGCAGTTCATCAGCTACCCTCGTGAGAGGCTGTGCAGGATCTGCCTTTTAGGGCAGATGGTGCAGATCATGCGGATCCCACCCGGCAACAGGAGCTAGATCATACAGATCGTATAAGATCGGGAATAGACGATCTATCTTCCTTGAAAGATCTAGATCATGCAGTGACTTTAACCTTTTTAGGACTGCAGTCCCGTTTTGGGAACACACCACTCAAATTCCAAGTAGTTTGTCCCCCAAACGGGCCTGCGTTCCTGAAAGGGTTAGCCAATGATCTATCCGAGGTGCGAAAACTTGCGAGGCGCCTGCGCGACAGGCGGTTGGTTCCTGAACCGCCCGGCTGCTTTGCAGTTCCGGACGAGCGCGTTCGGCCGGGAAAAAATGTGACCGCTTATCTTCTCCGCTCTTTGTCGACTTCGGGGCCTCACTCGACTGCACCTGCTGTTTAAACCGACTGCTGTACCTACTCCTAAGCTTGCTTGCACGTACCGAGAGCAGGCAGAGTAGTTCCCACAAAGCGTACCGTATCCCCGACGTTTATCGAATCCTTTTATTATGCGATGGTTGCGGTTGTTTACAAGCGAGAGTTCCCGACTTTCCCCCTCTCCGTTCCCCGACTGAACCAACAACTTTCCTCCGACAGGGACTCCGGCGCCTCCTCTGCGGCATCGTCCGGGGGCGCCGCGGTAGACTCTTCCTATGCTTCCCGGGATACGCCAACATTTACGGAAACACTCGGTAGCAGCGGGGGGGGCGGCGGCGGCGGCGGTGAGAGGGGAGGGAGACGCGCGGCGGCGGAGGGGGGGGGGGGGGGGGCGGTGGTGTGAGTAGCGCCCGGCAGCGACGCTCGTGGCGTGCCGACGGGTCGGAGGAGAACGCCGACGAAGAGAGGCAACGCCAGCACCACCAACGCCTTGACAGGGAGAAGCGAGCGGGCGCCGCTCGCAAGGGGGCACGCCCAGTGCGCGTCCCCTCGGCTGCCGCCCCCACGAGGGACTTGACGGCAGGGGAGCTCTGCGATAACGATGTCGGCGGCGAGCCAATCGCGTACGGGGACTCGTCACGCCGGGCGGGAGGCGAGGGTGGCGACCGGCCGTGGCTAAGAGCGGCGCACGGCGCGGTCCTCCGAGCGTCCACCGGTGACCGCGTGCGTGATAGAGGAGGCAGCTCGGGGGTAGGGCCGGCATCCGGGGAGGTGGGGGTGGATGGGGGGGCGTGGGGGCTGGCCAGCTCTGGGGGATCGCTAGGGTCGTCTTCCCAGAGGTCGTCGAGGCGGCGCGTGGAGCTCAGGACGCCCGCGGAGGAGGAGGCAGTCCGAAAGGCAAGGGGGAAGCACACGGTTTTCCCGGGGTGCCCCAGAGTACGTACAGTAACGGCTAGTTGGAAGGGATAACCCTACTGAGCCTACTGACTGTTCGTAAGTAGCCTACCGCTGCTGACTCAGTAGGCTACTGTAGTAGGCCAGTAGGTGTATCCCTTCTAACCAATAAATATGCACGTTGTAGAGACGCGGCTCGTGTCTCGGCATTGATATCCGGGGCGAACCCCTCTCCAGTAGCTTGTCCCTTGTGAAACAATGGCACCGGGGTGCCGAGATATCTCGGACATAGATCGCCGCCATCCCGACCCCCCCCCCCCCCGTCCCCACCCCTCCTAGCATCCCTAACTCAAGGGGTGGCGTTTAATCCTTCCCCTGCCCCCACCCCGCCGTTGAAAATAGATAGCCTATGTATAATCCGAATACAATCTTTGATTGTGTTTTTACTGGGTGTGCCTGGTACTTGATACTTTTGCCGACGGCCCGCCGCACCAGATACAGCAGCATGTGCATCTATATATTTGATGCCGCTATTTCCTGGTGCCGTGCACTGTACCGCTGTGTAAATAATATACCCTACCTGGTATGTATACAATATCCCTTGCAGAAACCTGCTAGCTTTCCGCCCAGTTCAACGTAAATTGTTGTTGTTTTTTAAGGAAAGTGAACCAAGCGTGTGCCGGATAGGATATCGTTGCTTTTGATATTGCTGAGACTTCCGCTGGTGGTTACCGTGTGCTCCAATAGCAGCACGAATCCAAGCGTCGGCCCCGAGAGGGTCCCCGCCCCCCCCCCCCCCCCCTGGAAGTGGCTACACCCGAAATTAAATCAACTCGTTGAAGCTGTGATCCATATTCAAGTCCGCCTCACAAGCGGTTCTTAGTAGGACCCTTCATCCGACTCGCCGGATGCCTCACGGCGCTTCACGCTTGGTGCAAGCAAGCAATGTTTGCCTGGTCGGTTGAAAACCCGACGCGCTCCGTCCCGGCATTGTAGGGATGCGAGGGTCTATGGTCATACGACTACGCCCATGCATGATATCAAGTACATCTCTCCTATCGAATACACTCCCCCGCCCCCCCCCCCCCCGGAGGGAAAGCGAGGGGCGGGGTCGTTGCAAGCCTCGCCCCTCCTGGCGTTTTCGAAACCCGCCGCCCCTTTTTTTGACGCCTCCGGCGCGCTTGCGGGACTGTCAGCTCTGTGTGGGATTTACTGAGCTCTGTTGTTGTTGTTGTGAAGGTGTCCTCGGCCTGAAGTAGAGAGAAGAGAAAGCCAGGTAGCAGGGAAGGGATAGACTTGTCTGGTTCTGCTGTAGGTGTTCTACAATGCCCGCGCGCACGTGGCCGTGTTCACCTGTTCTTTTGATTGTATGTGGCTGTTGGAGGAATAGGTGGGCATTCGTTATGTTCGCCGGTTACACAACCCGAATATACGATCTACCGGCAGGAACGAGTGTCGTCCGGTGAAAATAAAATGGACCCTTCGCTGTGGGCAAAAGTCTCAGCTTCCCCCCCCCTCCCCCCCTCGCCCCACCCCGCCCTTCCCCCACCCTCTCCCCGCCCGCTTCACGAAAACGCCAGTCCCAGGAGATAGACTCCATACACGCTCGAAAGAACGGAATCCCCGCCCTCGGACATGCCACGGGCGAAGGGGCTGCGGCAGCGGCGACTCCAGGGGTTGGGGTGGAAGAGAAGGCGTTGCCACCGGAATCAAGCGTGTTTCACGCGACTGGCACCGGAGCGGGCCGAGATATCTCGGACATAGATCGCCGTCTCGGAGAGCTTCATGAGTTTTTGAGGAGAGCTAAGGCGGGAGGTGACGGGGCGGGCGCTGGGGCTGGGGCGGGGGTTCCCCTCCCCTTTCCCCTACCGCCTGCTGTGGCGGGACCTCGCCCCGCTAACTCCGCTGCCGGAAACGAAGACCCGGAGGCACGACAACGCGAGCAGAATACGGCGCCGCTGCTGCCGCCGCCGCCGGTGCCGCCGTCACCGCCGTTTGGAGCTGCGGCGGGCGGGCCGGAAGAATTCAGCAGCGAATCGATGCCAGTAGCGGTGGGAGATAAAGGAGCGGGTGACGGGACGGAAGATGGTAGTGGTGGTGGTGGTGGTGGTGGCAGTCTTGTGGCCGGTGCGCATGATGGAGAAGAGGAATATATTGGGGATAGAAACAGTGAGGGCGACGGTGTGTTGTGGGGAGGGGGGGAAGAGGAGGACTAGGGCTAGTGGCCGGAGGGGGGGGCAAGGCGGTTCGTGTACGTAGTGCGAGTGGTCGGAACGTTAATGGTGTCAGCGTGAATTGCGTGCTATCCCTTCAGTTCCTTCTGGAATTTTAAAAACGAGAGCTGGACGTTTTTTTTTTTTTTTTTTAATCTTCCGGCCGCTGCAGAGAGGTAAAAACAAAGCTCGACTAAGGTCATCACCCTGCCGTGTAAAAAGCGTGTCGTGCGTCCATTCCTGATTTTTTTCTCTGTCGTAGTACCCAACGGTGCTGCAGTGGCAACGGCGATTGAAAGCTGCTGCCGGTCTCCGTAATGGTGGTGGAGTGGGAACTGGCAAGTCTATAGCGCCAAACAAAAGCCAGAGAAACCTATTTATGTGGCAAGAGGTTCCAAGGGTATCGGCGTGGGTGTACTTGATCATGTTGTTGCTGTTGTTTTTATGCTCAAGTTCAACAATTATCGCACGGTGCGCGCCTTCACCGACTCCCGTCGAAAGTGTGCACGCAAACGCTAGTTACCTGGTAGGCGCTTTCATGTGCACCTTGACAACACACACACAAATCAGGGGAAATAAAACGAAGTATAGCAGAGTGTTTGATAGGGGTGTGCGCGTATAGAGGTCCAATACGGAAAAAAAAGAAACAAGAAATGTTAGGGACTGTCAACAGGAGAACCGCTGCACTACGATACATAGAACGGGAGAACTACTGCATTACGATACGTATGGAACGAACCGTAACTTTAGCACCGCAGTCCCGTTTCGGGTACAAATTACTTAAAAATTGCCTGGTTTGTCCCCGAAACGGAAACTGGAGTCCTGAAAGGGATACACTCGTCTGGGCTGGTTGGTGTTAATAGCCCAATTACTTCGCCCGGTGGCTTCTTTTTTTTCTCTCCAGCTTTCACGAGCTGGGCTGGTTGGTGTTAATAGCCCAATTGCTTGCCCGGTGGCTTCTTCTTTTTTAGTCTCTCTAGCTTTCACGAGCTTTTTCGTTTTATTCGTTCTTGGCCGGTGGCTACCCACGAGTATAGCCCCTAGGAGGAACGAACGCCTGTTGTGTTCTCTCTCCCTTTTCACCTCTCGACACCAGAGGGGTTTCAAGTCACAACAACATTCCCGAAGAGAATTCTTTCGTTATACGTCAGCCGAAATACTTCGAAGCACACGAAGACACAAAACCAAAGAAACACAGAAGGAGGGCGAAAGGAGACAAAACATCGAATAAAAGCCTACCGGTACATACGCCAAGCACATGACACGGCGGGACAGCAGACCGCGGAACCAGACCCTCAATTCGCCCAGTCCCGGTTCCTCCATTCCAGCTCCCAGTATCGTGAGACTTGGGTCGACAATTAGAGGGCACGAAATGGAAGTAACTTTACGTGGCATAAAACGCCGAAACCGAACAAAGAAAATGGTTGAACGACGGCATTCCTCCCGAACTCGCGCAAAACGCACACCTACCTGTGGTATACAACGGAGCTCACAACCCCACCGAATGAATACACGCACAGCGCTTCCTTTCGTCATGGGTAGACCCTCTCCCCCTCCTTCCCTTCAGTTCGTGTATCAGTAAAACTTACTGCCCCGTCGCCGCCGCCCAAAAAACACTAGCACGCTGGATTTCCGGATTCTCCGCGGGAGTTTACAGGAGGAGGGGGGCGGGGGGAGGGGCGAGAGGGGGCTTCCGATACCGTTCGCGGACAAAATGGTCTACAGTTCACGGCGGAAGGGAGGGAAGGAGGAAGGGGTGTATTCATGCACATGCATGGTCGTAGTCATATGAACCACAGACCCTCGCATCCCTGCGATGCGATGCCGGGACGGAGCACACCGTCGGGTTTTCACCGACCAGGTAGACATTGCTCGCACCAAGCGCGAAGCAAAATGTGAGGGGTGTTCTACAGGCGAGAGTCGCCTGGAGGGTGAGCTGCATCCTACTGAGCGCCGCTTGTGAGGCGCGGACTTCCTTGCACATGGATGACAGCGTCGAACTACATCTATATTTTTCTGGTGTTGTCACTTCCAAAGGAGAAGGGGGTACTCATTTGTCGCTTGCCTTAGTATTCCAACCATTGACCACGCATCCTTTTCGAGACGGAGCAACCAATGGGGGGGGTCGAGGGGGGGAGGCGGCGGCTTCCAACAAACACTGCTGTGCGCGGAAAACAAACGCGAAAAACACTACCGATCCCTCGGCGATTTTGCTTCCGACCTGAGCTACGGTATATACTGATATAGAGGGCGGGGTTCCCACGTCTACGCTTCATTCTTCAGCAGCTCCTGATTTTTTTTTTCGAAACGTCTTGTTTCTACATAGTCGGTACATATTCTCCCGTCACCTCCTCCTGTTGACACGATCGGAACTCAACAAAAAGGCAAGACCGGGAGCAACAACACAACGTGATGGCTGGTCCCTTGACTGCTGTGACCTCTTCGCGGCAGCTGTACACACCTGGTCCCAGCCCGAGAACTGCCGGACCTCGGAGGCACTGCCGGGTACGCACGTAACTTGATCGGCCCTGTAACTCGCTCAAAAACGGGCGTAGCCCCTCTTACAACTGCGAAACGTTTCCAACTCTAATTCCAAGTATTATGCCGCCTAGAAAACGTGGGTGAGGGAGATCCCGAAAAAAGGGTTCAAACCGTGTTGTCGTACAGCGTAAGACGCTGCTTACATGGCGCGGTATCGCGAAACTAAAAGAAATAAAAACACTCTACGTACAAGAGTAGCGTACGTAGCAAAGCAGGGTAGCCACTTTTGCGCGAATGCCCTCTGAGCCGCTGAATTATGTAAACAAAAAAAGAGTAAAGCGTACTCCCCCTGATACTATGTACTGCACCACAACTCTGTAGACTTGTCTTCTTTCCCGTTGATATGTGTGCCGTGCCGGTATACCGTAAAGAGGTGTCCAGGTCTCACGGGGGTCCGATTGTCTTTGAGCGTTCGTTTTTCTCGACAAGGGTCGTAGCAAGGGCGCTCAAAAGTCGAACATTTCATAGTTTCGTCGGGAGGATCTCTCGACCAGATCTTCCCGAAAACACCATGGTTGTTGTTGTTGTTGTTCGGTGTTGGCAACCCGCCCGTTCTGGGTAAAAACAAAAAACATAAAAAAGCGAGCACTGAAAAACGATCGCATCACCTGTGCGAGGTCATCACCCGCCTCTCCTAATGGTAAACCCTACCACTCTGGACGGAAATATAAGCAAAGTTTGGACATTCTTGTGGAGACTCCACGTTCCCTGTATTTCCGTCCGGAGTGGTACTGTATCACCCGGGTGATGACCTAACACACCCCCTATACATAGCCTGGAGAAATTTACAGGGGATCTCTGCAAACGAAACCAGCGATCGATGCGTCTCTCTCTCTATACATATACATGGAAATATCTCGACGAGATTTTTTTCCCATAGCCACCGTCTGTTCGTTTTCGTTGGCGCATTTGCCCCCCCCACCCTAGTTCCGGGGGGAAAACGGCTGGTAAATTCGTTCCAACGGGGTGTGTTAGCTCATCACCCACGGGTCAATATGCGGTATGTAGCTCCCTCCACCCGCATCACACCGTTCAGGCCGCGGCTATGTGCGATCTTGCCGGTTTGCTGCGCTCTGCGCTTCTGCACGGAGTAACGGGCGAAGCATGAATTCCCCCTCCTCCTCCGCCGCTGCCTTCTCCACCGCGCCCTCCTCGATGGCCCGCCCTGGCTGCTCTCTTGGGGGGGGGGGCTCATCAGGTGCCTGTGGAAACGAGCGTGAACGCTCGATGAAGCTCAGCACGGCGTACCAGAGGCAGGCCACAACGATGAAGCCCAGGAGGTTGACGGGGACGTGCGGGCCGTACCTTCTCTGACCTAGCCCGGCACTCAGAACCTGAGGCGTGGGGGTTGAGTGGTCGAGTGTGTTACAAGTGACACCAGATACACAATACCGATGAGATGGTGGTGGTGGTGGTGGTGGTGATGGACAACAACAGCGATTGAAAACGAGCAATCGAATGCTACGACGAAACATTTTCCATCACGCGTGCGCGTAGCGAAGTACGGTCTCCTGCGGGAATTCAGTACGCAAGCCACGCGAAATAGAAGCTTGGAGACAAAACGCGAACCACGGATGATTTTAGAGGCGTAAGTGGACACCAAGGGCGAGGTAGATGAGCGAGAGGCTCCCAAGCGCCCGCTATCACCGCTAATCACTTATCTAGAGACATTTCAAAGGTGTTTGAGTAGGATATACCTTGTGAGGCGTTCTACGATAGAGGTCCACCCTAAACTTTCTGAGGCTCCTCACTTAAGGAGCTCCATACCTCACCCGAAAACCGATTTCAGCAAAAATCAATTCGCATCGCGGCGAATAATCCCATAACCCAAGTCTACAGAACGTTTTCTTTCGAAATCAAGATTGGGGTCAAGAAATCCGTCCTTTAAGAAACAAAATAGCGGAAATGTGCTACCTCTATCGTAGAACGGGTCCTGTATACTCTGGGGGTACACGGGTACATACCCGAGTATACTCTGGTACCTACCCACGCCTGGGGGAACCTGGGTACCTATTCGAGTACACTTTGGGGACGCCCGATTACATACCCGAGTATACTCTGGAGGCACCCGGGTACCTACCGGAGTTACTTTGAGGGAACCCGGCTACCTACCCGAGTAAACTCTGGGGGCACCCGGATACCTACGCTAGTATACTCTGGGGGCGCCCGGGTATCTACCCGAGTATGACCTAAACAATAAGGTTAAGGTTTGATACCCGACTACCGAAGAGTATTCCAAATATACTTACTGTGGCTAAATATACCCTTGCATCAGTTCGGGTGCAACCTTAACCTTGCGGACCTCGGGAACAGGTCATCTACAGATCATTCCCACTTCATGATCTAGATATTTCAAGGCAGATAGATAGATCAATTCCCGTTCTTGTATGTATGATCTAGCTCATGTTGCCGGGTGAGACCCGTATGATCTGCATGATCTGCAGTAGTAGCACATGTTTCCTGGTTTGGATGATCTGTACTGTGCATAGATCCTTGCACAACCTCTCACAACGGTAGGTGAAGCACTAGATCATCTACTGTGGACAGATATATCATGATCTGTCCGAGGCCCGAGTTGCCCCCCTGTCTGCAGGCAAATTGGGGGCAGAGGGCGACAAGCGCGCGGAAAACCACAACCCTCTCCTCCCTTAGCAAGGCGCGCGGTTAACGTCGCGACTTTTGTCGGTGCGGAACGTTCTTAATGACATCACAAGCGCGGGCGGTACAGAAGGGGAGAGCTTAGCCCCTTCGAGAATCTAGAGCGGGGGGGGGGGGGGGAAGGGGGGTGTACTCGATAGGAGAGATGTACTCAATCTCATGCATGGCCGTAGTCGTATGACCATAGACCCTCGCATCCCTACAATGCCGGGACGGAGCATGTCGGGTTTTCACGGACCAGGCAGACATTACTTGCACCAAGCGCGAAGCGCCGTTAGGGGTCCGGCGAGTCGCATGAAGGGTGAGCTGCATCCTACTAAGAACCGCTCGTGAGGCGGATTTGCTTATGGATGAAAGCTTCAATGAGTTAATTTAATTTTTAGCAACTTACAGAGACAGCAATGGGAGTACTATGTAACTGCCTCTTGGGTGCCTTACCATCAACACTACATGATACGACCAATTCCCTTGTGCGGAGTAAAGGTTCTGTACATCGCACAAATATCTAACTCGACGACCAGCGGTGCGCAACTGCAAAAAAAAAAAACGATACCCTGGTTGTCTAGCTCACGTAGTGAGCGGCATGTTTTACAGTGTCGGTTCCAACCGACGCCAACCCAACCTATATACATATAATAGGGCGGGGGGGGGGGAACGTCGAAAACACATTACTGTTATGTTCGCACAGCGTCGGTCACAACGAAGCAGCTGTACTATTGCAGACGGGCTGCTGGGGAAAGGGTGTGTGTTCGGAGCTGCATCGTGAGGAGCTGTGCGGCGCGACACGCGCGCGCAGCCTAACAAAACTTGTGTGCTATTGATACTGCCGCCGTCGTTGCTGCTGCTGCCGCTGCTGCTGCTGCCGCTGCTTCTGCTGCTGCTGCTGCTGCTGCTGCTGCTGCTGCCGCTGCTGCTGTCGCAAGTTCTTCCTGATGAATACACGGTAAAACCGCACTGCACCATTGGCTTTATCGGCCGCGTATCGCATATTCACATAATACGCAATTCGATGCTACTAACAGTCGACGAGGGAAGAACGGGCTCAAGTCTCCTAGCGATAAAAACGCCTTCCAAGGCATGAACCGTAGTGGGGAGGGGGGAGGGAGGGGGGGTGGGCCTGCTATGTGACCCCGGATCTGGAGAGAGAAGAGAAGGGCGAAGATAATAACTGGGATGAAATATTATATACCAGGTATACAGTATATCCCAAAAAGGGTCAACAATGCCTGCGTCCGCCCTCATCCGTCCCACCCCCCCTTCCCCCCCGTCTACGCCTAGTCTACGCTCCGACCGTTCTCCACGAAAACGACGGGCACATACATACTCTTACATGATAGACGGCAAACGTGATGTTCATCGACAATGGCGATGTGACCTTGTTCGTCTGCAGGAGGAACACGCCTGAACAGCACGCTAGGACGGCCGTCGCGTAGAAAATCGTGCCGAGGTTGGCCGAGTTGTCGATCATGTTCGTTCCTTCTCCGAAAGCGAGCGCCAAGAACACTGCTTGGCCTAGAGAGAGCGGGGCCGTTCTCGAGAGCAAGTGCACTGGCGACATCTGTTGTGCTGGCGGGGGGGGTTGCGACCCATGGAGACATGTGCGTGGAGGGGGGGGAGAGGGGTGTGTGCGGCCTTCACAACAAACGATTAGTTGTACCCAACGTCAATCAGTACACCGCAGTGTATATATATACACCCTGTGTCTCTCCTGATCCCTCATTCTAGAGAGACAGACACCAGCACAAATTATGAAGTAACAGACCTGTGAGATAACCAAAATAATTGCGAAGTAAAAATTAATCAAGGTAGAAAGCAGATTGGGGTAGTTACCATTGATAGCACCATTTTGAGCCGATCGTTCCGACCGCACTCCGCAGTGTACTACCGAACGCGAGCCCTATGACGATACCCAACGCTTTGCGCAGGTCACGCTTCTTACACGCAAGAGCCCCATGACGATTGCGCCACAGGGAAACAAAACAAAGCAACAACAAAACAAAAAGGCAGAAGCATATATGTGAGCTCCTACAGCTGGGTCTATCGGCAGGCCCCGCCGCCTGTATGGGCGATGGCGGGGCCATACTGTAGTGGCTGGATGGCCGGTCGATACTGTCTCCGATAGTATACACTACCTGGCACCTGGCACCTTCGGCATACTATATTACATGTATACGTTTGTACCGACTGGGCACGGAGGAAGCAGGAGCCGAACATGCGGGGCGTGGTGACAGGTTGTATCTACTACGTACGTCTTCAGAACGCGGGGAAATAGCCACTTTGTCTACGTATCCACGATACTCCCCCAAGGTTTAGCTAGGGTCTCTGCCTCCAGAAGTCCAAACGCGCCTGATGGAAAACTGTCCATCGCCCCCTCCAACTCAGGAGAAGCTCACTACCTACGCATTTTAGCATATAATACCGCGCGAAAAAAAACGGTCACCAATCTTGCAGCAAAGCACATGGAGGCATCGCCCCCCCCCCCCCCCCCGGCTGTGCGCACGCCACCGGAGGCCTACCTCCGTCTCGCCATTAAGTAGCTCCCCGTAGAGAACTTGCAGTGTCGCCGAAGAGACAGCGCGGAGTACCGACCACGTGAATCCAACCACAGGCACCCCCTGGAAGTAGAAGGATGCCAGCGCCATGCCCACGACTATGGGCGCTACTGCCAACTTGCAAGAGGAGAAAGAGGGGGGGGAGAAAGGAAAGGGGGGAGGAGGAGGAGGAGCAGGAGGTTGCCCTTCTTATCCCTTATTTTCTTTCTAAGTCCCCCGTTCTTATTGTTTTCGCGTGAGATCGTGCTCCAGCTAGCCGCGGTTTCACCCCCCCCCCCCCCCCCCCCCTGCCAATCCCCCCCCCACCAGATGTGGAGAATGATGAAAATATGACGGGATGTGCGAGAAGTGCTGTGATGCTGGACGGGGAAATATCGAAGTATGTTGATATTTTACAAGGAGTTGCACAGGGATGTACGCTGTCACCCAACCTATTCAAGATATATATTAACGACCTGATAGTAGCAGTTGAAGCAGCAAGGCAGGGAGTCACGGTAGGGGAACATACGGTGTCGGGATTGATGTTTGCTGATGACTTCGTGGGGATATCAGAAAACACCCGAAGGATTGCAGAAACAAATAGAGAAGGCGCTAGAATACACTAGGAAATGGAGGGTGACGGCGAACGTCAAGAAATGCGCAGTAGTTGTTTGTAACGAAGATAAACTGAACCCGATAAATTTCAGTTGGAAGTGGGGAGAAGATGAATTGACGATCGTAGACTAGTATACGTACCTTGGCGTAGAGATCTCGAAAGACTGCTCTTGGGATACACATATAGCAAAAGTAATAGGAAAGGGTAAAACACACATAGGCAAGATAGATGCGATCCTAACAGACTCGCACCTTGACACCAGGATTGAGAGATGTGTCCTGATGAATGTGATAGTACCAAAGCTAGAATATGCAGGAGATGTATGGGAAGGGAATGCGAAACTCGTAAAACAGTTGGGAACAGTACAGATGACAGCAGCTAAAAAAATCCTAAGATGCTCAAGTACAACTAGTAATACAGCATGACGAGCAGAACTGGGAATACACCCACTCAAGACTAACAGAGATAAGATAAAGTTGAAATGGCAATATAAAGTAAGGAACATGCCAAAAAAGAGGTTGACGGCCATTGTTGGTAGAGCTGTTTGGGAGAAAGTAACAAAAGGGCGAGCTGGAATATGGTGGGATAGCGTAGTTGAGAAAGTATGGAAGGGTATAAGGGGAAACCAAGAAGATGTGATGTCCGCCGGGAAGTTTGGGAAGTACAAGGCAGAAGTAGAAGAAAGGATAGAAAGAAGGGAAAGGCTAGCGCTACGAAACGAGGTGGAATCGGAAAAACACCTAGAGATATACGGGGGATTGAGGGAAGGAATAAGAATGAAAACGTATCTGTACGGCTCATTGGACTTTGCGAAAACGCTGAAGCTGCGCTTTCGTGTAGGTGACCTGGACCTGCCAGAAAGAAGAAAGAGGTATACCAGTGGCCGAGAGGAGGAGGAAATAGATGCACAGATGTGCCCGTGTAGCAAAGCAATAGAGAGTAGAACTCACATAGTAGGAAAATGTGAAGTATGCAAGGAGGAACGGGATGTGTTAGAAGAGGAGATGAGGGAAATAGACGAATGTGACATGGAGGAGTTTGACACACTAGATAGCAGCGAGAAAACGATCGCTATCCTAGGAGATAGATGGTGGCCACAGGGATACGATTAGCAAAATATATATATGTAATATATGGAAACAACGCATTGAGCGCCCAACTGTTGGAGGTGTCTCTATTAGTAGTAGGAACGGTGCTCCGCCTCGAAAGGGATGCGTGGTCAATGGTCGAATGGCTAAGGCAAGCAACAAACGAGTACGCCCCCCCCCCCCCCCGCTCGCCTCTATTTTATATAGGTTGGGTTGGCGTCGGTTGGCAACGACACTGTGAAACATGCCGCTCACTACGTGAGCTAGACAACCAGGGTACCGTTTTTTTTGTTTTTGTTTTTGGCGGTCGCCCTCAACTGGTTGTCGAGTTAGATCATTTGTGCGAGGTAAATAACCTTTACTCCGCACAAGTGGGAATGATCGTATCATGTAGTGTTGATGGTGAGGCACCCAAGAGGCAGTTACATAGTACTCCCATTGCTGTCTCTGGAATTGCCTACACCGGAAATTAAATTAACTCATTGAAGCTGTCATCCATATGCAAGTCCGCCTCACAAGCGGTTCTTAGTAGGATGCAGCTCACCCTTCATGCGACTCGCCGGACACCTCACGGCGCTTCGCGCTTGGTGCAAGCAATGTCTGCCTGGTCGGTTGAAAACCCGACATGCTTCGTCCCGGCATTGTAGGGATGCGAGGGTCTATGGTCATACGACTACGGCCATGCATGAGATCGAGTACATCTCTCCTGTCGAGTACACCCCCCCAACCCCCCGCTCGCCTCTAAGAGTAGCCCCGAGGGTAGCGTCCCACCTTCTTTCTCGTGGACCACATCTTGCCGAAAAACTTAGAACTGATCGCCATCACGATCGCCGGAGCTAGTGCTAAAATAATGTAGCGTGAGCGAACGACGACAGCAAGGACAGCGCAGCAAGGGGGGGGTCGGTGAAGGCGAAGGACGCATGCCACAGTACAAATAGGGGTGCATCCGAAATTCTCCGGCTCCTCACTTAAGGAGCTCTGTATCTCTATAGTGCCGGTTAGATAGTCCTACAAGTAGTGCCGGTCACTCTATAGTGCCGGTTAGATAGCACAAATAGTGCCGGTTAGATGGTACTACAGTAGTGCCGGTCCCTCCATAGTGCCGGTATGCGCCAGACAACAATAAAGGCACTATCGTAGCGGCAACCGGCACTACTACTCCGCACAATTGCCACACTGACTGGTCAATCCCATCTGTGCCAGCCGATTTCACAGGCACCATAGCGGGCAGCCGGCACTCCTCAACCGTCACTACGATAGACGGACCACCACTGTACCCACTGACCTCTGTAAGTCACGTGACTAGCCACCGTGTAATACCCAAGATAACACACACCCTAGGACGAATGTCACTGAGACTATAGACGGTTATCTCCAAAGCATGCCTTAAGGCCTTAGGACGAAAGCCACTTAGACTACAGTCGATTTTTTCCAAAGCATGCCCTAAGGCCTTAAGGGGAGCACACACTACGAAAATGGCGGCGTTGGGACGGTCTCGTCGAGATTGTTCCGCATACACATCGCTGCGTACGTCGTAGGTCGTAGGCGTCTGGGCTCCGTGTTGTGGATAAAAAACCATACCACTGATTATAGTATCACTTGTCCCAGTGACATTCGTCCGAGTGGGTGCCCTAAGGCTAGCGTGTTATACGGCAGTACAAGCACCAGCAGCAGTGGTACGAGTACCTCAAATCAAGCATGCCACCTGAGTATCCTCGTGCTTATTTACCACACAAGTCCACTCTATGTACTGCCCAGACGAGACTTGATGCCAGTAAATCCGGCCCTATATTCCCATTACCTACGTTTTTTTTTCTCCGGCAAGAGAGCACTAGCGAACACCCATAATAGCACTTTTGCCAGCTGCGAGAAGCACCGGGAAACACCTGGGGCTACAACTGCAAATAAAACGATGGCTTCGATACAGGTACCGCCACTACTCCCCAGCGGCACCTCCACCATTCTGACTACTAAGGACCCATGTAACGTTTTTCTGTCGCCGCTGATGCTGCTTCCTCTATTGTAGCGCTCTTCCACGCCCGTGTATTTTGCTGCATCCTTCCGAAGCGTATTCCAACGCGAGAACAAACACGCCTCTTCGTGTACTATAAATAAAAAACTGCCGCCATGGCGAATACTGCTGAGATGCCACCGATATGTCAACCGCACACCGGGATCTACTCGGTGGTGACAGTAGTAGATATCAACCGCGTTTTTCGAGAAAATGATTGACGAACACCGTGCACGAAACGAAGAGGACTTGCGCAGCCCTAAGTAATGGTTGATTGGTAAACCATTCCGGTTAGGGTTACAAGTGGTGTATCCATTGTAAGACCACACCGTGACGAGCCCTAAAACATGGTCTTGTCTCCAGTGTGGTATTTATCTTTTTACTACCGAAAAAATGATGCGACATTAATTCCAAGTAGTTTTTTCTCGTGACAAAGCCGGTCTTATCTGGTATTTTCTACAATGTGGCCTCAAACCGTATGGTCTTCAAAACAAAATGCACCACTTACTTACAGTATACCTGGTACGTCGTATATATTTGTATCGTACACAAGTGTCTGTCAACCACTTTCTCGAATAGGTTGGTAAGGCACTCTCTGTACTGCTGCAGCTGGCTCTTGCGAGCGATAAACCGCCGGTCACCGCCGCCACCACCCCCACCGCCGTCATCCCCGCTTCCACCCCACTAACCTCCGCTCTATCGCTAGCCGACAAGAAGTAGCCCTAGCTTTTAACGACCATAAGCAGGAAGGATAAGGAAACGGTCGACGTAACCAATAAGCGCCACTGCTGCGGCGTCACGGGCTGTTGACGCGTACCCGACACACGAAAGTACACCGCTATGCCCAGCCAGCTGCACAACTCAACAGCCGCCGCCGTCTATTGACGCGCGCGCAACACACCAAAAACACGCCGCGCGCGATGCCGTCTGGTATATGAGTTCAGGGGGGGGAGGAGGGGAGGGGGGGGGAGGGGAGGGGAGGGGAGGGGCGGGGGGGCGGAGGGGAGGGGAGGGGAGGGGAGGGGAGGGGAGGGGCAGGGAGGGGGGCGGCGGGGGGGCGGAGAAGGGTAGTATCAGGAATCGGTCATACAGGAGAGGGTTGAGCCGCGCAAAACATTTTGACAAGACCACACGGGTGAGTCGGTTGGGAATTGGCTACCGTCCTCCTTTACCTAAAAAAAACACTTTCGTTGCTGGGGGCCGATGACGAAGGCTCCTTGCTTTCAGGCGTTGGTAGCGGTTTAGGAGCATCTCTATCCATCGCAGAACAACGGCGAGGACTCAAGAGCCGAACAAAAAATGTCCAACATTTCAAAAGAGCATAATATGCAAGCCCTCATGTACGTTCAAGGGCACCCGGAGGGAGCACTACTGTTGTTTTATCAGCTGTTGGTCTATGCTAATACCTGGTAGTATTTATGTAGCAAGCGCAAACCAAAACTCCTTCGGGTAGCAGAAACCAAAACCCGATTATGTTACGCTCGACACGGAACGAAGCCCCGTCGAGACACAAGCGTCTACACTTTAAATCTCCACCGCAGGGGGAAAAAACAAGAAAACATAGCCTACTGCCATATCAGCTGTTCCGAAATACGAGTACCGTTGTGTATTCATATGGAATACAAGGGGGGCTTCGCCGCGGTGGGTTGAAGTCCGCCGGCGGCTCCGCGCATGCCCGAAATGGCTGAACGCGTACCGGTATGCAACTCGAGGCTGTTAGTGCGACAGTACTGCCAAGGGGTGCATTGAAAAAACAACTTTGGAGTGAAATGAAAGAAAATGCTGGAAACACATGAAAAGCGACCATTGCCATCCGCCATCCGGCACAACAACACATAACTCATTCGTACAGCAGCAAGCAGCACTTAAAAAAGCATGTGTCGCGTACGAGACGCTCGGTGTCCGTACTGTATAAGTTGTGTGCAGATAGCCACAAAATAATTAGTTGAGAGTCCTGTCGATCGAGCTAATAGACAATGCGAAGCGCCGGCGATTACGTTGGTGCAGCAAAGTCAGCAGCAGCAAACAGCAGGAGCAGCAGCAGCAGCATAGCATACAGGTGCGTATCATACAAAAACTACGTTGGCACGAGACCTCCGCCAAGACGCCAAAAAATGTCAATTACGAGACGGTACTCGTACAGCTCCGGAAGAACCCGTCTTTCAACTTCAAGATGCGGAGACACATCCCCGAGAGGGGGTGCCTTGTAAAATAACCATTCTCACGGGGGTCAGCAGCAAAAAAGATATCGCAGGCATAGCAAGAGCGACAGCAGAACAGCGGCAAGAGCAACCGCAGTAGCACACCATGCGCCGCCGAGGCTGCCCCTGGCACATCAGTCGAGGAAGGGGAGCCCGGTGGCGCACGAGGAGGAAAGGCATAATACTATATCCCAGGCTGACCTACTCCGGGAGGCGGATTGCGTGAGCAGCAGTAGCAGCAACAGCAGAACAACACAGCAGTTGCACGAAGCAGCAGCAGCAGAGCAACAGCAGCAGCAGCAGAGCAGCGGCAATAACAACAGCAGTACAGCACACCACGCACGCCCGAGGCCGCTCTCGGCACAGCAGTCGTGGCAGGCAAGCACCGTGGGGCACTACGAGGGAAGGCAAAATGTAAAATGGCGTCCCCGATGGAGTTACTTTGTACTGGGTGAATTTCGTCCCTACTAAAGTCAACTTGTTGGTTCGAGTCTCACCGAGAGTGTTATGGAATGTTAGCACATGACCATGTATGAGTCAATGTTCAAGTAGCACTGCTCTTGTATCGTAGATCATAGTCTATGTACCGTCTCGGCATGTAACGTATATTATGCGGAGGAATAGCAACCGTATCGTATCTTCTCGCAGGATCGAGGAATAGCAACCGTATCGTATCTTCTTGTAGGATCGAGTATCTCACTCTCTGAAGTGATCTCTACCCGGATCTTATTGGTATCTTAGCTGCCTGTTCATCTCTGGAAGCTGCCGTCGTCTGGACTCCTGCATTCTCTGGAAAGTACATCTGTGTGTGTTGGCCATCTAAGCGCCAGTGTTTACGTGTTATCACGTCTTCTTCTCTCTACCGCACGGGAGTATCTTACTTCCAGGGTCATCGCTTGCCCGGTGTCATCTCTCAGCTAACACCGAGGACACAGCCTCTGTCTACATAGTCAGGGAACAACCCAAATACGATAATAGAGTGCGTACTCCATTCGTCTCTACAGCATTAGGCACGACGAGGAAAGGCATAACCATACCCCCGAGGGTCAGCAACGAAACATGTTGCAGGGTGAGCGTATCGTTCATAACTTCTTTTTTTCTTGGCAGTTACATATTGTAAGGATACTAAATGCCTTCACAACACAACCAAAACTCTACGATGCATGTGACAGTCTGCCATTGCCGTGTATACCAAATTGTTTTCATAGACACACCGCTTGTACCTGCACCACCGTAACGCTCCTGCCGCGGCGTAGGCTCATCCGATTCGGTCGAGGCCAAGACCCCCTCCTCTCTGCCTTACGGAGTCTGGTCGCCCGGCGTGCACAGCAACCGAAGAGGCTCGCGACACCCTTTCGCGGCCCTATGCTATATATAGCCTACGAATCTCAACAGTTGTGCGCAAAAGTCGTGATTTCACACGTAAAGTAGCCCGAATCGGAATTTCGACACTGGTTTCTGGAACACCCAACGCTCAACGCGCAAGCAACGGCGGAGCATGACACCCACCACCCCAGCCCATATTCCCCACTCTTGCCGCCATGAGCTGTCAAAAGTCACGGAGGATGCGGCCTCTGCCGTTTCGGCCAAAGGATAAGAGGTTCAATCTGGGTGCTGGAATCAAAAACAGAATATTTCAAGGTTATGCTCTGTAGGGTACCTACAGAACGATACCCGGGGTGTTTACCCGGGAAATACCCTACAGAGAACTTCTGTAAGTTCTGTAAGACCTTTATACCCGTACCCGGAACTTCTGTGAGTTCTGTACGACCTTCATACCCGTACCCGGAACTTCTGTAAGTTCTGTACGCCCTGTTTCACAATACCCGGGGTACCGGCACAACGTTTTTGTACCTGCCCGGAACTTCTGTGAGTTCTGTACGCCCGGGCCACAATCGGAGCTTCTGTGAGTTCTGTGCGACCTTCATACCCGTACCCGGAACTTCTGTAAGTTCTGTGTGGCCGAGCCACAATACCCGGGGTACCGGTACACCAATTTTATACCTGCCTGGAACTTCTGTGAATTCTGTAGGCCCGTGCCACAAAACCCGGGACTTCTGTGAGTTCTGTAAGGGTTTTATACCCGTACCCGGAACTTCTGTGAGTTCTGTACGACCTTCATACCCGTACCCGGAACTTCTGTAAGTTCTGTACGCCCGGTTTCACAATACCCAGGGTACCGGTACAACGTTTTTATACCTGACCGGAACTTCTGTGAGTTCTGTACGCCCGGGACACAATACCCGGAACTTCTGTGAGTTCTGTAAGGGTTTTATACCCTAGCCCGGAACTTCTGTAAGTTCTGTAAGACACCCATACCCTAACCCTAAATCCACAAACCCTACAGAACCTAACCTTGGAATATTCATACCGTCACGAGCGAGCATAGATGTCGGTTGACGGCACATTTTCCCCTTGACGGGCAGCCGTCAAGGACATCCCAATGCTCAAAACTACCTGGTATTATATTTCAGAAAAAGGCTTGACGGGCTAAAGGTAGGCCCGACGGGGCAAAGGAGCATTGAACCAAAATCTTTGGCCACGAGACTGTGATAAGTCAAGTATGGCCCACTCAACTAGGGGAACTGACAGCTCTGACGTTTTCATAAAAAAAGTTTCTGCAAGAAACGAACACAGCACATCCGGCCATATCTGTCAAGGACATCCCAATGGTGATAACTATTATATTTAAGAAGAAGGTTTGACACTGCCAAACGTAGGCCTGACGGGGCAAAGGTAGGCCGTTAACCAATTTCTTCGCCCACGAGACTGTTACAATCAAGCGTCGACCACTCAACTGGTCCCACTCATAGCTGACGTACTCATACCCGGCCAGCCGGCAGCCCGGGCACGGCGCAAGAACGCCCGAGGCCGCCCCCGACACAGTCGGGGTCGGGGATCACGATGATGCAGTTTCGTCCCGTGATGTCAACCTCATCTCTCGCTAGCACGAACAACGCAAACAAGTACGTCTAAGAAACGCTGAGGAGCGCTGAAAGCACAGGGCCAACAACATCGTACTTATATCTTTATACAAGGTTCGGGACAGAGTGGTACTGCTGTATGCGAAATGTAGACTGGTACTGTACATCCCTTGAAATATTGCACGAATGATCATGTGTATCTCCAAAACTATCAACAACAGCAGCTTCTTCTCTGCCTCACCAAAGTTGCTCACCGCGAAACAGTAGTCGAAAGTCTGCCAGCTTGGGATGAGGTTGACGATGACGGTGCTGACGACGCAGTAGGACGCGACCGAGGCAATCAGCCACATGCCCTCCTTCACCATGAGCCGCAAGACCTTTCCCCTGGCGTCCCGATGATTGGAAGACGAAACAACATTATCAGTAGCAGTAGTAGTAGCAGCTGGCATGTTCCCCGCTGGGAAAAGGGGCTTGCTAATCGCGAGGGACGAACCTGCCTGGACAAGATGATAGCGAGGACGCGAGGACACAATGGCGCACGATAGAGGATAACCCGGACAGAACTAACTGCATAAGCTCACGTCTTTGGCGACAAACTACTTGGAATTGGTACGGGGACCACTCTTTCAGTAACAAATAAAGGCTTGAGAGAGAGTTGGGTGGGGGAGAAGGGGGTCGTGGAGGCAACGAAAAGCGGCCACAAACAAAGAAAAAACGCCCGCCTTGGTTTGGAAACCCAGGGTCAATTCATTGTTTTACGAGCTGATGCCCGAAATTTATCCCGTACCCCTGCCGTACCCAAAATATTTATGAGTGGTCAAGAGTACCCAGCAGCGTCAATCAGCACAGATAGTAGTCGGGTCTGTCCCACACTGCGTAACCGTATCCTGTTACCTAGCCTAGGCTTCGTACCTGCACACGTGGCGTCGACGGCAGACCTTCACATTCCGTTTGCTACATATCATACAACAGTGCCGTACCTTGAGAAGTACGTGCGATGAAATATCAATATAACGATTACTCTGGTCTGGGCAATCGAACGATCTTTTCCCCCTATAGCTCAGTAGGTAGTACCTTCACATTGAGCGTCGTCGAGGACACGAGTTTGAATCTCACTTCGAGCGTTTCTTTTATTTAAACGCTCGCGGGTGCGTCCCTAAAAACATAATTCCCTGGTTCCCCAGGTATTGAAGCGAAGCGGGTAGGTCAGCGTACGGCCGTACACGGTACCGACGCCCCAAAGATCCCGCCGTTCAGAGGGGGACAGAGTGTTGAAAGGATTGACCCTGGGCTGGGTAATCGATCGATCTTTTACACGTACAACCTTCCACAATAATAGCGAACAAATTTCGAAGGAGGTCTATCTCTACGAAGGTGGTACAGAGTAAGAAACGCCGAGCGACGCGTCTACTGGAATATCTCGACCGAGAGGTCTTTCCAAAGCCACCATTTTCGGCGGTGGGTGTGCCTGTTTTGGAGCAAAATTGCCTCTGAACTTCATCGAAGGGGGTGCTCTATATCGTGCTACCAGGCATTAATATTACCACTAACTATGGGCGTGAATATAACTAAGTTTGGTCTGCATATTAGTGCTAACACGGTCCTTTTGTATTTCCGTTCAGGGTATACGTATCTTGCGTGTTACCAGTACGTGTACGGCAGGTGCTGGCGTCCCAGGTCCCAGCCAACTCCGATACTACTGCTTGCTGCTGTAGGTACTCTCTTCCTCCCCCGGCCGCGCGTTTGTGTATCATGTTGACTATCCACTATCCACGCAAGCTGAATCCGTCTCTATAATCTACGTACGAGGGGGGGGAGAGTGTTATAAGGATTACTTTGGGCTGGGTAATCGATCGATCTTTTACCCCTATAGCCCAGTAGTAGGTAACACCTTCACACTATACACTACTATTGTTTGGATGCCGGTGCACGAACACCACAGGAACATCAATATTATCTTTTGTTTCCGAGGTTTTCTTCTTTCGGGAATGTTATGAGTGATCCATGTTGAAGATCATGCTGCACATTGTCGGATGGCAAAAGTAATAATAATAATATTATAAAAATATTAGCCAAACAGCAGTACCCCTCCAGTTTCTCCATCACTCCCCGGACTGCTACTCGCGGCTGCTCGCGGTGATGATGGCGTGATGGTCAACTATTGATGTGCTAGTGGAACGACGAGCCCGTCGGGATGGATCGGCGTTGGGATTTTTCAGGGCTCTTCACGGGTCATGACCCCAACCCGCGGGTCGGGTCAGGAATTTTTGTAGCCTCATCTGATCGCGTCGGGTTGGGTCGGGTTGGATCGGATAGGGTAGGATCGGGTCAGGAGGTGTTCAAACCGTCACACGGTTCAGGTCGGGTCACCCTTGTACCACCCGACCCGACCTGACCGCGGCGAGGTTTGATCCGACGCGTGAACAGCCCTAGGTTTGAGGCATCAGACTATTAATACTACCGCCACCACCCCAGCTCTCTCCTCTCTCTGCCAGGCCGTGCAAGTTTCTTTTAAAGGCTGGCATGATGTATACACGCACCAGATATGCATATACTGCTGTGTGGCCATCATCTCCAGACCAGCCCACCCCGAGGTCGGGGCCGAGGGTAAACCAAAGTCTGCGTTGATTCCCATTATTATTATTATTATTATTATTATTATTATTATGATTATTATTATTATTATTATTATTAAATAGTCGATTCATTGTAATGTTTTTCAGTCCGCACAAATACTCTACCTGGTACGTAGCATTTTTAATTTTGAAGCCGGGAGTTTTGAACCGGCATTCCTTGCTGTACGGCAGTGTCGCATCACAGCTAGCTCCATCCCGGGCGTCGCCGTGTTCCTTTCCCAGACGGCGCATATCAGTACCATGTACTACCGACTTGCCGCTGCTCATGCATCGAATCTTGGCTGTTTCACGTGGTCTGTTTGTTTGCATGATGCAGCCGTGTATATACGACAGGCTAGGTGCTGCCTTGTGGTGTGCTGCAGGCTGCTGCAGCTGCTCTTTGTTGGTTTAATAAAATTCCCCGCGATTGACCACTGGCCGGTGACTCCCCTGGATGCTACCAAAGTCGACGAGACGACGATACTTATTACAGCAGGCTCGACTTCCAATTGATGTCGGCCAGTACCATTTCGTGCACTGAAACAGCAGATCGACACGCGAGGGTCGGGGTACACAAGACAGTCAGTCGAACGTTGGATTACAACAGTTCAATTTGTGTAGGGGTGGGGGTAATCATATCTGTCCGCTGCCCAAGCTCTCCTTCTTCTGCGCCTCTCTCACCTTCTGCCAACCAGCACAACAAGGCAGTGGGTCCCGCCGAACTATTCACGGAGAGTCGTAGATTGCTGCTAGCTGCAGTGAATTTTCGCCTCGTACGTACCAGGTACAGGTTGCGGCATCAGCTACCAAGTACCAGGTATGCATAGTAAGTACCTCTGGTGCAAACAGAGTACCAGGTACGTACCGTTTGTGGGAAGGGGCGTGAGGATGGACAAAGACATGAACGGAAACATAAACACCGTTTAGTTATTCATATACCCTGGTACAATTCTTAAAATTCCGTCCGTTATATGGAATCTACCATTTTTTTCTGTTTTTTTTTTTTTGCTCATCCCATTTATTATCTTCGCAATCTTCTTCTCTCCCTCCTTCCAACTCGTAACTCAGGTTCGGGGTCACATAGCAGGCTCTTCTACCCCCTTCCCGCTACGGTACGTGCCTTCATTTTTATCGCGAGAAGATGTCAGCCTTTTCTTCCCTCGTCGACTCGCATCGAATTGTGCCTACCCACGCTGCAAGGCGCTCTCAACAATTGAATCCTTTTTTCTTTTTTTTTTTGCAAATAAAGTCAAAAGTCCGACCCACCTGGGGCTCGAACTCCGGACTCAAACACAAGTAGAATTCGAGGTTAACCACTTGAACCACCACCGGGGTGGCGTAGGTTTGTGACCACAGAACTTGTATCTCTTCTTGTATTGAAGAATCGGCACGGACGGGCACTGGTTGTGCTGGATGTCGACGGGTTGAAAGGACGGTTTAATGTGAAGAACACACACACACACACACACACACACACACACACACACACACACACACACACACACACACACACACACACACACACACACACACACACACACACACACACACACACACACACACACACACACACACACACACACACACACACACACACACACACACACACACACACACACACACACACACACACACACACACACACAGAACATGTGGTGTCCCTGGTATGAAATTTTGGTCATGGCGGGCCTGTTTCGTCTACGATCCGACATCTCCGATATCTCCGACATCTACGGACCAGGAACTCGTATGTACGTAGATTGTGAGCTGTGATTCACGCCCGTACTCCCGCTTGAACGTACTGCTGCTGTGTACTCGTACCACAGGGACCGTATCACTACTACTGCTGTACTACCGTGGTACCTGGTACCCGGGTGCACTGCTGTACCTTAATAAAGGTGAGAGAGAGTGAATGTTTGCGTTGTGTCGGGAACGACTGCTTGCACAGAAACGCGACTCTACATGTACAGGTAGCAAGCAGTATATTGTTACTGCCCTGCTGTTGCTGTAGATGACAGCCGACAAACAGCAGTAGTGAGTGTACGCACCAGATACCAGGTGTATGGTTAGAGGGGGCTGTGTTGCGATACCACACTGACTGGGCGTATCAGGTACAAGGGGGGGGCTTCGACGTGGCGGGCGTCCATAATGGTCCGAGGGTGTATCACAGGCGAATCGAACCCGTCAATCCGACAGCCATGAAGGGCGGAGAAATTGCACGGACATGCAAAAGGCTCTTCAGATTTGCAAGTGAATTCTTTTTGTAGACGTGTACGTGGCCTCGTACATACCTGGTAGTACGAAATGGGTGCCAGGTGGACCTCCGGGTGCCAGGTGGGCCTCCGGTGGGTCCTCCGTAGGGCTGATTCTCTATTTCTGCACCCTCAAGTGGGAGCAGGGTGTTAAATGGGATGGGCCCACTGCGGGGTTAAAGTACCAAACGGGAACAGGTTGCCAGATTGTATAAAAAATGCGCGCAAATCTGAGAACCTTGCACGTATCACACCAGGTACATGGTAATAATAAATCGAGGACGTATTCATGTATTTTATTACCAGGGTATTTATTTATTTATTTTCTCATCCCATTTATTATCTTCGCCCATCTTCTCTCTCTCCTTCCAACTCGTAACTCAGATCCGGGGTCACATAGCTCTTCTCCCCCCTTCCCGCTACGGTACGTGCCTTCATTTTTATCGCGAGAAGATTTCAGCCTTTCCTTCCCTCGTCGACTCGCATCGAATTGTGCCTACCCACGCTGCAAGGCGCTCTCAACAATTGAATCCTTTTTTATTTTTATTTTTGCAAATAAAGTCAAAGTCCGACCCACCTGGGGCTCGAACCCAGAACTCAAACAAGTAAAATTCGAGGTTAACCACTTGCACCAGTGCGTCACATCAGTTTTGTGATTTGTCGTGGGATACTGCCGCGCTTTTGTTCTGGAGAGTTCTTCACTTTCTGTCGTTTATTAGAACAACACTACACATTGTCGGATGGCAAGCATAATAATAATAAATCCAGGACCTGGGAGAAGGGATCTTTAGGTTGGTAGGCTGTTCGGATGTTTTGGTTCCTGTTTTTTTTTTTTTTTTCTCATCTCATTGATTATCTTCGCACATCTTCTTCTCTCTCTCCTTCCAACTCGTAACTCAGATCCGGGGTCACATAGCAGGCTCTTCTCCCCCCTTCCCGCTACGGTACGTGCCTTCATTTTTATCGCGAGAAGATTTCAGCCTTTTCTTCCCTCGTCGACTCGCATCGAATTGTGCCTACCCACGCTGCAAGGCGCTCTCAACAATTGCATCCTTTTTTTTATTTTTGCAAATAAAGTCAAAGTCCGACCCACCTGGGGCTCGAACCCAGGACTCAAACAAGTAGAATTCGAGGTTAACCACTTGAACCACCGGGGCGACCGAGTTTGGGATCAAGGCACGGGCGAAGATCCAACCCAACCCCTGACTCTAACCCTAACCCTGACCCCAAACCGCAGCCGAAACGGGCCAAAACTCGCCATAAACGAGGCTACGCCGAGTTTGCATCGAACCAGGAAATTTCTCAGATGCGGACGACGATTTCGAAGTGCAGACCACGCTCCACATGTTTCAAGTATAAAACATCCCTAAAGATCCCTTCTCCCAGACTGCTAAACCTACTCAATAAATACCTGGTACCTGGTAGGGGGTTTCCCCGTCCAATTTTTCGCAGGAGTACATACTAAGGTTCATTCTTATCGGAGAGCGTTTTTTCCATAATTTCCAAAGTTCGGAAATAGGCGTTCTGTCACTATTATTCGTAAAATTATACTGAACCAAAAAATATCAAGTTCGTTAACATTCTATTATTTGGAAAAAAAAAAAACTGGAAAATATGGAAGATTGAAAAATTGCGCAAAAAAAAAGGTCGAAAATTCGGGGGGAAAAACTCTCGAATAAGAATGACCCTAAGATGGACATTTTCACATTTATTTTCACCCTGATTGATTGCGGGGCGTTTTCGTCTGTTAAAAATCCGAATCAACCCCCCAAAATGCAAAAGGTTCGATTGGTTCGGAACAACTGCGGTGGAGTGTTGCAGCGCCGAGTAGCCCGCTCGGTGTTCTTCCTGTTTTAGCACTTTTGAGCCACAACGACAGCAACATACAGCGGCAGCAGATAACGCAAGCAAATGCGGCAGCTATCACCACGCCCCTAGCCGCTGAAACCCAACAGCACCTTGGTCCTGCCACCCATGCCATCGCCGCAGGCAAGCGAGTGAGGCTGGTATTATTGTCGTATGTGGTGTTCCAGCGAGCTCGGCCGTTCTGAAAATACGATTCGCTCTCATGATTTTTGTTGTGGTGTTGGCTGGAATTTAGGCTATAATAGCTTGTTTTGGAGACCCCAGCCTCACTACGCTCACGACACGGCAGCTGCCGGGCCCACGACGACTGAACTGCAGCAACGCCGTGTTTCTACTACCCATCCCACCGCTGTACCAAGCGCACAGGGCTTGTCTTGTCTTGCGTCCTGTGTCGTAGCCAGCTCGGTGGTTATGGAAAAGGTGCTTCAAGCTCAACGAGTTTGCTGTGCTGTGGAGCACAAGAAAAACGCTGCTTTTGAGAGATCACTTTACACCAACCACTTGACGACTATACAGAAGCTACCGGGCTCGCCACAGCTCAGAAACGGGATTGTAGTGCTTATTTCGCCGCTGTACCAAGCGGGTAGGGGTTTGTCTTGTCGTGTGTGTCGTGCTCTATAGGCAGCTTGGTGCTTTCAAAACCAGTTCGGGGTGTCCGTTTCGCGCACTCGTGTCTCTCTTGCTTTTTTTGGGGGGGGGGGCTTGCGAAGAGCCTTTTAGAACCCCAGTCCCGTTTTGGGGACAAATTACTTATAATTTGACTGGTTTGTCCCCAAAACGGAACTGCGGTTCTAAAAGGGTTTAAATCACAGCGGCAGGCTTTTCTTCTTTCATAATACGAGTAGTTAGGGCCGGTCTTAACGAGGGCAAAAAAAAAAAAAAAAAAACGAAATAAAACGAACAGACTTTCGTTTTTCGCAGAAAACAGCAGGTTGAGTCTTAACACCAATGCCAATGGAAGCGCGAAGTTCAAAAGTTTTTTTTCAAATATATCGCTTCTAAAAAAACAGCCGAAAAATTTCTCGTACGGCCGCTGTGGGAAAAGAAGAGAAAAATGTTTGATTTTTTCTTTTTTTCCCCCCAACGCTGCAGGCGGCGCAATTTGTGTTTTTTTGGTCGCAAATTGTCAACACGGTGATAGGAATCAACTCGTGCGACGATCGACGCTCGATCTCGACATAGACTCAGCCCACGCCCAACCCACTCGGTATCTGGCAAGCCCAACGAATATAGATGACGGCCTCGAAGATATCAGGTGGATCCGTGGTCTAGGGGGCGAGAGCTTGCCGGCGGCGTCGTACGGTATCCTCCCAAACCTGGAAAAAAGTCTATTTTTTGCCATTCGAGACGGATGGAGAAGTTTTGTCTTCTGTTTTGTGCAAACCAGCGGCCAAATGTTTTTTATCACACGCCTGGTCAGCTCCCGCCACATGACACCGGCCATGGTGTGAAGACGGTGACCCTAGGGTTTTGGTCGGAGCCCCTAACGAGCGCACTCCGTTCAGAATTCATGACGCAATCGTTGGTTTTGTTGATCGATGTCTGTCGAGGACTCGGAATCTCGTCGCTTCGAACCAAAGATCGGCCTGAGTTTTTCTCAAGCCGATGTTGGCCCAACATCGGCCCCAGATTTGCTTTTTTTGGGCTTTTCCAAAAGTTCGGAACTTTTTTTTTTTTTACGTGGCCCATAGGAAGCGTGTTCTGCTTTTTTTCAGGGCTTTTCGCGGGTCATGACCCGACCCGCGGGTCGGGTCACTTGATATTCAAAATGTCACGGGTCGGGTCGGGTCGGGTCGGGTCAGGAAGTGTTCGAAATCTCACGGGTCGGGTCGGGTCGGGTCAAGAATTTTTCAAAGCTCGCGGGTCGGGTCAAGCCGGGTCAAGAGTTTTTCAAATCTCACGGGTCGGGTCGGGCCGGGTCAAGAGGTGATGAAAAGCTTACGGGTCGGGTCAGGTCATGACCCGCGAGAAGCGGGTCACTCGCGGGTCGGGCCAGCATGACCCGCGAGTTGTTTTTTGCTGACCCGCGGGTCGGACCCGCGCATTCGGCTCGCGGACCCGACCCTTGAATATCTTCCCGCTCTCTTACCCAAAGGCTTATCTCGTACCAATACTCCATCATATTCAGACATTAAAACACCGCCAAATTCATATACGCATGCCCGCATCCATTCATACCCACTACAGCCAGGTCACATATCGCTTCGGGGCACTAAAATGAACTTTAAATTGTTCTTGAAGCGCCCACCCACGGGCCAGATCCGCGGGTCGAACCTTCGGGTCAAGATAAATGGTCTCGCGGGTCAAGGTGACCCGACCCGCATGAAACCCGTGTCTCACGGGTCAGTCGGAAAGTGGCGGGTCGGGTCGGGTCGGGTCAGGAGGTTTCGAAATTTCGCGGGTCGGGTCGGGTCGGGTCAAGAGATTTTCAAACCTCACGGGTCGGGTCGGGTCGGGTCAAGAGGCTTTCAAAATCTCGCGGGTCGGGTCGGGTCAAGTCAACATACCTAAAAACATTCGCGGGTCGGGTCGGGTCAGCTGACCCGACCCGGCCCGACCCGTGAGGTTTGACCTGACCCGCGAAAAAGCCTGATTTTTTTTGGCGGGTATCTTTGAAATTCAAACTTTGTATTGCAACTTCGTTGTACCATTGGCATAGGTCTAACGAGGGCAAAAAAAACGAAAAAAAAACGAAACAGAAATAAGAAGCCGAGTCGAATTTTTACGCGGTGCAATTTTTCGGAATGACTCAACCGCCACAGCACGTGGTTCCCGGCGATAGCGCTCGACAGCGACGGTGGATAGACACAACTCGCACACGCAAGGCACCCTCCACAGCAGGCGGTTCTCGTGGTCCAACCCGCTCCCTACGGAGTGTTCTAGAACTTGTGGATCGGCCATCGCTGTTCGATGGCAGATGTTTGAATGTTGAGTGGGACTCACGTCGAAAAATATACCGTCACAGCCACTTCCTGATCCCCCGGTTTCTTGCGAGGGCACCCCATGGTGATTCCCTACCCATATGTGCTCGCGCCGTCAGCAGGCAAGCCGCGTGGCAGCCACATGCACTACCTCGGCCATCGTGCGCTTGCCAACCGGTCGTAGAAACTTTATCGGAACTTCATCCCAACGCTTCGAGCTCCTCCTATGTTCCTCTTCGACCCTGGGTATCCCATATTTCGTTTATTTGGCACCCATTTCGTTTTTTTTAAGTCCTCTGGGGCTTAATAAAAACGAAATGTGAAAACGGAGGTATCGGGATCTCTACTTCTAATTTTTACAATTTGACCAATAAAACTCACGTACTCTTTAGTTCTGTTCTTCGTTTTTTAATTTCGTTTTTTTTTTCGTTTATTTTGCCCTCGATAAAACCGGCCCTTGTTGGGTGAAAACATACGGGAAACCTTGAATACGTGTAATTTCTCCGCTGGTGGACAGACAGCAGCAGTGCGAGCTCCTATTTCAATTCGCGTTAGCAATCTTTAGAGGCGCGTGCCGTCCATGTATTGCATTGCTTTGCGGGCTAGGAAACACTCTCTGGTGGATCAAGGTGCGGGCGTAGACCCAACCCAACTCCTGACCTACTGAAGCCCTAACTGTAACCCTGACCCAAAACCGGACCCAAAATGGAATAAAAACGGGCGAGAGAAGCGGCTGCGCCGCTTTTGCATCTAACCAAAGAAAACTGCGAGAACGTTCCGAACGCGGGCCACGATACCGAAGTGCGGACCACATGTACATACCTGGTATTGTTTAGGACGAAAGCAACAAGGGACTACGCCGAAAACAGGTATGCCTGGTCCATTTTGTACCAAAACCAGGTACATACTAGACACAAGTAAAACACACACAGTCCAGGTGTCCTGCGATTGGCCAGCCTCACGTCGTACCTGTTTTTGGCTTGAAAGTGACCAGGTAGCTTTCAACTTTTGTTGCCTTATTTTACTAATTTTGAGCCAATCGGAGGCCATGCTAACACTACAGTACTGTTTCTTCTCTTCTCTCTTCGTACGCGGCTCCGGTTCCCTCGGTTGCAATTCTGGCGTACCGGGTATATATATACTATACACTCGGTACGTAGCTATCTGGTGCATACACACGTACGATGGTTTTAACTCTTTTCTTGTTCGGGGGTGTACGATGTGCTCCTGATGTGGTGTGTGATGGTGTTGTTTTGCGCGGTCACAGCAGTTATACAGGACCGTGGGCACAGCCGGTAGTCGCCTGCTGCCCCCACCCCGCGTCGAGGTGGGCTCAGGTTTAGTACGGCAGCATTGCTTCGTGCCGAGCAAGCGGTTCCTCGAGAGTGGTCGAGAAGCTTAAAAGCTGGCAGCGGCGGGGGTAGGGGGGGGAAGGGGGTGCGGAAGAAATGCTTTTGGCGCGCAGGCCGTGGTGGAAAAAACGCCTGGTGACCCTCCGAAGGTCCGAGTGGAGCCCGCGGTGCCTAAATAAACCCCGACGAAAACACCATGAAATGATTCAGATTTCGATTTTGGAAGCCGCGCGAAAGGTTGTCAGAATCCTAGTCCGAGTCGTGAGGACTCAGTCATTGACTATTACGGGGGGCCATAGTTAATAGGGCCTATGGTATTCATAAAAACCTATATAATTCGCTATTTTTGATTACAATATTTGGTCCTATTAACTATGGTCCCCCGTAATAGCGAGTCCAACCCTTTTTGAAGTAATGAGTCCCTAGGGTACTGAAAGCTGAAGTGACTGAGTCTTCGCGAGTCCCTTGGATACTGGAGGCTAAAATGGCTAAGTCATTGCGAGTCCCGAAGGCAATACACGCCGAAACGATTGAGTCCTTGCGAGTCCCCAGGATGCCACTAGCTTGTAGAAGCTGAAATGACCCAGTCCTTGCGAGTCCCTCGTGCCATCATGTACCAGGTATGATATGTGACTATCACGGGGAACCATAGTTCATAGGACCTACGGTATACACAAAAACCAACATATTTCCCTATTTTTACCAACAATATTTGGTCCTATTAACTATGGTCCCCGGGTAATAGCAGTCAGGTCGTAGACTTGGACTATTGAATATTTTCACGCTTTCATTTGTATGCTAGTTCTTTTACTGCGCAAAACATATATAATACCTGATACGTTTTCATGTTTCCTCCATATTTTTGTTCCGTTGTACCAGGTATTGAGTATTATCACGCACTCTTACGTACACTGTACCTGGTGCCATATTTTTATTTGTCACCTGCATATATTTTTAACCAGGTATATGTTGATATAAGTACGATTTTTTGTTGGCCCTGTGCCCCGAACGCTCCTCAGCGTTTCCTCGACGTGTTATTTTGCGCTGTTCGTGCTAGTGCGAGATGAGGTTCACCTCACCGGACGAGACTGCCTTATCGTGATCCCCGATCCCGACTGCCTCGGGGGCGGTCCCTAACACGCTCGCGCAGTGTCCTGACGGGGCACGAGAAGCTTTTCAAATACGTCTGCTGTGAGTTGGACCAGTTGAGTGGTCGATACTGAGTTCGAAGAGTTGGATGATCGCTACCTACTTACTTTTGCAAGCAACCGGTAAGTGATTTTTTCACAGTATCGTGGCCGAAGATTTCGGTTGACGGCCTAACCTTTGCCCCGTCAGGCTTTGCCTTTGGCCGGTCAAACCCCTCTTCTAAATTCTGATAGTTATCAGCATTGGAATCAGTTGTCCGTCAAGGGGCAAATGTGCCGTCAACCGACATCCACGCTCGCTCGTGACGAAAAAAAATATTCTGTTTTCGATGCCAGCACCCAATTAGACCTCTTCTGGTCGAAATGAGAGAGGCCGCAGCCTTGGCGGCTTTCGACAGCTCATGGTGGCAAGAGTGTGGGTAGCCGGTCTTGTGCCCCTCTGTAAGGCGTGCGTTGTGTGTCGAATTAACGATTCGGGCTATTTCACGTGTGAAAGGACGAGTTTTCCGCAAAAATGCTGAGATTCGTAGGCTAGTGTGTGGTCGCAAAACGAGCGTCGTGAGCCTCTTGGGCTGCTGTGCACGCGGGGCGACCAGGCTCTGTGAGGCAGAGAAGACGGGGTATTCGGCTTCGACCGAATAGGATGAGCCTACGCCACGGGAGAAGCGGCGCGGTGGTGGAGGTACAAACGGTGTATACCTACGATTTTGTTTTGTGTACACGCAGCAGGCCAATCATCTTCATTGCTGCAGCAGACAGCATCACATGAAGCGTGGCGTTTCGATTGCGTTGTCAGGGCATTTTTTACTTTTCATGCAACCGCCAACAAAAAATTAAGTTCTGAACGAGCACGTATGCGGGTTACGACGAGGTACGACGACGACGCCGTGTTTTTTTTTTTACCTTCACGCAGCACCCTTCGCGGAGTAGGTCAGCCTGCAATATGTTTTGTTGCTGACCCTGGAGTGTGTTAGGATGCCTTTCCTCGTCGTGCCCCACCGTGCTCCGACTGCTGTGCCGGGGCGGTCTCGGGCGTGCGTGATGTACTGCTTGCTGCTGCTGTTACTGCTGCCGTCGCTGCTCTGCTGCGGCTGCTTCTGCTACGTACCACCGCTGCTGTGCTGTTCTGCTGCTGCTCACGCAGCTCCTCTCATGTAGTAGGTCAGCCTGAGATATGTTTCGTTGCTGAACCTCGAGGGTGTGGTTATTTAGGGTCGTTCCTAATAACGAACAAAAAAAACACGATTCCTTGCTTTCTGGCATGATAAAAGATCACGATCCGTGACATTTAAGTTTTGACGAAAAAAAACGAAAAACGTCGCGTTTCGTGATATTTTCAAATTGTAAAAAATCCCACATCTATAATCCAACGATTTTTGGGGGTGGAACCAACTCTCGCGAGTGGGGCACGGCCAGGCCGGACCGGGCCGGGCCGACCGCGCCTGGCCCGGCCCGTGATATATTCGAATCACGGGCCGAAGACTGACCCAGCCTGCGAGATTCAAATCCCATCGATCGTCGGCCAAGCCCGGTCCGCGAGATTCCATCTCTCACAGGCCGTCTGCCCGGCCTGGCCTGTGACATTCTCTGATCATTTTCGCTTTTGTCTTCGAGCTGTGGCTCCTCCTCTTCGAAATTTCGAGGCCACAACGTCCTCGTTAGGCGGCGCCCAGCGGTATCTTCGGGTAACCGCCCGTTATCCACAAGCGGTGTACGAAGCAGAGTCTGCCATGCCCTATACCGGCGTTCGGATACCGTTGGCGGGCATGGGTTGCGCAATACCTTATCAAGCGTATTTCGAGACAAGCCTGAAGTCACGAATCGTATTTTTTTTTCCAGGGACAAACTAAAAAATGGCGTAATGAATCGTGATAGTTTTTATCCTGATTCGCGGCAAACACATCACGATTCCAAGACAAAAATCGCACGAATCGTGTTTTTCTTGTTTCTAGGGACGGCCCTTAATTTACGTATTTATTTAATATTATTTATTTTTAATCTCGCTTTTACTTTCCAGGTTCTGGACAAGCCGTGGTCACAGGTGTCGTCCCTTCTGTTCCCCGGTAAGTGCCTTCGTTTTTTCGCGCAGAGAATGCAGCATTTCCAACGCTCGTCGATTCTTCGTCGATTTTTACTATTACGGGGGACCATAGTTAATAGGACCAAATATTGTTAGTTAAAATGGCTAAATATATATGTATATATATACTGGTAGGTTTTTATGTATACCATAAGTAGGTCCTATTAACTATGGTCCCCCGTAATATCTCACGCTCTCGCGCTTTTCCGCTCGTCAAGTTTTTACGCAAGAAACGAGCACGAGCACGTACTCGGTGAGACTCGAACCCATAACTTGACTTTTTTAGTAGGCACGACATTCAACTTACTACAAAGTAACTCCATCGGGGACTCCATTATAGTTTCCTCGCCGTGCCCCACCGTGCTCCCCTGCCTCGACTACTGTGCCGAGGGCGGCCTCGGGCGTGCGTGCGTGACGTGCTACTACTGCTGATGTTGCTACTGCCGCTGCCCTCTGCTGCTGCTGCTGCTGCTATGCTGCTGCTCTGCTGCTGCTCTGCTGCCTCTCTGCTGCTGCTCTGCTGCTGATACTACATGCAGCTGCTGTGTTGTTCAGGTGTTCTGTCCTCCTCACGAACTAAGTCGGCCTGAGATACGTATGGTATTATGCCTTCTCTCCTCGTGCGCTACCGGGCTCCACCGCCCCGACTGTTGTGCCAGGGGCAACCTCGGGCGTGCATGATGTGGTGCTGCTGCTGCTGCTGCTGCTGCTGCTGCTGCTGCCGCTGCTCTGGTGCTGCTACTACTGATGTGCTGCTGCTGTGCTGTTCTGCTGCTGCTGCTGCTATATCTGCGATAAGTTTTTGCTGCTTCCCCCCGTAAGCATGGTTATTCTGCAAGCCAACCCCTCTCGGTGACGTGTCTCCGCATCTTGAAGCTGAAAGACGCACACATCTGCTTCGGAAGCTCTACGAGTACCGTCTCGCAGTTGATATTTGTGTGGCCTGTCGGCGGAGGTCTCGTGCCAGGTTAGTTTTCGTTTGACACGTACCTGCATGCTATGCTGCTGCTAGTTGCTGCTGCGGAGCTTGCTGCACGAACGAAATCGCCGGCGCTTCGTATTGTCGATTAACTCGATCGACTGCTGCTCAAGTAAGTTTGGTGTATATCTGTGTATGAAGTATACAGTACGGACGCCGAGCGTCTCGTTCGTTGTACTTTGTAGTGCTGCCTGCTGCTGTACGAACGAGTAATGCGTTGTTGTGCCGGGTGGCGGAAGGCGATGTTTGTTTTTCTTGTCTTTGTAGTGTTTTTTTTCTCTTCACTCTTTTTTTATTTTTCTAAACACCCCTTGTCAGTACTGTCACACTAACAGCCTCGAGTTGTATACCGCTACGCCCTCAGCCAATACGGGCATGCGCCGAGCCGCGGGCGGGCGTCAGCCCGCCCCGGCGAAGCCCCCCTTGTAAATGTATTTATTCCTGGGCTCGCGTGAGGTTTCCGATTGCGAAAAACGGTTGATGTTTGTATTTGTCCATCATAGTTGTTTTGTTACGTACGGTACTAATCTTGCATTTCGAAGTATGCTTATATTTTCCCAGTACACCCGTACAGGGATACGGGTAACGGGTACGTGTATGTTTTGTACAATTACGTATGAAACGTACCAGGTACCAGTTTTTTTAATGTTGTCCCCCTCCGATTGTAAAACAAATTGGAAGTAGAAGGGAGAAAAACGACATGGGCTCAAGTACGTCATGGTAGGTTGTCGCACAGCTGTTCTGTTGTTGTGTCACGCGCACTCGTCACAGAACCAACTACCAGTATTGCTGCAGTCCAGTACCAGTGCCTGCATCAGTACGACATCCCATCAAAGAGAAGATTGACATATGCGGTGTTGATGATGGAGAAGGCATGCAGGCCATCGTCCGCAGCAGGAGCGAGCCACAAATTTCTACCTAGCACACCAGAAGCATCAGCACCAGCACCTGGTGTCCCAGCAATTACAACCGTAGATAGCGGCGGTGATGATGACGATGATATCATAGCGGGCCAAATACCTTCCAACAGGACCGGTCTTGAGGTCGAAATTTCCCAGTCAGTCACGCGCCACGCAACGCATCGCCAATCGCAAAGCTCAAGCGGGGTTACAGCCTCTCCGGTCGCCACAGGGTTTCGAAGGTCGTCAGAGTCCGAGTTCGAGTCATTTGGACTCAAGTCATTGACTCGCGAGTCCGAGTCATTTCGAAGTACTGAGTCCTCAGGGTACTGAAAGCTGAAATGACTGAGTCCTCGTAAATCCCTAATCCTTGGGGTACCGAAAGCTGAAATGAGTGTGAGTCCTCGCTAGTCACTAGGGTACTGGAAGCTGAAATGGCTGAGTCCTCGCGAGTCCCTAGGGTACTCAAAGCCGAAATGACTGGTACCCGGAGGTACTGGTACTCTGACGACCTTTGCACTACTACTGCTGTTCAGGCGCAAACAAATAAAAGTTTTTTGGCGTGTGCGTTATACTTCGTTACAATGTGGACCTGTTTTTGGCTCAAATGGAACAGGTGCGCCTGTTTTTGTTGTTGCTTTTTTTGCCCTTAAAAACCCACAATAATATCATTTTCCTCGCCCCAATGTCAATATCACTCCCCGTGCTTAAAAACACGCCTTATTGGTAACGATGAAAGCAATCCGACCGTCCTGCGTAACAAAAACTGATTCCAACTACACCAAAGCGAAAAGCGATGGGAAAAGTTGTACATGAGGAATATCATCGGAGTTCTTGACGTATACAGACGCATGATACAGAGTAGTAGTATATACCAGGACGTAATTTTTGTGGGGCTTTCCTTACTTGGGGAGCCTCCGAAAACTGATTCAGAAAAAATACCGGAAAAGTCCGACTTATAAGATGGAGCCTACAGTAGGAGGAGCTTTAAGGCTCTCGCTTTTTTGGAGAGACGCTTAACCCTCTTAGGACCGCAATCCCGTTTTGGGGACAAATTACTTAGAATTTGGGTGGTTCGTCCCCAAAACGGGACTGCGGTTCTAAAGGGGTTAAGAAAATCGGGTTTCAGAAAACCGTGCTACAAGGCGACGATGAGCGCTGCACGATATCCTCATATATGTATACACACAGTGGAATGAATAGCCTATGGCCAGGGTTAGTCAAGGATGGGATCACGGCAAGGTTCTGGGCCTTCATCACATTTGTAACCTTGTTGTTGTTGGCGAGCCTATGCTGTAATCGAGTATGAAATAGGGCTGGGCACTAGCTGACTCAAGTCAATAGCGATTGTAGTGTCGCGAAAGTCAATCAGTACACTGGATTGCAGCAGTATACTGTCTCTCCTCCCCGGAGAACGTTTTCAACAGTGGGTTTCCGTACTATAATATGGCGTGTTTCTTGGACGTACAATCAGATAAAAACTACTGGCGAATGTACCGGCCAGGTCACTCAGTAGATTACTACTGCCGGTAGATTACTACTGCCAATGCCTGGCCCTACTATGTGCGGTTCACCCCACATCAACAACCCCATGGCCTGCGATCAGTATTGTAAAAACACAACTACTGTATTAATAAATGAGATCCCACCAAACAACAAAATAGGTAGATACTTCCTCCGCAGTTGAGGAACCGCCCGGCATCCGTCCGACGGAAATATTTTCGGCCTAAAAAAAGTGCTACAGTAGTACCAGGTAGTCATTAACTCTTGACCCTTTGCGGACTACGGTCCCGTTGTTGGGGGCAAACTACTCAGAATTTGACTGGTTTGTCCCCAAAACGGGACTGCGGTCCTAAAAGGGTTAACTACCCCGATCGTTCATGGGGCGGCTACATAGTTCGAGACGTGCGTGCCAGGTTTGATGTGGGAAGAACGTGGTGGAGTAATCGGATTTAGTTTTAGAACGCTATAATCTACCGAAGCTTCCGGCGTGTACAACCATTCATTCATTCCACTTTGCTATTAATACTGCTTTTGCTGTTTTTTTCACAACTTTTTTTTCAATGTTTTTTTTTTTTGCTGTCCCGTGGCCACCTCCTTCTCTCCCTGCGTCTAACATCTACACCCCCACCCACGTCCGTTTTAATCAAATTCCGATACTCATCCCTTACGGAGAAGAGCCAGCCAGGCCTTAAAATCCAGCGTGGAGAAGGATAATGACGCCCGCTACTACTACTCCTGTTTTTGTGCCATCTACCGGTCGGAGTACGGACAAGATTTTGCATGTCATGGTGAAGGAGTGCCTGTGGATATTTGCAGCCATCTTGGCCAAAGCGAACTTATGGGGAATTTTCCGAGGACTCGTCAATCCTGAACGTGGGTTCAACAACTTTTTCTTGGTGAGCGTCGGTTAGGGCAGGGAAGATGTGTTTTTGTTTTTGTTTCAAGAGTTGTACTTCAAGGTGTATTTGCTTGGTACACCGGTGGGCTTATGTGGTTTGTGCTATCCATCTATTCGCAGTATGTTTGTTGTTGTGTGCCCCGTGCATACGTAGTTGATGTTTGCGGTTTAGCCGCATTTTCTTTTTCTGGGGGAAGAGGGGGAGGGCTCGTTTTGCGTCGAAGACGTCATTTTGGGTTCGGTTTCTGCCTCCCGAACAAACGTTTTCGCGCTACGTAACATGCTAGGTATAACGAAGCGGCGGACCGTTCGGTGCGCCCTCCGATTGCCCTCGTATAGAATATCAATGTATATCGAGCAAGGTTGGGCATCGCTCTTTTGTTTATAATGTACCGCTTTTGGTTTACAGTTTCCTTTCAAACAGCAGTGGACGCTTGCTGGGCTCTTGCGTCTTGCCTGTTACATGTGTGCGATTAACCCGTGTAGATGCTTTGAACCCCAACGAAAGTAGCAAGGCTGGGAGTGTTCACCATCGGCTCCCGGCAGCGCGTCGTACGTAGAGGAAGACGTTGGCCGATTGACGACCAACAAACCGCCCGACCGACCGACCAATCCATCGGTGTTACCCAAGCTTTTTCCCACTTCTCAAGCCTATTTTGCGTGACCGATTCCTGCCCCCCCCACAAAAGCAATGTCTAACTGGTCGGTGAAAACCCGACGTGCTCCGTCCCGGCATTGTAGGGATGCGAGGGTCTATGGTCATACGACTACGGTCATGCATGACGTGAATACCCCGGCAGCGCGTCGTACGTAGAGGAAGACGTTGGCCAATTGATGACCAACAAACCGCCCGACCGACCGACCAATCCATCGGTTTTACCCAAGCTTTTTCCCACTTCTCAAGCCTATTTTGCGTGACCGATTCCTGCCCCCCCCACAAAAGCAATGCCTAACTGGTCGGTGAAAACCCGACGTGCTCCGTCCCGGCATTGTAGGGATGCGAGGGTCTATGGTCATACGACTACGGTCGTGCATGACGTGAATACCCCGGCAGCGCGTCGTACGTAAAGGGAGACGTTGGCCAATTGACGACCAACAAACCGCCCGACCGACCGACCAATCCATCGGTTTTACCCAAGCTTTTTCCCACTTCTCAAGCCTATTTTGCGTGACCGATTCCTGCCCCCCCCACAAAAGCAATGCCTACCTGGTCGGTGAAAACCCGACGTGCTCCGTCCCGGCATTGTAGGGATGCGAGGGTCTATGGCCATACGACTACGGTCATGCATGACGTGAATACCCCACCCCCCCTCTTCCCCTCCACTCTCCTGCCTCCCTTCCCCCCCTTCCCTGACCTCGCATGCGAAACGGTTTCGCCCGTGGCGTGTTTTTTTTTTGTGTTGCACACATCAGCAACTGGCGTTCAACGATTTGTTCGCCTGGCTGGCCGCAACGGTGTACTTCTGTGCATCGCGCACGCGTCAGCAGGACGCCACTCGACAGCAGTGGTGTTTTTTGGTCTCCTCGTCCGCTGCCACCGGCCTCGGACTTATCGTTGGGAAATGCTTCGTATTCGTCCACTCTTACACACCTTCCACACAGGTGAGGGGTGGAGAAGCGACGGTGGGGGTGGGTACATAGCTGTGGCGGCCATTCCCATATCACGTGCAGAGCGGAGCCAGTCCGTTCGGTCTCTTTTAAAATGGCAGTTTACGTACCGTTCGGTACCATTGCCTGCTGTGGATTATGTGACTCTTGACTTCCGAGGCTACAAGAGGTGACGCACGAGGCTCACTTCTCGTCTTCTCTGCCCCTAGCCTGTGAGCGGCCAATAATACTTGACCTGAAACACCCATCCAGAGACTGCCATGCGGTCGAGGCTACCGTTGCCTGGGGTTGGCTGCGAACAGAGCCTGCAGCAGCGGGTGTTCGGTGTGCGGGTGGCGTTGGCATGTCGATGCTCGTCGGCTGTAGTCGCAGCAGCGGCCGCGCAGTGTTAATACCCGTGCGTACGACAACAAAAAGGGGGAACACCAAACGATTGAAAAGGGTGATACACGTCGTGTGTAGCGGACGTGGCAGGTTTTTATACCCGTATTAAAACAAATATGAGGGGGAGCGAACGATTGCAGGATGGTGATGCACGTCATCGTGGCGTGGCGCAGATAAAAACGGGCGATAAGAGCAGCAGTGGACAGCGATAATCCGGGCGAGGAGAGCGCTCGCGGAAGCAGCATCGGCGGCACCTAAAACAAGTTGTAGTTTGACATGTTTTAGGTCGCATTCCGCATTCTCTGGAAGTGTGTGTTTGAAGGGTGTGCGAGCAGACATGACGTATTTCTACCGTTTCGGTGATAATATTGTCCTCATTATCTGGATTGGACAGCGCTCTGGCTTGCCCCCCCCCCCCCCCCCCCCCCTCCCCTACGTACCTCGCTTGCTGTACCCGCCTTGTTGTCGCTCGCACAATGAATAGGCGGTGGAATCACTAGCTCCCGCAATCGTGATGGCGATCGGCTCTCAATTGTTTGGCAAGACAGAGTCCAGGAAACGGAAGGTGGGACGCTATATACCCCCACCGGCTACTCCGAAGGTGGAAGGGTGGGGGTGTACTCATTGTCAGGCACGGCCCTAGTCTTCGGGCCATCGACCCTCGCACTCGGTGTACTCATTGCCATGCATGTCCGTAGTCGTATGGCCATAGACCATCGCATCCCGACAATGCCGGGACGGACCACGTACATCGAATTTTGCACTGGTCAGGCATATATCGCTTGCACCAAGCGCGAGCGCGAAGCGCCGTGAGGTGTTTGGCGAGTCGCAATCCCTAGGTTTCGGGTGGGTTAACGGAACAATCACGGTTTGATTGCGGTAGAAGGAAGAAACTCACGTGTGGGAGGAATGGCTGGTACGGTGTTGCGTGGCAGATGGCATGCGGGGGTTGAAGTGCGGAGGCGTCATTTTACAGGCCCGATTATAGAAGATAACCCGTGGTGATCAGGGATCGTACAGCCGGAGACGCCCTACGAGTGTTGAGCGTCGTGTGAGCGCTTAGGACGCTTCGGTAATGAACGCAGGTAGCTGGCGACACTTGTACTGTGGGGTGGATCAATCCTACCAGAAAAAGGATGGAGTTGTGTTGAACTTGCAGGAGATGATGTCCGGGGCCGCCGGGAAGGAAGAGCAGTGTGAAAATCTTCGTTCCGTCCGTTCTTGGGTGAAAACTCAGCGGTTTGATGCTTGCCCCCGAAATAAAACTGCAGGTTTCCGGAGTTTGGCTGCTCGCCCTCAAAAATTCCCGGCCTGATCTGCTCGAACAAAAACCAGCCCTCCGTATACTGGTGCAGGCGCTTTAACATGCCGACCCTCCCTCCCCCGCCCCCCGTCCCTTTCTCCTCACCCCAGCTGGCAGTAGCGCTCATCGTCATGGGCATGGTGCTGACATACCATTACGAGAGAAAGCCGCCTGTACTGGGACTTGGGTAGACCGCGCTCGTCGTTTTCTTGGCGTCGACATCGGCAGTGCTCAACGGGGAGATGCTTATCGGTCAGGTGGAGGTAGGCTCCGGTTGTTCGTGCGCACGGGGGCGGCTCTTCGTGCATGCTGCCCCTGGCGACCACTCGCCTCTTGCGTGGTATACATGTTCATCGTAGATGTGTATACGCTTCGGTCTGCTCGTTTGATGTTCCTACCCGCCCGGCGCGGCCATCGCGGGCGGGCGCTTGTTGTGTAAGAAGTGCCCCCTCCGCAAAAGAACGGGTTCCGTTGGTTCAACGCGCCGCGTGTTGGTAGTGTAGTGTGGTCCGAACAATCGACCCCCTGACTGGCTAAATAGTACTATTCATGATGACTACTGCGTCTCCCCCACCCACATACCCTGCTTGAGGGCCGCGACCCTCTTGTTTCATGAACCGCCGTACAGCAGATGTCGCCAGTGGAGCTGATGTGGAGACTGGCGCCGCTCGGTCTAGTCCAGACGGTGTTCTTGGCGTTCGCCTTTGGAGAAGTGACCGAACTGAAAAATAATTTGGTCTTCCTTGTCCCGACTTTGTATGAGACCGCGGTGATGGCACCATTTTTATTCGCGCTACGCCTGTGCCGCCTGCAAGCGACCAAGGTCACCTCGCCATTGACGATCACCATTACGTTTGGCATATATCGGGTATGTGCGCGTGTTTGCATGGAACGGGATGAAGATTGGATAGGGCGTTGGGGCGGGGGGGGGGGGGGGGGGGGTGGGGGAGGGTGTACTCGATATCATGCATGGCCGTAGTCGTATGACCGGGGGAGGTGGGCGCAGGCAGTGTAAGCTCTCCCGCTTCGTAGCGACGACGCTCGCAGCAGCAGCGCCTTTTTCCATGCCTTCCTCGAAAGGAAAGGGTTGTGGTTTTCCCGTCGCGCTACCGTAATGTTGCTCCAGGTTGCTTATCGCCATTTTTCCAAACATTATATAGGCAGGGCAGGGCGACTAGGGCAAGTCGGGGGTGCAACCGAAACGCTCCTAAAAAGCGACTGCTGCTTTGGCCGTTGATCGATCGTAACGGCGCGTGTGTTGTATTGTCTAGTGAGACTCACGCCCGGAGCCCGTATTTCAGTCGCTACGCTACGCGTGCTGAGATGTTTTCGTCTTTCCGGACTGTTAGCTTTCGATCGCTTTTGTCGTCCGTAAACACCACCGCGCCAACAACACCAAACGCCGCCCACCACTACGGCCATGTCACCTAATACGGTATCGCTCGACCGTCAACCCCAACCCTCAGGTTCTAAATGAAGGGCTCGCTGACTCCATGTACAACACCTCTATTTCCGGCGTCCGTATGTTGGGCTTCATCGTAGTGGCCGCAGCCTGTATCCTCTACGCCAGGCTGACCGTCGCCGAGCGGTTACGCCCGTTGGCACAGGCACCCTACCCTTCCCCCCCAAGTCAGCAAAGGGGACGCACGATTGAGGGGGGTGCGGTCGAGACGAGAGACGACGTGAGTTTCCCGTTACTCGACGCAAAGATGCAGAGCACAGCAAGCCGAGAAGACGAAGAAGAAGAAGAAGCAGACCCCGCAGCCTGCACAGCGGAACGCGGGTGGCAACAGCCGTAGGCGGGGGAGAAAACGCCGACGAGGCTTGTAATACGGATCGGACGTGGGCTAACTACGGCAATGGTAGCGCTTATTTATTCTGAGGCGAACAAGAATGAGATTAGCGATATCGGGTTATAGGTAGTTCCTTGGTATCCTTAGTCCTTAACCCTTTTAGGACTGCAGTCCTCAAAAGGGGACCTCATCAGACATAACTATTTTTGGCCAAGGCCACCTCTGTTTATCGTAGCGCGCGTCATCGCCGCTTTTTTTAGCACGTTTGTTTTGCGTCGCGCGCTCTGTCGGACCCCCCCCCCCCCCCCACACCAGAAAATAAATCAATTAATTGATGCTGTCATCCATATGCAAGAAACTCTGCCTCAAAAGCGGTTCTTGGTAGGATGCAGCTCATCCTTTACGCGACTCGCCCAACACCACACGGCGCTTCGCGCTTGGTGCGAGCAATATCTACCTAGTCGGTGAAAACCCGACGTGCTCCGTCCCGGCATTGTAGGGATACAAGGATCTATAGTCATACGAAACCGGCCATGCATGAAAATGAGTACCCCCCCCCCCCCGCAAAAATACATGAATGTGACATGGAGAAGTTTGGTGCACTACAGCAGATGGTATATTACTAGAAAACGATCGCTTACCTAGGAGACAGATGGTGGGCACAGGCGGCGAAAAAGGAAGGCGATAAGATTAGCAAAAGAGCTAAATGTTTCTACCTTTTATGTAATGTATCCTGGCAACGAAGAGAGCGCCCAACTTTTGGAGGTGTCTCTACTATAGAAGTAGAAACGGTGCTCCGTCTCAAAAGGGATATGATTCGTGAAAATGGTCTAATGACTAAGGCAAGTAACAAAAGGAGTACATCCCCCCCCGTGGACTCCTGTAGAACCCGTGAAACAAGTGGAAACCCTGCGTGTCCATGGTTGTTGGCGGCGGCACCGGAAAGTAATTCACTGATAGGGAAAGGAGGATACTTGCCGGAGGGAAGGAGGAAGAGATATATTCCTGAAACGAAAGAAAGGCTTGGCTTAGAATTGGTCCGGTTGGGATCTGCGATGTTCGTGACTTATGGCTTGAGTCGCGGGATCATACTCGTTTTTTTTAACTGTACCAGGTATGTATTCGTTCTTGTTTGTGACTGTAAATTATGCCGGTACTATTTTCCACCCGTTCCATTCGAAATCTCGGGGGAAGAATCTCATGACACTGGGACTAACTACAATGGAGGGATTAGGGCACGCTGATTCCGCTGACAGCCTATCATTTTTTTTGTGTTCGTCGTACGTAGTTTTTGTTATGTATCCTGTTTTCTCCAGCTTTCCTTTTTCTGTGTCGATGTTTGTCTCTCAGCCTCTTTTTTCGCGGATGCTATTGCAGTATATACAGAAGCAGTGCGTGCTCCTGGCGCACAGTAATCGTTCCTGCTTCTTCCTTAACCCATTTAGTACCGCAGTCCCGATTTGGAGACAAACCAGCCCAATTCCAAGTGAATTGTCCCCATAACAGGACTGCGGTCCTAAAAGCGTAAATTCGTGTCCTTCTACATTCCCCACCACGCATTCTCCAGGTGGTGTCGGGAGGGGTCTCTACGTTGGAAGTTCGTTTATAGGCTGTGCGGCTGTCTCTCTGATTAAGTCGCACGCCACAGGGAGGGAGGGAGGGAGTGACTGGCGTCCGCGCGTTTTTCCTCAAACTACCCGGAACGGTTGACGCCCGTACCCCAGCGGATGTCGACAAACTAACAAACATCATCAGCGGCCTGTGCCATTTCTCAGCTTCTCGGGTGCCCCGTGTTGACACCAGAGTTGGAAGGCTTAGTTGGGATGGGCGATGTTTCAACCTTTTTCGTACTACTGGTAAATAGTAGCTCAATAGACAAATGCCATTCTTAACAAATGGCGTCGTCGGCAGGAAATGGGTTTCGGGGAGCGGGTGGACAGTGCATCAAATATGGCAGTGCGACGCCAGATATGAGGTTAGGGAGGGCGGGACAGAGAGTGCCTGTTGTCAGGTTTGCCTACGAGTGGGGCAGTTTCTCGTTGTCCCTCACGTTTGGTGATGTGGCTTAGGGAGAGAAGGTAGCACTGAGTGTTCCCTTCCACACGATATGGGAGACTAAGCGCCAAGGGCTTGTTTGCCTCCGTCACAATTTGTGGGGACCCACGAAGAGCTTGTTTTCAGGTTCGACATGGGGAAGACCACTTTGTTTTGGTAAAAATGGCTTGTTATGGGAGGGTGATGAGATTCGAAGTCGCGACCCAAAACACTTGTCCTACCGTCGACGCCATTTGTTAAGGTGTTAGCCTATTGAGCTACTGGTAAAAAGGTTAACCAATGACCTAAAAGGTCAACCAATGTACAGCAGTACCCAAGCTAAGCCATACAACGCCGACCCGAATGCACTGATTTCGCGAACACACTGATTTGCAAACCGTTTCTTGTATAGACCGGGACAACTCTTTTCTGAAACCGTAAACATCGCTTCTTCTCGCGAAAACAACGATCAGCGTCGGCCCCACGAGGTAGTCTGAACGACCCGTGAAATTTGGGTGTGGTTGATGACGGCTTACGATATTAATATTGGTATTCGTTTGGCGACGTTGGTTCCTCATAGATTTCGACCTCCCCTGGCACGACTTTATTTACGCTTCACGGAGTGCCCGCGGCGAAATCCCCGGGGTCGCCAGGAGTGTATCGGACGAGTAGAGAGCGTTTAGGCAAATTGATGAAGTCTTGAGTGTATCTCGTTGCCATGTAGCCCCAATTACCGGTATATGGTGGCTTGCTATTCTCCAGTGTACCCCTTTTTAGAGTTTGTTGAATCCTTATTGTACGAGCGAATTGGCACAAATAACATTCCGAGTGGTATATAATCTACTGGTTGAAGCGATAGTATAGTGTAGAATCATTCAAGGAGCACGCAGAAGAACAGCAACGGCACATCATCATCATCAGCAACCAAGCCGGCGCGTCGGCCCTCACACACTCTCCCCTTCAGAGCCTCCATTCCCTCGGAGGCTGTAACTTTTTTTGTGTTCGTACAACACAAGACTATCAATAGCAGAGTCTATTGTCTACCGCGTACGTACGTACCTGCGTGTTACGCACCCAAACGTCGCTTCCCTTTAGAACTCCAACTTTTCTTGCGGACTCTCGTGGCACGAACTCTCAACACTTATTTGAGCGTTTTCCTGCTGGTGTAGCTCGGTCGGTGCGTCAACACCATCGTTACAGCCCCCTCCCCGCCCGTTGCTTCGCGCCCTGACGCTCCTCCAATAATAGCAAGGACACTCACCTGCCGCAAGCCGCTTGTTGTGTGTACACGACCACATACTCCGAGAAGAAGAAGAGCTGTTATTTTGTGTATGCGGTGTTGCTACTCATATCGTAAGATGTACCATGTATGTACAAGGGCTCCGCTTCGCGGGCACAGCAGATTGCTGCCCGCCACGCTCGCTGAAGGAAGAATAGAACAACGTGTGAAACAGATGAAGCAGGTACGCGATTTAGCGCAATGCGCGACGTGACAATGCCAAAAGAGTTCGATGGTGCAGAGAAAAAAAAAAAAAACTCTTAACACGCATGCATATATATATACCATTATCATTACCTACCATACTCGTACTTTAAACGTGATGGTGTTGAATGTGATGATTTTATTTGTGCGAACGGGAGAATCAAGTCAAATTATTACCCGTGGTAGATTGTTGATGGCACCATATTAGTATTGTTTTGGTCGCTTTCCCAAAGGAGTGAAACCCCTCTTGCCCTTCCGGACCATGAAGAAGAGGCCACATTCGTCGCATCTTGGACCGCTTTGCCGGGGACGACCGGTATATCGAGGACGTGCTACTAAGGTTCATTCTTATCGGAGAGCGTTTTTTCCAGAATTTCCAAAGTTTGAAAATAATTGGAGATATATATCAATATACGGAGGCGTTCTGTCACTATTCGTGAAATTCTCCAGAAGAGAACCAAAAATATCAAGTTCGTTTAACATTCCAATATTTGGAGATAAAAAGAACAGGAAACTATCGAAGATTGAAAAATTGCGCGAAAAAAAATGTCGAAAACTTGGAAAAAAAGCTCTCCGAAAATAAGAATGACCCTAATCGTTGCTCCGAATTTTTGCGCGCTGTGTGTTGTGCGGGTCGCAAGACACCTCAACTTGAACGAACCGGTGAAAAAAAGCGAAAGAGAGCCAGCCAAACCGCTGAAAAAACAAAAAAGACATTTCTTTTTCCGAGGAAAAAAGTGTGGCACGATAAAAAGCAAGCACGCAAAAGAAACCAAAGAACGCGAAGAAAGCAAGCACCGTAGAAGAAGCGACGATTGTGTTTGTCATAGGCTCTCTCTGAGAGCGAAGCAGGCCCTTTTGAAATAAAGTGAAAGAAAGACAGAGACAAATGTAAGCAAGTCTTATGTATATATATATATATATATATATATGTATACTGCAGTCTCATGTACAGTAGTAGATAATAACTTATGGTGTGTGTCATATACACCGGAGTAGGCTTTGCTGTAGGCACAATGTACGACGACAAAAAGAACAACAACTAACTTTGAGTGGGATTGCCCAGTCAAATAATGGTGGCGTGGCCCAACACACAAGGCACCCTAGATGGTTGAATTTGGCCCAGGCCGAGCTTCTGCGAGTCGGTGCTCGCGGCGGTACGGAGGAAAAACGGTCCGGGATCATCGTTGAGACTTGTTGAGAAACGTGGCTCGCAAGCGTCCCAGAGGAGGGGTAGAGCGCGCTTCCTTTGACGCCATAGATAGGGAGGAGGTCTCCCAGGTATGTATGTACCTGTAGATATAGATGGTAAACTGACAGGTTTGCGCCCGGTCGGGTGCGCGGACCGAGGCAACGAAGGTCTGCCGAAAAGGATGGCAATCAACAAATTGGGGAGGGGGGGCCGTAAATGACGCGAGCGAGTGATTGATGTAAAGCTTTCTCGTCGTCAGGATCTCAGGGGTAATAATAGTAATAGTAATAATAATAATAATAATAATAATAATAATAATAATAATAATAATCATCATAATAATCATAATAATCATAATAATAATAATAATAATAATAATAGAGATCTGCCAATAATAACACCCCGCGTGTATTGTTAAGGAACGGCGGTAGCCCGTGGCCTACCATCATGGTAAAACTATTAATAATATGTCTTGGATACAAAAAAAAAAGCCTGCGTAGAAGCGCGATCGCACCAAAATAACGAAACGAATACCTGGTACGAAGCAACGCGCTCTTCCCCAAAGGGAAACCAAAAACGGCACGGCGGGAAGACCAACATGGCGGTGGCAGAGAGGGGGGGGGGGGCCGGGGGGAGGGGGGGGGGGGTTACAGTAGTACTGCAGTCAGCCCCGTTTTGGGGACAAACTCTACTCAAGAATAATTATAGAGTGGTTTGCCCCCAAAACGGAACTGTATGTAGTCCTGAAGGGGCTATAACCCTTTTAGAGCCAGCTGCAGTCCCCCATCTAGGGGACAAACCACTCAATTTCCAGGCAAATTGTCCCTAAATCGGGACTGTGCGGTCCTAAAGAGGGTTGACATCGTATACAACGACCGGTACAAATACGAAGCACCCGGCACAGAAATATTGAGTCAGATCGAGTTTTATATTTTATTTGCCATCCTCCGGCGGATCGGTAAAAACGGAGCTTAACCCCTTTAGTACCGCAGTCCCGAGTTGGGGACTAACCAGTTTAATTCCAAGTGATTTGCCCCCAAAACGGGACTGGGGTCCTAAAAGGCATAACAAAAGCTCGCCACAGTACAGTTCCACGCGTTGATATTCCGTGTCGTGTGTCAGTTTAACCCATCACTCCCGTATAGCAGCAGCAGCGGCAGAAAACTGTTATACATGAATAATCCTTCCCAGCTTTTCTAGGCGGCGAAAACACCAACCCGTACGTACTTCTACACCGCTCGTTTCCCCCATGGCTTCCTTCGATACAGCACGACTAACCCCGTTATAGAACCGCAGTCCCGTTCTGGGGACACACTACTTGAATGTTTGAGTGGTTTGCCCCCAAAACGGGACTGCGGTTCTAAAAGGGTTAACTCCTGATTGATGTCCTTTCGCAGTCCGTTGTGTTCCAAAGTGGCAGGTTGTCCGTCTCTTACGATATCTCAAAACTACTCGAGAAAACTTGCACCTTTTTTTTTCTAGACGTCAATTATCCACACATTTAATCGTCTCAAATCCAGCGGGCCATTTATTATTATTATTTTTATTATTATTATTATTATTATTATTATTATTATTATGAAGAGTTTTACTTAGGTTTTTCCGTCTGCAAATAAATAAGCGTCAAAACCACACGAGGGCATCGATCCCTTCCCTTAGAACCCGATTATTTACATACACATCCTCTCAATACAGCGCCGACCAAGCACGTGGCCCACGATCTTGCTTGCAATAATCGGTGAAATTTACGTGCTGTGTACACGGAACAATATACCAGTTATCATACCATCGTCCGTCACCTTGATTTCGCGCACACTGCTTTAGCTGCTGCTGCTGCTATCGTCTGCTGGGTAGCTGTAGCTGTGAGCAGTAGTACGCGGCAGCCGATGTTAGAAAGACCAGAACCCCGCCGGGGATCCCGAGAGAGCCGCCAACCATTAAAAATCCACACCACACAATGTGGAACAAATCATTAATGCCAATAATGTAAAACAAAATCCACACATGGAATAATAGTACTGCTGTATGTAGCATTAATAGCACAGCAAGCGAATAAATATCGCACATCTTGCGCCTTATGGTATCTGCTACTAATCGACAAAAACCACGCCCACTCATTCACTCCCCCCATCCATGACAGCCGTGCGTTACATAGAGCATGATGCGACAATGTGCGTTTAGATGCCCAACAACCGGCATGGCAACAAACGAAGTGCCGACGACCAAGAGCGATCGCGGTATGAAATGAACCAACCCACCTCTCGAGCAAGCCATGGGAGAGCGAGAGTGCGTCGTCCAAGCACGACCAACTTCCGAGTGGCCAGCCTGCCGCATCGATTTTCCTGAAGCTGAGCGCGCCAGCAAACCAAACCGCATCCCATCCCCTTGCCTGACGCTTGTGATTGGCCCGCTCAAAACAATATGAAAAATAAACATATGAGCAACGCCGCCAAACACATAACAAAAACCAGAAAGAACATGCCAACCCGACCGATATTCCCAAAACTTTTACAACCAACACACCGAGAACGGAGATACGTACATCAAATGAGTGAACAAACGAATGAACGGACGATCGAGTACATGCGTTTGCAGAAGCAAGCACGAATCGCTGCGCCCGCCCCCACTACGTACAGTAAAATACTGTTAGTGCGTCTTCTCCGGATTACGTTTACACGCCAGCCTTCGGTTGGAGAGTCTGCGTCTTCTCCGGATTTTACGTTTACACACCAGTAATCGGTTGGGGAGTCTTCCCGCCTAGTCGGCTCAACCTCAACTCATTTAACGGAATTATAGCTGGCAACCGGTTTGAGCTATACGTAAGACGCTATACGTAAGACATCCCCCCCTCCCCCCCCCCCCCCACCCCCGAGTGGAATGCTTGGCAGGTGCGCAGTCAGGCACGCAAGCACGCAAGCGTGAGCGCCAACATCCTGCGTTGAAACAGAACGAAAACATGAAGGGGAAAAAAAAGAGAAGAGGATCACGGCCCCGAGCAACTCAACAACTACCCCCTGGTATTTTATACCCCTCGTGTTCGCATATTCGCTGACAACCTATTGGTTCACCTGCGAAAAATCCGAAAAAAAAAAAAAAAAAAAACGGAAAAAGAGGGGAGGAACAAAAAACACAGCCAATCCTCGGACACGAAAAGTGACCACCGAATGGACGATAAGGTGAACGGCAACAAGTTAATTTGACAGACGCCAAACAAGGGCGACACACCGGCCCCTAAAACGCCGAACCGGGTTGTTGCCGACAACACCGGTTGTCCCCCTCCTTCCGCTCCGCCCGCAACAGCATGGCAAATATTTGCGTGAGCGCTGATCGACCACGTCGCAAGACACTCCGCTCCGTCAACGAATACCTCTTTATCGGGGGGGGGGGGGGGGGGATGAACTAAGCACAACACCGCCCGTCGACGTAAAAGTCAAAGCAAAAACTACTATTATTATTGATAACTAAAGAATATTCGCAGCCGACGCATTTTTTTTTTTCCCCTGTCACGACGCGTTTCGTCGCTTTCATCCGGGTGCTGACCAATCAGGCACACGAGGAGCTAACACAGCACGACAATCAAACGTACATGATTTCTCTCTTTTCCTCTCTCTCTCTCTCGCTTTAGCAGACAAACAAGAGTCCAGAAGGAGTTCAGAGAGGGGAGGGGGGGGGGGGGGGGGGGGGGGGGGAGGGGGAGGGGGGCGAGATAATCGCCGAAAACAGCAGTATCGAGCATCGGGAGCGAAACCTCGCGACGCAACTATTAAATTCCATTGGTGTGTAACATCATTCTGCTTTTCTTCGTGGCGCTATAGCGCTAGGACAACAACAACAAAAAAAAAAACACGAGAAAACCAAATACACCCGGCCGGGCTTGAGCTTGACAACAAGCTTGTCTTACACGCGGACCCAGAGAGACCAAGAGGAGGTGCAAGCAACTCGTGGGGACTCACAAACACACTGCCCGGCGAAAAAGCTCCATCTATCCAACGGAAAACGAAACAATTTTCCCGCGTCGTTACCGAACAATATCGGGGGGGAACGGGGTGTGTAGAGGGAAGGGGGTCCCACGTGAGTGATTGACCCACACGAGAAAACTCGGAACAAAGGCGCTAAATATATATCCGTAGGCCAAGGTACTTCGTATACAAAAAAAAAAGCAGGAAAATAAATAAAAACAAAACAAAACGAAACACCCAACAAAGTCCATGAAAAACACCTAAAAAAAGCAAAAAAAATCTAGCAGCGAGAAGACGGATTCTTCGGTGACGTCGCCGGCACGACCAAGGTCGAATTCCCGAGCTCTTGTTAAGTCACCCTGTCCGCTCTTACACGCCGCACGGCAAAAAAAAAGCCGGCACACGCGGTTTTAACACAACCCAACCGCGGTTCTTAGACTAAAAAAACACGCATGGTACAGTCAGCAGCCGTAGTAGCGCAAACGCTACCTACGGCGCTACGTATTGTTAATAGTCTCTTGTTACAGCAAGGAAACCAA